>CM067496.1:20813263-20828976 GCA_034552555.1 Semaprochilodus insignis
TAGCCGTAGCACTGCTGTAGCCGTAGCACTGCTGTAGCCGTAGCACTGCTGTAGCCGTGCCATAGCCGCAGCACTGCCGTAGCCGTAGCACTGCTGTAGCTGTGAATGAGTGTACGCACAAATGTTGAGAGCTTCGTATTTATTTGTCCCTGAGTGCGGATTAAAGTAGGAACCTACATTAAAGTTTTGGACCGATATGATAATTAATAACTCAAAAGTATATATTCACTGTCCAGTGAAAAACATGTATCTCCAATTTGGTTGTTATTTCTCTGCATCATTTGAACTCAGCAGCTGCTGTTTACACTATGTGAACATCTCATGATGAATGGACCAACAGAAATGACTCAAACCTGCTTGGAAAGATGCCATTGACTTCCATTAAGATTAAATGAGGTTTTATAATTTTTTATTATTTTATTAGATATATTATGTTTCTCATTTTTCAGATTTTTCAAATTACACTAAATGTGCACTGAAGGTACAAAAAAACATTATTATTATTATTATTATTATTATTAATACTACTACTAATACTACTACTATTACTACTACTAATAATAATAATAATATGAACATTCATATTACATTACTGTAAACTGTGCTTCATAACTGCCTTTAAAAGTACTTTTTAATTATTTCCAATATTTCCGTTTATCCCAATATTTCCGTAATTCTATGTACAGAATAACAGTATAGATTGTCACATGTGGTAGACGCCCTATATAGTGGTATATGTCACAGTATCATGATTTATCCAGCTCTGGCTGTTTTAAAGCTTGAGATTCCACGGTTTCAAAGGACAAATATGATTTTATGACCTACTCAGTTCTGAATAACTGGGCGGTGTGTTAGCAAGACAAGAAGCTCAGTATTAGATTCCTGCTGAATCTCTACAAAATTATACATGAATGGAAACAATATAAAGAGAAATGGTACGACCTAAAGAAGGTATAATAACCTACAGAGAGCTACAGAGACGCCCAACCCAGCTGGCTTACAGTTCTAGTCTCCATACTGAAAAATGTACTTTTTAACATAATTTTTGATTTTGAGTCTTTTAGATAAACATTTCCATATGAGCCTCATGTTTCTCCTGGAAATCTCTGTTCTTGTTCACCTTGTCAGATTCAGTAACACTGGAGCCCTGAGCTATCACCAACCTCACAGTAGCACAACCACTCTGTACAGGTCAGCGTTAGCATGGATGGGTGCTGAGCTAGCTCATGTTCCTTATATCTGTATTTACACTGAAGATGAAGTACGTTTGTGCAGCACTCCTGCTAATTTCCTTGTTGAGTAAAGGCCACACCAGACGCAGCCTGTCTGTAGCATCACGTATCAGAGAGGTCGGCAAGAAGAGCCGATAAACACCAGGTTCATTTCTACACTCTACTCATATAAACAGAGTGTAATCAAGTGTTCAGCATCTCTGAACACATTCGGTATCAGTTCACTAGCTTTCCACACACTGGCTGCTGTCCAGCTGAAAGGTACAAGCTAGAACAGTATCGTTTGCTGAGCTAACAGACTGTTAGCATTGATGTGTTTATGTAAAAGACAGGCTGCTTTTCTCTGAATAGCCCTGCACTACATGTGTGCTACATCTGCACTACATGCTGTGTCTCTCTGTCTCCGTTAGGCTCTAAGGTAATGCGGTTAAGGTAGAATCCTGAGTGGAACGCTGTAACCCACTGAGGAACTGAACTGTGCTCGGTGTCACGGAGCACCGGCAAACATGTGACTGGTTAGAAAGGATGTGAACTGGCTCCACCTCCATTCTGACAGTATGAACTCCAGAGCTAGACTTCCTCACTCGCGGTACATCACAGGAGCCTGTCTGAGAGGAAAACACACGCAGCACCGCACGTCTAGATATGAATAGTCTTGATACTACAGGAAACGAGTACTGAACCACACACAGTGTTCAGTAGTGATACTGTTATACCAGTAGCTGTTACTACTGTACATTGAACAGCCAAGACCACTCTCAGCTGATACATCACAGTGTCTGCAGAAGCCTGGTTTTAGGCGTCCACACAAGCTGGAGCTGTGGGTTAGTGTGACTGACTTCATGAATATGTGTTTTAGGTTGTGACACTGTGGGGGAGGAGTCTGGGTGATTTACAAGGGTAATCTGACTGGAATTTTTTTTTGTTTGTTTGTTTTTTACAATAAGGCTGAAACACAACCCCCCATCAGAGAACAGCAGCACCGTACAGAAACTGCACATAACAAAACTCAGTGTTTCGTACGTTTGAGTTTTATTTGACTGCAAACAGCATGAACCCGACTTCCTGTTCTGTCTGGTCCACTTCAATTTTTAATCCACTTCGTTCGTTAATAGACATCCTGCATTTCAGGCCTGCAGCTCATTCCAAACACAGTTGGGACAGGAAAGACAGGACTCTGGTTATCCTAAATGATGTTTATGTTTTCATTTGTTCATAGTGAGACACACCGTGTTGTAAACCACATCAATTTGTGTGTGTTTATACATACATATATATGTGTGTGTGTGTGTGTGTGTGTGTGTGCAGTATTTATACTAGATTAGATATTACCATTAGTCTTACCTAGTGACTAGATCTGCAGTTTAAGACTAAAGATTTTAGCTCACTGCTATATGTGTGTGTGTGTGAGTGTATGTATGTGTGTGTGAGTGTGAGTGTATGTATATCTGTGTGTGTGTGTGTGTGTGTGTGTGTGTGTGTGTGTGTGTGTGTGAGTGTGTGTGATAGTCACAGTGATAGTCTAAAATCTTTAGTCTTAAACTGCAGATCTCTTCATACTAGATTTCTAATCTAGTATAAATACTGCAGACCAGGTTATCATACACGTCAGCAATACCAGTCAGGAACAAAGGGCAATGACTGAGACCAGCTTTAGTGGTGCGAGTGAGTGACGTGTGCAAACAGCTGTGCAGGGATGACGGGCCTGTAACTCTAGAACTAACCTTACCAGTTTGGCTCGCAGGTGCATTTTCACTTGCTTTGAAAACCAAATAACAAGATTTCAGGCAAATGACTATAGTTATCTTTAACAGCTCCGAGGTTTCGAGGTTTTTAACCTGCATAAATTTGAAACTTTAATGTTCTGATTAACTATGTCGCTGAAGTGCTGCCTTCCTGACACACATGTTTAAAAAGTCCAGTATTTATGAACACATTCCTAATAAAACCACACACATACATACACACGTAAGAAGACTGGGAAGGCCGCCTAGTCTGCTGTCTGCGAGTGTATCTGCCCACCTCCTCCACACACCAATGAATGTGTGAACTGAACTGGTCAGATCACTAACGGCTATCTAGAAATGAAGTTCCTCTTTTTGCAGGACAGAACAGAGCAGCCATGGTGGAACCTGCTTCTGTACGTGCTGTAAGTTTTAGCTGGTGGGGGATTCGAAGAGAATAAGATAGTAACTGGCAACTTTGAGCAAAAAGTTCTAAACAGAGCCAGAAGAACACGGAAGAACCACCTGTGGCTCCCTACACATCCTTTCAGTGCACATGTGGAGTAATGAGACCTATAAACATGAAACATTCCAACAAGGAGCTGGCGGTTCGGAAGCTGCCTTCAGCTTGGTGTCAGAAGGTTCTAATCTAATCTGAATATCTACACAGACTAAGGAGCTCTGCACTTACAACACTTACTCTGGATTAACAGCCTCTGTAAATACACAATCTACCACATCAGGTTAAGACCCCTGCACTGGGTATTAGACCACACCAGCGAGTTCTCTGTACTTCACCAACCACATATCTACACATAAACACCTCACAGTCATGAGTGTGGATCTCTGCTCGAATGCAGCATGGGTTTGGACACTATAGTTTCACATCACAGGGACCATCGGGAGTCACATCACATTTATATGTGGTGATATATGGTGATTTAATTTGGTCTAACTAATTATTCTGGGTTACCCGGATTTAGTCCTTCAGCCCTACTCCTTCAGCCACAACAACAAAGAAAATATTTATTTATTTATTTATTTATTTATAAATTCATTCATTCATCATCCAGAGGGGCAGCTCAGCCAAAGAGGGCCAATAGGCTGTTGCTCAGTCAGCTTTAGCCCTGCCTTGTGCACGTTTACCAGAACTCTATGTCCAAGCCAAGAAGCAAAAACCCCTTCTTGATGGAACCCTACATGTTCTATTCCATAAATATCAGATCTAAGTAGTCTTAAACAGAAACATTTAAAATATGGAAATGTGCAGGTATCAGCGTGTCTTTCAGACAAGCTTTAATGACTCACCTGGGTCGTTATGTGAATGGGGAACAACGACCACTTGCAGAGGCTCATTATCCCATTCGTTCTCCTCATATGTGATATCAAAGCCTTGTTTCCATACGCCTCCATCAGGGTTATCAAATCTGAGTAGATCATACACATCCAGCATCTGAAACAAAACACCACAAATCAGATTAACAGTGTCCACATTCAACACCGTTTACATCCTGTTCCAACTCAGTACACAAGCATCCTGAGATCCTGAAGGTATGCCCGCTACAGAACAACGCCCATTCCAATTACACACAGAGGGTATGCATGTGACATCACAGTAGGCAGGATTCACTGGGGTTATGCCCACTGAACTAAAATAATTCGAATATTTTAATAACTCAGGCTTTAGAGTAGCTTGTAACTCGTTCCAGCTCACTGGTGCACAATAACTAAAGATGGTTTTACCCAGCTCGGTAAAACCCGGGGAACCTCGAGTAGCATAAACCCATCTGAGTGGGTTTCATAAAGTGTGTCCTTCACAGTGAGCATGGAGGTTATGTACTCTGGCATCTGAGCGCTCGCTGAGGCATTCCTATACAGCACACCACAGTCCAGAGCAGACAGGAAAGCTGCCTCCACAATCGCCTTCCTGCTGCACACAGGGAAACAGATATGAGACCCTCTCCAACCAGACACTGAGGAACCTCTACTCAGCTACTCTTTCATAGTGGATCCCTGTAAAGTGGATTTCAATATGAGCAGGTCTGGAAAACAGCATTAACATTGAAGACTAATTTATGGGTTTGAAGTGCAACTTGCTGGAAGTCAAAGAAGCACTGCAGTTTTTCAGCAGCTACCTACTGAGTTTGTAATACAGTATAACAGTTTACATCCCGACACCACAGATCCAGTATATAAATTGAAAATAGAACTGGGCCCAGAACTGAACCCTGAGGGACCCCTTTAGTTACTGAGACCAGACATGTAGAGGTTATAAAGAGTAACAGAGAGGAAACAGCACACAAATGGCACATGCACTCGTACCTACAGCGGAACTGGTTTAACAGGCATGTCTAGTTCTCTTCCTCACTCATCTAAATATTCTGAATCAGTTCAGGAGGCTCTTCTCACACTGCTACAAGAGTTTTGTCACTGTAAAGTACGTGTATCCTTCACTCTCTATTCACTCTCACCAATTTGTCCCAGCCTGAGGGACAGGGCGTCAGCCTCAACACTTATTCGGTCTGTAGCATCAGCAGGGAGACTGCTCTGAGTCTCGTCGCTACTGCCACTCAGAATCGCTGATTTGACTGTCGAACCACAGAATGTCTAACTTCGTGATTCCTGACACTGTTTAATATCTCATACAGTCTTATGCAGAAGATGGCATGTCTACTAAACTCTACAGTCCCGTCTTACAGATAGCACACAGCCAAATACCTGAGCTGACTCTCGACCGCAGTGTTTACACACATGGAGGGTAATATCCTGCAGGGTTTTAACCTTTACACCCCCCAAACGAGCAACACACCTTCAGTCCAGTTCTGTATCATACCTGTACAGCACCTGCAGCCTTAGAGTAGGTCTGAGCTGAAAAATGGCAGTCCTCTGAATCTATGGGCACCATCAGAGGAGCAGAGGGCACCACGTCCATCAGGTCCTTGCTGAAGTTCCAACCGTCCAGAGACCCTCTGCCACCCTTAACTGACTTCCTCAGGTTAATCACTGAATCCCTGATGTTGGCGATGATCTTGTTATTCTCTGACAGCAGTCTTTCAAGGTGATCTATTTTGTCCTGAAGGACGCCCAGCTGGCCCTAACGAGATAACAGACAGAAACACACATGATGAATTGGAATGTCTTCTCTGAACGTACGATGTACGAGGTGCTTCCTGATCATGTGGACTAAATGGCCTGTTTTATGTGTACTGAACTGCAACCACAGCTTCCAGTACAGACAGTATCTGCCCAGTGAAAGAGCAGATACTTTAAACCAGGTAGATTTGAACTTTTTAGCTCATCAGACATGTACAATAAGTTCACGCTGTCTCTCGTTGGAGACTTGACCTCTGAAATATATAATCTCCCCGGACCAAACTGGACCTCTGTGATGTTCTGGGGGTGTTTAGTTACCTGGAGTCTCGGGGGTCTCGGTTACTCTCCGGGGAGATTATGTTTACTGTAGTTTTCTCCTTCAGACAGTATGGTTAATAAAGAGCTTCTCAGGTTACACACAGTCTAATATTCCTGCTCTCGGGTGAATTCCTTATAACCAACAGTCTGTGTGCAACAGGCTACAGAGCAAGCCAAGGTTACCTTACTTAAAGGGAAAGTCCACCAATTTTTCTAAATCTCTGCATTATAGGTGTAAACAAGGTCATTCTAAGTGGTTTTAGGTGAAACCCCGGGGTAGGGAGGAGGATAGATAGTATTTCATTAGATAGTATTTCTACTTCTGCATTACCTTCACAATACAGAACTGTAACTCCATCCTGTTCAGAACTGTCCTACAACAGTGTCTCAGGCGGATTTCTACTCTTTCAATGTAGCAGTTCTCATAAAGACCGGATTATGCAGTGGTGGACAGTGGAACACGGTTCCTCCTGCAGCGAGCTTATGTGAGGAATGTTCCGGTTAAAGAACAGAAGGAAAGTTCTCAGAATTATCAACAGGTGGGTATGGAGGGGTAGTGTATTGGCAGAAGCCCACTTCGAATTGCGTCAAACGGTCTCTGTTTGTTCCTCCTGTCCTCTGACGTTGTTCATACCTCGTGCCACAGATAATATTCAACAGATCAATATTCAATAGATCAATATCCCAGTGTTTAAATGATGATGTCCTGACTGAGCCACTGTGTTTAGCTGCACTGAGGAGGTTTAACAGGAAGGTGGACACAACTGAACCAAAGCAGCAGGTAACAGCAGAGAGCGGGACCTGGACACACTCAGGCAGAACCTAGAGGGTTCTACACACTAACAGGCTGTTTGATCAATACTGGATTGTTCTACACACACTGAGGCTGGTCAGTCAGTCCTAACCTGCACTCAGAGTGTCACAGGCCCTGTACAGCACTCAGCAACACACACACGACACACACACACACACACACACTCCAATCCTTTAATAATATTAATAACATTATTAATAATAATAATAATATTAATAATAATACGTACATTCTCTACGTTACTGTGTGGGCTCCTGGCATGGTCTGACTGAAGGTGATCCAGCATGAGGTACAGTGAGAACACCACCACACAGAACACGGCACTGCCCAGAAGTGTGAACTGCCTGCTGAGCTTCATTTCTCCGGCTTCACTCACACACACTACACACACCACACACACACACACACACACACACACTACACACACTCCACACTACGCTCACACTACTCCCACTCTGCAATACACACACACACACTGCACACACAGTACACACGCACTACACACTACACACTGCCCGCTCCATTCAGACAGCCGCCGTGTCCGGCTCCTCTCGGCTCATACCCCGTGTGTGCTCTGGACTCATGAACTACACGATGATGAAATATCCGTTCTGGTCTCTCGAGCGATCGAGACTTCACCGGCGGAGAGTTTCAGAACTCCTGAGGAGTGACTGCTCACAGCTCCCCTGCTCGGTAGCCGGACATCGACCGCGTCCTGGCCTCCCCAAAGTTTCCACGACGCGGAAGAGTTTGTGTGATTCAGCAGATCGTGACGAGCAGTGGTCTAACTGACAGCCCTGCCCCCCGTTCCCAGCTCGCTCGAGCGGCTCAGGAAGTGCTTCAGAACGAGAAAGCGCGCCGCCTAAAGATGTGCACGCGCTCAGGTACACGACGGGCCAGCGCGTTACACAAGCAGAACGTTAGTACAGTGGAACACACACATACACGGTCCGATCAGAACATCAGAACCACCTCCCCGTATCTCCACCCACTGTCCACTCCACCAGCTCCACTGACCATATAGGAGCACTCTGTACACTTCTACAGTTCCAGACTGTAGTCCCTCTGTTTCTCTGTATACTTTATTGCCCTGTTCTTCTATGTTCAGGACCCCCACAGGACCACCACAGAGCAGGTATGATGTGGGTGGTGGATTATTCTCAGCACTGTAGTGACACTGATGTGGTGGTGTGTTGTGCTGGTGTGAGTGGATCAGACACAGCAGTGCTGCTGGAGTGTTTAAACACTGTGTCCACTCTCTGTCCACTCTATTAGACACTCCTACCTTGCTGGTCCACCTTGTAGATGTACAGTCAGAGACAATAGATCATCTGCTGCTGCACAGTGCAGTGTTGCTCATCCTCTTGTCCTTCATCAGTGGTCACAGGATGCTGCCCGCAGGACGCTGCCCACAGGATGCCGCCACAGGACACTGTTGTCTGGATAGTTTTGGTTGGTGGACGATTCCAGCAGTGACACTGAGGGGTTTAAGCTCGCTGTGTCTGAGTGCTCCTGACTGTGAGTGGTGTGTATATTACAGTACAGCAAAAGTACAGAACAGTTGATCCCATTCTTTAACCGAACCTGCAGCTCATTCTGTCACCACTGATCTCCGGTACTCAGCTCTCTGCTTCATGTATGCTGTTGTTCCTCATTGTGTGCTCCGTGACTGTTGGTGTCACTTTGTTAAAGGTGTTACACTGTTTGAGGGTTATTGATCTGGGTCTGTATCTAATATTCCACACATTGCCTCCCAGGTAAAGATCCTGTGGGTCTAAAACAATGATCTATAGTTGTGTCACTCCACACCCTGAGGCAGGCCATCTCTACACTAACACTGTTACACTGTCATATACAGTTGGTCATTAGCAGAAACTCTAATTTCACAATATGCAAATAGTAAAAGCCCAAGTGATGCAAAGTACCTGAGATACCAAAGCGCTACATGAGTAAACATGGCTTACTGAGCAGTGCAGAGTTCAGTGGGGAGTCCTACCAGTGTAAGGACCCTAAAGCAGCGTGACCGAGCCTCACAGGCCTGATCAAATAAACTGTCCCACTAAACTTATTTCTAAACGGATTTTGTGTAGCAGTGACATCATGATGATGTCATCCTGACATCATCATACATCAACCCCACCCGACACCCCAAACCCAACACCCCAAACCCAACACCCCAAAGTAGAAAGCAGATAATTTTGCAGTTCTTCTGTTGTACAGGTTTTCAGGTGTGCAGCTGCACAGGGCCTTTCTGAGCTTAATAAACCCCATGCTTTCAGTCGAGGACAGTTCCCCACACTAAGCCATGCTGCTGTGCAGAGTGTTGAAAATGATGGCATCTAAAAGACTCCAAAAAGGTTTGTGTGTGTTAATGATGCTTTTACGGGTGTGTATCAGAACTGGTTAAAGAAATAGTGCTGATTTTCAGTGCTTGAAACAGGAAAAGTTCCAGCAAATCTAAACAGCCTTATCCATCTGAGCTGCAGGGGCTGCTGAAGCGTTTCCTAGTACTCACTGGGCTGAAAGGAAGGAAACGCCCTGGACAGGCCGCCAGTCCATCAGGATAAAGCAATAATCAAATCAATAAGCAGAAATTATTTAAATATTAGCAGTGAATAAGTCACCACTGCTGACATCACTGCTGACATCACTACTGACACCACTGCTGACATCAATGCTAACACCACTGCTGACATCACTGCTGACATCACTACTGACACCACTGCTGACATCAATGCTAACACCACTGCTGACATCACTACTGACACCACTGCTGACATCAATGCTAACAACACTGCTGACATCACTTCTAACACCAGTTGAGTCAGATAAGTATGCTCAGAAGGATAAGCGTTAATGAGCTTTCATACATCTCATCATGTTTCAACTCCTCCAGATGAGGGTTTATTAGGACTCACTACCGTATGACGTTTTGCATGTTTAGATCTTGCAGTCATGTAGTCTGCGGCTCTTAGCTTAACATGGAAAGGGTCTTTTATCTGACGTATGAAACAGCCAATCAGAATGTAACTCAACACACCAACAAGCTCATTCATGGTTTGGTGATGCATCTGGACAAAAGCAGATTTACATTTTCATGTGATCAGTAGTTACTTATCCACGTATGAGCTGTAAGGAGACGAGGAGGCAGTAATGACCTGTTCTGCTCTGATATATGTTTATATGATGTATGCTGGTCTACATCTTCACTTTATCCACACTGTGTTGGTCATGATTACTGCACCATGTGTATGATTTCCATACTGATTCAACACAATTAGATTACTACCCCACTTTGTAGGATCATGGTAATAGCTTTGCTTATTTATTTATTATTTATTGAAGATTTTACACCAGTAGATAAACATCATCGTGACATGTGAGGAGAACACTGTAATGTGGATGTCAGGTGAAATGTGTAAAATGGCTCACATTAAAATCACATTTCAGAAACACTGAAATGTATATCAGCCTTAGGTTAAGAACTTTACAATAAGCTGATTTTTCATGTCAAGTAAAAACTGAATTATTATTAATGCTAAATGATGTATAACCAATTCCAAAGAAAAATTAATAACATCAAAATGAACTCAACCCACAATGGCCACACTTTTCAGAACTGTATTAGACTTAAATCCTTCATAATCCGACAGCAGACACAACTTTTACTGCTTCGACTTTTAGGAGACATTTGAGACCTGAAAACCATAATCTGACCTGTGTAAGTAATATTTCATAGAAAGGGAATCCCAAACAATCACAAATCAGATCCCAAATAGCAAATAGTATTTACAGAAGAAGAGTCCCTACAACTAAAACCAAACACGTCTTTAAGGTTCTACACAGAGTCTGGATTTATTTGAAACATATTTGGATCAATCTTCTCTTCAGAATTATGACCTATAAATAACATATGGTTCATATTTTCTGGGTCTTTTGCGCACAATGAACAGCTGAGTTCTGTAAGCCCAGAAAGGTGATTCCTGCACCGGTACATATTTTTAACTGCAGGCTAATTGACTTAAAATCCTCCGACTAAGTAATTTTATTTTGTTAATATTTTAATTATGGAGATTACTGGACTTAATTCACTTTATGCTTCTCGGACTTTAATATTATTATTGTTATTAAAACGCGGAACTTGTGGAGACGCAGCTCGTCTTCCGGTGCAGCCCACTGTGCTGACGTATGCTCGTCTGCTGAAACGCGATTGGAGGAAATCGGTCATATGACACTGGTGTTTGAGTGTGACGCTGGTGTGTGTGAGTTGCTGTACCAGGAGGGACGCAGGAACACAGGCAGGTACAGCGGTTATTGATCCGAATCGTTCGCTGATTAAACTCGACCTGAACGCTCGTAGGGGGAGGTTTATGCTAACCGCAGTAACTCGGTGATTTACAGCTGTGACGTGTATAAAATCGGAACTCGCAATACACGGGCCACAGCACGGAGCAGGGCCTGTGTGGAGTTCAGCGCTGCTGCTGAAACGAGGAGAGCTGAGGACTGATCGCACTAATCGTAGAGCAGCATTAGTGTTTATTAACGGTTTATAAACATTAGATAGTTCATATATCTCACCTCCTCACTCTGTCAGCGGTGTACACACACCCACACCCCCCTGTTGTTTCCTATAGGCTTGTTTGTGTGTGTGTGTGTGTGTGTGTGTGTGTGTGTGTGTGTGTGTGTGTGTTGAGTTAGTCAGTGATTATGAGTATCTCTGTGAAGATGGATTGCATAGAGTCACGTGATCACACGGCGAAAAGATGTGGTCACGTGACTTGGTGATGCCGCCTGTATGGTCATTGCGGACCCCTGAACCCGGTACAGCATATTGGCACTAATGCGATCCGTCATAGCGAGCTGAACTACAAGCTGTCCAAGTTCGGACACCCGGCTGACTACCTGTCCCACCACAGGACCTCCTCTTTAGGAGTGATGTGACGTCATCATTCATGTGGAACTCTATAGTAGAAGAATCGATTATTACTAGCTCGAGTACCAGATAACTCTTATGTAGCTCTCAGCTGTTAAATGTAGCTGGGGGTGTTTTATGTATTTGCTGACTAATATTGAAGACAGTACAGAGGGCTTTACTGAAACACAGGAAAAGATATCACAAAATAAGCCACAAGTAAAGTAGTTGATAACTAATCTCATGATTGATTTTAGTCGACTGTTAGATCCATTCCTCCTTCGCCTACCTCCACCACTTCACCTATTAGATCTTCAGCATCTTCTGTCAGTGTTTACTAGGTGGTGTTTGATGTGCCTGTTTACTCTGGAGTCAGTGATGTTGATGTGGGAATACTGAACATGTTCCGACTATTAGCAGTCTGTTCTTATTACACACGTTTGATTGATACCTGCCCGCTTTTAGAGTGTACACTAAATTGTTTCCTGCACGCAGCAATGGGTCAGGAAGCAGGCAAGCCGTCCTGGCCCAAACCAGCTGGGGGTTACCAGACCATCACTGGAAGAAGATACGGCAGAAGGCACGCGTATGTCAGCTTCAAGCCCACTCCATACAAGCACAGAGCTGGGTCCAGTGTGGATTGTCAGGAAGTGGGAACAACAGGTATCCGTAAGAAGCAATCCATCAGTATGACTCATCAAGAAATTAAAGCATTTAAAGACATTAAAGTGGGAAAACATTAATTTGACTTCGGCCATATTATTGTGGGACCATAATAGCATTAGCCCTCATCCCTCTTCCTGAGGTTTGTCCCAAGTTTGTTCCTGAGGAAGGTCCTAAGAAAACTTTGGATTTATGTCAGATTCACCTCTTAAATCACAGAATTGGTCACACCTTTGTGGTCTTGAGTTTGCGTACGTTCTGATTTTCAATATTTACAAGATTTTAATGTGCTGTGATCTATAATCTATAATCCAAGTAGTTTAAGTTTCAAATCAAATCACTTTTTATTGTCACATCCCATTTTCACAGGTGTGAAGGTGAGTGAAAAACTGAAGTCCCTTACAGTACTTAGATACAAAAAATATACATGGACAATAAATATATACAATACTAAGCACACAATCTCTTATCCTAGTATACATTATAAATTATATATATTTATGAACAGTAATATAAAGTTCTGCATAAAACCTATGATATATCCAGATGTACACATATAGCACTATGTTAAGGCTGAGGTAGATGAGAGATGCAGGGTATATACAGGGCATAGAATATATATATATATATACACACACACACTACAGATATACAATATGTAGGAATATAACAGTATGTCAGTCTATAAATATGCTAAATGTAAAGTGCAGAGTGATGATTGTCCATGGAGATCATCATTTAGATGATTTTACAGCTGGATGTGATCTGTTCAGTATTTAACAACCATCCTAAATTCCTTATGCTAAGAGTAGAGAATGCCAGAGAATGCCAATACCGTTTTCCCCAGCCAGTTTATTCCCACCCTGATCTGTAAAAGGCTCCTGTGTAAAAATGTTCCATACATGAAACTAAGATTCACTCAGGTGTGCTAATCAGGTGTGTTGATGTTTTCTGTTCAGGTCTGTCAGAGGGTAACAGTTTGTCAGACCCGGAGCGTGATGGACACCCATCATCCTCCCACCAGACAGTCTGTGAAAAATGGAGTAGTGATCTTGGCGGTCACACTGGTGGTTGTGCCAGTGCCAGTGCCTGGGCAGTCAGTGCTGAGGTGGACCGGAAGCCGCCCGGTGTGGGCATTCTGAGCTTTGTGAACATTGATTCCTATGAACCAGACAGCAGTGGTGGTGAGGAGGAGGGCTTCAGCTCACACCAATCCTTTGCCATTCAGAAAAGGCTGCACACGATTCGTGGCGGTGGGGAAATCTTGGATGCCTTTGGCCACTCAGACGCAAATATGCATGCAGAGTTCTGCAAAGTGTCCGATCGCTCCGCCCAGGAGATTCCTTATAAACCTGAACAGGAGGACGCGCTTTCCCAAAGGACTCGGAATGGGACATATGGTCACCTGGCCAAAGTTCAGTCAGACACATGTCATGAATCAGCATGCAGTGGTGGTCCCTGTTCCTGTGTAGACCCAGAATGTAACAGCATGCAGGAAGCAAGCTGGTCAGAAATGGTGGTTAGGCCAAAGGTCCGCAGGCAGACAAGCGAGAGCCATCTCGACAGAACGGAGTACTGGCAGTCGGAGGAAGCCGGCTGGATTTCGGGTGCGAAATCTTTCAAGAGCACATGTGGCTCTGCACCTCCTTTCATCCTCTCGCATGCACCTAGAACAGATTTCCTCTTCAGCTTCCCTCCTGAGGGATGTTCTTTGGAGGAGACGGAGCAGGCAGAGCAGAAAAGCAAAGTGAAAGTAAAGGATGTTGGTGATGTGGAGGATGATGACTTCTGGGAAGGCGTACAGGACTTTGAGGAGAAGTGTGGATCACCTGGGAAGGGGAATGAGAGGTGGGATGATGTCTGAAAGTGGCCTTTACACAGAAATCAGTAGTAAATACAGAAATGATAAAGGGAACCCTGACCATTAAGACACTTGGGCCACAATATGGTGTACATGTCATGTATTGTAGATAACCAGTGTTTATACTGTGTTTATGGATACAGACACGATGCTGAATGTGAAGTTAGCTGTGTAGTTTGAGAGTAGGGCTGAGGTCTGGAGTTCTGTGGGAGCTCCGTTTCGCCTGTTTAGACTCTGCAGCTAAGGAGATTAATGTGGTACTTAAAAGGCTCACGTGTAGTAACGTGTGTGTGTGTGTGTGTGTGTGTTTGTTGGGGGCAGTGGGGGCTCAGAATACAGCGAAGGTGAATGGTCTGCCTCATGGACGTCAGACTCGGGGTTGGAAAAGGAGCGACGCTCCAGTGAGGAGAGTTGGGAGACCCTACCTGGCCTGGACGAGCTGCCCAGTTCCAGCAGTAGCTTGGAGGACATCCCCCCTCTCAGCCTCACGGAGGGGTGAGTGCAGACTGACTAGCCTTGACTCAGTGTAGTCCCAAATATAAAGACCCGAATACATCTCAGTAGATACAGATTTTGTGTGTGTGTGTGTGTGTGTCTGTGTGTGTATTATATTTTAAATATTCTATATTATTCCTCATGAGCCGCTCCCAGAATATTCACACACATTCAGATTTCTACCACCACGTCCTAACCAAGTTAATTACTGGACATTCTGCACCTCCAGACGTCCAGCAGGTGTTGACTTTCTGTGTGGCTCCTGTTTTCTGTGTGGTATGTGGTGGCGTGGCAGGGAGCAGACTCCTCTGGAGGAGGGTGAAATCCCATGGCTAAGGTGTAATGAGGATTCAGGCAGCAGCAGCGATGAAAACCCAGACAATGTGAGTCAGTTTGTGCACCCAGGCCTCTTCATCATGGACAGCAGCAACAACTTGGAGGACGACTCCAGCATGAGTGAGGAAGACCTGGACACTGAGTGGAGGTCTGGAAGCATGTTACTTTACAGCTGCTATTAGGGTTTTTGAAACCACAGAGAACCAGGCCTGATGCTCAGTCTGCAATGCTTACGTGTGTGTGTATGTGTGTGTGTGTGTGTGTG
>CM067496.1:20833833-20846316 GCA_034552555.1 Semaprochilodus insignis
ATATGTATACTGTGGTTCCGGTGCAGGGCAGGAGCAGAGCTGTGCCGTTTGCTGTTGTGAGTATGTCAATGAGGAGATAGCAACACAGCTGCCGTGTCGTCACATGTTCCACAAACTCTGCGTCACCCTCTGGCTCCGGAAGGTAATGTTTATTTGTTTACTGTTGTATTAAATCTTTGTAGTGCATAATATTGTACTATAGTCAGTGCGTGTGCGTGTGTGTGCGCATGCATGTGCATTTTGATGGCCTGCCCAGGATGTTTCCTGCCTTCCACACCATCCAATGACCCGGGAGGATAAGTGGCTTAGAGAATGAATGAATGAATGAATGAATGAATCTTATAAACCCGTTTAAGGTACTAAAAGTTGTTGCAGCTTACTGAGAAATTTAGTTTCATTTGTTGTATTGTGTTAATTGGGATTGGCTTTGCTGAAGAAGAAACACAACAGATATAACACTTAGAAAATGTAATGGTTGATGTTTTATGGATCTCATTATGTGTTTGATGTGTGGCTTTGGCTGAAAGCAGTTGTCTGACCACTGGGTTACCACCACCCCATTCATACTGTATGTGTGTTCCGTTATACAGATGTATATGTGGTACATTGTTGTATTCTGCTCTGTTCCTCAGTCTGGCACATGTCCAGTTTGTCGCCACGTTCTGACCCCTCGTTCGAGCGATCCCACACCATTCCTCTCCAACCAGGAGAATCCTTCATCCAGTCCTAGCGCAGCAGGACAAAGCCGGTGAACAGCTACAGCTATTCGGGAAACCGCCGACCACAATCACTCACAACTTCACAAGCACTTCATCTGTCACGTGTAGGAGGAGTTCAGGCTCTGCTCGTGTGTTCCTGTTCCAGCTCGTGGCCGTGTACAGGCAGCGCAGACTCATTTTCTAAGAAAATATGAAACATGGATTCTTTACAGCTCGATTACATCTTCAGTTACATTAAAGGACCTAACAGTTTGTTTGTTTAGTCTGTTTTTGTTTATTCAAAGACGTATCATTAACCAGGTTTCACTTCCTGCAGGTGTTCAGAGAAAGCTGTAGTTTGGTGTAAATAAACTTGATTCTGAAGTAAAGGACCGTTTACTCCGTGTTCTGATCATACAGCTGCTCACAGTACACACAGACCCGGATACGGGGAGACTCCACAGAGAGCCTGAGAAGGAAAGATTTCTGTGATGTGTGGGTGACAGATGTTACAGAGCCCTCCACAAATATTTAAATCCCTGGTGAACATGATCAAACTGGGCTGGAACTACATTTATTATTGCTTATCAGTTTCATCTTTCATTCAGATCATTAACCGAATCTCATCTTTTATTTACAGTACAACATCAGAACAAACACAAATCTCACTCTCCTAAAGCACCACTGGGAATTCTAATGAACCGAATAGAACAAGTATATAACCATTCAGATACTCACCCGGACCAAAAATGGTTCACCTTTTGTGTTTAAGGTGGTAGTAACTTCAGGCTCCTGCAGGTGGCGCTGCACAAGGATGATGGGGCTATAAATACCTGCGGGGTGTGAGTGATGGGATCCATAGATTGGGAAGAGGTGGTGCAGTGAATGTCTCGTTCCGTGTGTGGAAAATGGCTCCGAAGCAGATGTTAATGATTGGCTAAAAGGACTGACTGCATTTGGGCGTGCCTTCATAGTGTGAAGGAAGTAGCTGAATCTGCATGGTCATACGGATCTACCAGCAGTGGCTAAAATCCCAGTCTACAGGGAATTCTCCTCGGAATTGTGCCAGGGAAGGCATCCATCAAATCTGGACCGACTGACCAATTCTTTGATGTAAGAGTGTCTGAGCATTGATGTGAACTACATCTAGAAACTTTAGGTATGTGTCAGTCACAGGGTACATATTTATTGTCCAGTGATCTTATTTAGGTTCTTCTGAGTTATCAGGAACACTTTTACATGGTCAGTCTTTACTTCCTGTTTCAGTGGGGTGTAAATATGAAGGGAAACCCGGGCCAGATTCCCTCAGTCGTCCATCACTATGAGAAAGACCAGAGGATACAGCAGTGATGGGCCCCAAAAGCTTGTTGAGCTGCGTAGATCAGGACCAGAATAATTAAACCGCTGGGGAAAAAAATGCTAATTTCCATTATCAGGGCAATAATCAAGGAGATTAAAGCAGCTGGAGCTGTTGGGACCCTGCTGGGAAAATGACCTTCGTTTATACTGACCACTGAAACTAGGAATGCCAGGAGACTCAGAGCTGCTACCTCTGTAAAGGGAGGAGCAAACCTAGTCAATACAGAGGTGCTAGAGGTGCTCACACATCTGGCTGTAGCCCGTAAGGACTTATGGGAATAATGGGAATGTTTATCCGTTTGGTTAGCCAAGTCACAGGTGTGTTTATTAGTGATCCATCTTTTTAGTCTAATGTGCTGTTTGTTTGCCACAACATCTGTTTATTATCGTCGTTTGATTTTAAATGCAAAAATAAACAAACAAATAAATAAATAAATATTATCAGTTATTGATACTAGTATTAATCATAACATTAATTGTGCTAATTGGCCATTATCATGTTGGTGCAGAAATTCTGTATCAGCTTTAATCTGACTGAATTCTGAAGCTTCCAGTGTTTAAAACCCCCCAGTCGCAGTGATGAGCCGTGTGACAGATACATCAAACGTGACGCCAGAGGACTGAAGGTGATGAGCTGTTTTTGTGATTAGGAAGCTTTTGGTCACATGCTGAAATTCCTTTAATCATACAGACACTGATTCACACTGACATCCCAAACATGTGATATCAGTATGTAAACTGATTATGAAGGGGTGTTCCCTCAGGGGACGGCTTGGGAACGCCCACACCTGTATAAGCTGTGAGGTGTAAACTGCCCGAGCCGTTCCCTGAGGTAACACCCCTTCATCATCAGTCTACATACTGATCACATGACCTCTAGTATGTGAGTGTATGCTGGAGCTTTCACTGTATGTGGAGTATGTAAAAACTTGGGATGCTGAAAAAAAACCGATCAAAAACAGCAGTTGACGTTCCGGGAACTACATGAACTCGGAACTTTAGCCAGATCTCTTACAGAGGATTTTATTGCAAGTGTACAATATAAACATTCTGTGGGTATTATACTGAAATGTCTATCACAAGTGGTGTTACAGGTAAACAGATATTGGCACATAAAAAGGCTTTACAAATATGATAGAAAACATAATCAGATAAACCGACTGACCATTTACACGTCTGATCTCTGGGATTAGTTCATTCACCATCATACAAGTTCATTTCATAGTCAGGAGTCCAGTGTATGGTTTCTTCATCTACACATCTCATTACCAGTTCCTGGGAAATTAGGACTGATGGGAACAGCACTCCGGGAAAAGGAGCAACCAAAACACTCATGATCAAAAATAGAACAGCCATTTAAATCAAACTGGGAATTCTGTTTTAAAAAGATCAGAGGGCCCCAATTCCGGTTCCGGAGACCCACGTTCCTAACAAACCCCTTCCAACTAGCCGGCTCATTAAGAAGTCCCTCCCCAGCTGAATGGGCTGTGTCAGAGCGGGAAGCCTCCAGGAATAGCATTAGGAAACAGAAGAATGACAAATAATATATGGGAAAAACCGGAATGTGAAATTTATTCCTCAGTAAGGATCGCTTGGAATGAATCCCCGGTTTTAGCGTCCATTACGCTTTTATGTAACTGTGTGACCATGCTGCTGGTGATTTTAGCACTGGAATACTACAAAGGTCACGCTGAGCAGGTCAAACAAACAAGGAACAAATCCACTCCGATTCTTTGGAAAACAAATACTGGCAAAGACACGGACACAGACAGCATGAGTTACGGCACAGGGTATTAAAATAAGAGTAAAGATAAAAATACAGAGAATAAACTTAATAAATAAACCCCACACAGATACTCGCTCCGAACGCAAGGACAGACTGAGAGCTCACTCAGCAGTAGTTTAACGCAAGCTCAGCCTTAACAATGACCTCCGTCTGACCTCCACCCAGAAACCACACTGTCATGTGGTGGAACAGTAGCTTTGTGTATATGTTAGGACTGAACCCCAACCCCGGGGGGGCTTGGGCTATGGGCGGGTAGGGGAACTGCTGACTGGTTCCGAAGGTGATAATGTTCCAGATGTGCCAGACTGAGTCACTGTCCGAGGCCACACACTGATGTCTAGATGCTTAGAAAACCGGACAGACCTTTACATTCCAAGCTGATTAGTATTAAAAACACCTACAAAATTATTACATTATATAATCTACACAAATATTTACACAACACGACAGGAATGCTGGATACAATGATGACATCATTCCGGTTATTCCTTGGACACACAGAAAGGAGAATGTTATGTGATCTGTGATTCAGAGGAACCCGTAAGGACACTGTTTGGACAGGCAGCACAGTTGCAGTCGGTCACATGGAGAACAAACCTGTTCTCTTCCTGTACGCATCACATGTGGAACTAACGACTTCCCGGTGGTCGTTTAGTACTACAGAGGATCTCAGGTAAGTCTCAGATAGTTACGGAAGGAAGGAAAGTGGAATACAAATAAGGAATCCTGAATGAAACATGTTGATGTGCCTGAGATTGGCTTTGGTTTTTGATTTGCAAAGGCTTTCGGTGTGGATAAACAACCCCAAAACATCCGACATTCCCGTTTCTGACTGGCTGTGTTTAACCTAAAGCCACGATCTGCTGCATCTAATCAGATCTGCAAATCTAATTCCTTGGAGTCTAAATCCTCGGAGTGGGAGATGAAGAAAACGCTGCATAACTAAACTGATTCTGAGATGGCGGGTGAATCTTCCTGAAGTGAAACACTGCGTTCCGTAGAGCACTGAGGAATGTTAAAGGGCTCTAGACGTATATGTACTGTTTGGCTTCTACTAACTTTTCATCATTGCAGAAGTGATTTATTGTGCTCGTCTTCAATCAAATCACTGCAGAGGAATCCCGAACATCACGCAATAACAGGACTGCAAACTGCTCAGATTTACTGGTTGGTGCCACAATCATTAATTATAAGGCAGGCAGAATGTGTATTAGGCACGGGAAGCTCCATCATGAAATATTCCCCTCTATTCGGGATTATTCCGCACCAAAACACCTGAGCCATGTCCGATCAAGTTGTGTTGGAAACATGTAAACAAAAGTTTCACTGTAATTTATCCAACCATGGAAAATCTCAAAGCTGTGCTCCGGAGAGTTTCTCAGGCATGTTTATATGTACCTATACCCATCAGGTACGGAATCTAAAACACCTGAACTGCTTCCGGAATAACAGAGTTCATATTCACGTCAGACAGAACAATATCAATTGATCAATAATTCATTGCTGCATGTTGAATCTTCTAAAACTAATGTGATGTGATGTGATGGAGACTAGGACTAATTCTGGGAAGTTCAGATGATAATGGTGCTAATGGCAGTTCATTCCGCAGACAGGACACACCTCCCCAAACCCCTCCAAACTGGAGCCTGATAAACAGTCCCGATATTCCAGTTTATATATGTGTGTGTTCAGATTGTGCTTCACATGTTTGTAAACAGACTTCAAAAATCTGAACATGGCAAAAATAATATTGGAAACTGTCTGAACGAGGAATTCTGCTCGGATTACTGCGAATGCTCGAGTTGAAAGACTGGACATGACCAGACAAGCCATAGATGAGTTGATGTGGAATGGCCCTCAGAGTCTCTGACCTCTATTCGTCATCTGTCTGACATCACCTGCACTTCACCTGACCAGAGGAAGTGAATATAACATTCAAGAAAATCGTGTTTGGTAGGAATGTCGACCTCACGCGACGGTAAGGGCTCAATAAGAGCTGTTGCATAGGCATTTCATACGATCACTATGTGACGACACATACTCTGTAAAACAATCATAATACGTAGTGAAGAGGAGGAGAACGCGTTCTAGATACTCCTGTTCGTGAGTAAGAGATAAATTACCTGGATGAGACATGGGTCTGGCCTCTCTGCCAAGTTCTACTTTTTCTTGATTAAAGACAGTTCCCTATGAATTTCGGAGAATTTGGGTCGATTTTCCGGCTTGTAGTCCCAGCACCTCTGCATGATCTTGTAGACCTCGTCTGGACACTTCTGTGGAGACGACATTCTGTAACCTGTTCATGAAAAACAGAGCGTCAGCGAGACTCCACCCAAGCAAACCCGACCTGCTGCAGTCACTACATCATACAAGCAGCAGTACTGACTGTAACCATGAGCACTTAGTCTAATACCATCTAAACGCTGGATCTCAACACTGCCTCTAAACGCTGGATCTAAACACTGCCTCTGAACACTGCCTCTGAACACTGCTTCTGAACACTGCTTCTGAACACTGCCTCCGAACACTGCCTCCGAACACTGGTAGAGGTGTGTACCTTTCTCGACTTGCTCCCGAGCTTGCTGGTTGGTCATACCCGGGTAAGGACACACTCCCAGGCTGAAGGTTTCCCAGAGTAGGATCCCATAACTCCACACGTCACTTTCTGAGCTATATCTCCCTGTGGGAAACACACCAGATCATCAGAGGTCTTACAGTCGAGCTGGACACCAGCCTGGTGTAATCCAGCTCCCCAGACACTGAACTAAACCCTCAACTTCAAACAGTAGATCTGTCTATGGAAGCGGTCAGGAAACAGAGTGTAGCAGGTCCTACCATAGTTGAGGGCCTCAGGTGCCGTCCACTTGATTGGAATTTGCTTGAGGCCAGAAGACGAGTAAATCCCATCGTCCTCCTGTCGTGACATCCCAAAGTCACTGATCTTCAACAGGTTGTTTTCTCCCACCAGACAGTTTCGGGCAGCCAGATCCCTGTAGATCACATCAACAAGGTAGAACAGAATCTGCTAAGACCTCTACACATGCTGTAGTTATGTTCTGGGTAGTTATGCTGTAGTTTTAATAAATCAAGAGATTAGAATAAGATCATTTCTGAGAGTCGTGGTATCTCTCTCTGAGTCGTGGTGTCTCTCTCTGTCTGTGTTAAACATGAGATCCCCCTTTTCCAGATGTTACAGTTCCTGAGGTCCTACTGAACACGGTTCAGTCTAAACAGCAGAAGGATGAATCAGCTCAGCTCCTCCTCCTCGAGTCTAACCAGTCAAGTTCATCCTACAGACATTTAGCTAATACGCTAACAGCGCTGATGTTACTGTGGATCCTGCAGCACCAATAACACCAAGAACTACACCAAGAACCTCAGCTGTTAGCGCCAGCTAGCGCTAAACACCAAGAATTATCTAGAACGTTACATCTTCATTAGTATGTCACCTCAGCTGTTAGCACCAGCTAGCACTAAACACCAAGAATTATCTAGAACATTACATCTTCATTAATATGTCACCTCATCTGTTAGCATTAGCTAGGGCTAAACCGTATGAACGGTGTGCTCTCTGGCCTGGGTGAAATCCTGAAATCCTGAAGGGCTTTTTAACGTGGTACAGTACCAGACATTTCTGATAAACATAAACACCACAGGGTATATGATACACATATCAAAACTGTATGAAGCATCTTTTAGCTGCGTTCTGACAGCCTAAATCAGAACTGGATCAGATTTGTGCCCCTGATACTTTTTCCCGTCCTAATTTTATAAATAAGGCATATTTCTAAAGAACCTGAAAGATGGTTCTATCTGACACGAAGAACATGCAGATATTTTACCCAGATACATTAATATCCTAAAACTAATTCTGATTTCAGTGAAATGAAATTGCCTTTGACAGGAATGGATCTGGGATGGGAGTCATGCTGAATGCTCCGTTGGAGAGCCTCCTACCTGTGTATGCAGTTTTTCAGCTCCAGGTAGGCCATTCCTGCAGCAGCATCCAGAGCAAACTTCACCAGCTGCTTTGGCTTGAGGTCCTCCTTCTTCTTCCTCAGGAAGGACAGAAAGTCCCCTCCTGTCCAGGGAGGCAAGGACAATACTGTACAGGACGTTCTGTTATGCTCCATTATGTACACCACATTCAGGGCTGGTTCAAATCAACATCGGTCAGTAGCAGTCAGCCATAACGGACATACCTGGCACGAGTTCCATCACAATGTAGATGGGCTGTCTCTGCGTACAGACGCCTATTAACTTCACAATGTTGGGATGATCATACTGCTTAAGAATCCTGGTAGTAGAGGAAACAGGACAGCTGATTCTACACGGCTGTATATGGAACCTCAACATTCCTACACACCTAGAACCGCTACTGTGGCAAACAATCACTAGAGACAGTTAGTTAGCATGACCTGCAGGACACACTAGATTTAGTTTATTAACATCAGCTTTTCTCAAAGCACCTGGCCTCCGAGAGGAACTTGATCTTGAGGTCTTGTGGTAGATCTTCCTTACAGGTCTTCACAGCCACAGGAGTCTTATCCTTTAGTGTTCCTTTAAATACTTCACCAAAGTTCCCCTGTAATACAGTTCACACGTCATCGGTCAGCCATTCCTGCACACTCAAACCAGCTAACAAATACACCGATCAACCAGCAGAACATCTCATCAGCTCCACTGACACTACAGGAACACCTCATAGTTCCACAGGTACAGACTATAGTCCATCTGTTTCTCTGTAGACTTTGCATACAGATACTGTGGTGGACGATTCTCAGTCTAGCAGTTGCACCGAGGTGTCTAGCAGCACTGCTGTGTTTGATCCACTCACACCAGCACAAAACACACTAACACAACACCACCACGTCAGTGTCACTGCTGTGCTGAGAATGATCCACCACCCACATAATACCTGCTCTGTGGTGGTCCTGTGGGGGTCCTGACCATTGAGGAACAGGGTAATAAAGTATACAGAGAAACAGATGGACTACAGTCTGGAACTGTAGAACTGCATTGTGCTCCTATATGGTCAGTGGAGCTGATGGAGTGGACAGTGGGTGGAGATATGAGGAGGTGGGTTTAGTGTTGTGGCTGATGGGGGTATACTACACAAACTGAAACATCACTGAAAAAGGGAGAAGATCAGGACCTACTTTTCCTAGAAGTTCTCCTAGAATGACGTCCTCATGATTAAGAATCCATTTTTTATCCTGAAAGACACAGAACACTGTTCAGGTTCCTGATAACGATTTATGTTGTTTTTAAACCTCAGTGTTTTAATGTTTGTCTGTAATAGTAAACAAGGTGTTTGCATGAAATCACAGATGGCTCGAAAGAGGAAGCGTGTATGTGAAAGCAATGCCAGCTGGCTGACAGATAAACAAGTCCAGCACAGAAACAAAAGAGGAGAAACAGGAAGTGACGATGAGCTTGAACACAGTGACGAATCTAAATCTACAGAACCTCCATCACCACAGCACTGAATAACCACAGCTTCAAACACTCAGACAGCAGATACTACAACACAGACACATGCCGGTATACCAGCACCCCTGCACCTCCTACCACATCCAGCCCTGACTTCAGTGTGTTAGAGAGTAACCTGAGCCCATGTGGTGACATCATCACACACACAGACACACACACACACACACAGAGCGGTGGACGAAGTATAGAAACCCTATAGAGTTAGAGCAGAGATTCCCAAGGTAAACTACTCCTCCAGTGTGAGTAGAGGTTCCTCCCTTTAGACCTTCACTGGAGTAACAGTACTAAAGTATTTACCTTCAAATGTATGGAGAGTAACAGTAGCATGCTTTATTATGGCTCTAATGTCCTATTATCATTTCTGGAACAAGACTCTTAATCAGCTCAGTTTAGGTGAAGAGACTCTAGTTTCTCTCAGTCCACCAGTGTTTAATAGAAGCTCATTAGTTAGTCTGACTCAGGCCTGGACTCCACTAGATTGTTGGAAACGCTGGTTTGAGATTCTGGTCCATGTTGAAATGATTGAATCAGGCAGTTCCTGCAGATCTGTCATGCCATGCTGTGAATTTCCCGTTCTAATCCCAGAGGTGCTCTACTGGAGTCAGATCCAGAGGCTGGGGATGCCACTGAAGACCACTTAACTAATCATCATGTTCACAAAGCCAGTTTGAGACGACTTCTGCTGTGACATGGCGCACATAACGGTAGTAAACTGTGTCCATGGCCGGCAGACGGTCAGCAACAACTACATGTGACGCTACATTACAGCTGTGGAGCTGCCTGGACTGGAGGTGTTCGGCTGCATGGAAACGACTTCACGACTAAAGATATTTCAAGGCTCCCTGGGCCAGATGCCTGTGCAGTTGAGGTGAGAGATCTTTCCTGCACTAAACAGACTCTCTGGATTTGCTAAGTGACTCTATATGGTGGTCTGGGGAACCCAGAACTGAAACCAATACCACTTTAATACAGCCTGGAACGGCAAGACAGAGATGCTAAAAAGAGAGTGAAGGAGTGAAGGGATGAAGGAGTGAAGGAGTGAGGGAGCAGAGGTGTGTATTACCTTAATGACGGGATTTAGGAGCACGACTCCAGACTTCTTGGTGATGACTTGTTTGGTGGTGTAGTGGTGCTCGATCAGTTGTGGAATGGTGGGGAATCCAGTGCCTTCAAATCGGTACTGATTCTGTGAACCAGAGGCAGAAGGTGAACCCAATCCAATTAAATGGACGTTTATGGGTAAACGGATGTTTATTAAGCTGCATTCAAAGTTAGTTTCATTTGCTGTGAGCACTCTGATTGTATTGGGCCAGTCAAAAATCATGATGCTGTCTAAGAAGCTCTGCCTCAGGTAACTGAGCCACAGCCTTCAGTTCTTTATCAGTACGGCCATGTTTGAAGGCGGAGTGCCAAAACCAAAAACATACATACAGTCTTCTTACTACAGACGCTGAACAGGGCTGAGCCCACAACCTCACAACAACCGTCTACTTCAGCGTACTGACTCTTCAAAGGATATGCATTAATGTTCTGTCGCGGCAATATTCTCAGCCCAGGATCAGGGGGGTTACCAGGGTGTCATCTTTGGGGGGTATATGAATAATGTTGGGGCCAAAACAAACCTCTGCTATTTCCTAAATAGGGTGCGTAAAACGGCTGTAGGTTAATTTTGAGAAGACAGGACTAAAGGATCACAGATCATCCAGTTTTTGTACAGGGGGTCTGGAGCCATTACCCCATGGGGGATAAAATGTAGCTCAGTGTAACCACATTGTACCCACATTTTGTGAACATTCAATCATTCATTCATTCATTCATTCCTCGTCTAAGCCTCTTTTCCTTCTGGGTCATGGGGGTTACTGGAGCCTAACCCAGCTGGGCGGAAGGCAGAAAAATCCCTGAACAGGCCACCAGTCCATCACAGGGCAGCACACAGACATACACACTCACATAGACCCCACACAAACGCAGACCCCTCTTACTGTGAGATAACAGCACCACCCACTGCACCACATTTGCAACAAGCAAAGCACAAGAATCACGCGAGAAGATTCTAGCCATGGTTAAAACTGGCTCACTAAAGCTCAGCTGTCTGATTATAGCTCGTTTAGGTCCTCTGTGTCCGTCCTCCTGTGGTTCTAGGTAGGGTGAGTACTGCACAGCTGTCAACTTCAGCCCGACGTCACGGCACTGCGGGACCCATCATGTTTGGAACCTGTTTGTATGAAGTGAATCTGCCCACTGTCTCACACGCCTACCAGCTTTTCCCTTCCCTACGCTACTTACTGACCAGGTGCATCGTGACATGTCAGAGGGTTATGGCGGGGATGTGGAACAAACTTCCACCAAGAAACAGGAAAAGTAATTCAGCAGAGTCTTCATACAGGAGGTGGAAGAGATCTGTTAGTTACTGAATCAGTCAAAGCTGCACCAGTTCTAATAATTCTGTTCAGCTGACCTAATAAATAACGGCCTGTCCTTCATGTGTAATGATAAGTCAGTAATGTATGTATCCCAGTGGTCATACTCACATCAGCAAACTGAATGATGAAGTGTCTGCGCTGGCCGTCTGAGAACACAGACAGGACATACTCGCCAGGTTTGCCATGGCTTTCACGCACCAGGAAATCCCCCTGTTGCTTGAGCAGTTCCTGGGCTTCCGTACGGGGTATCGCTCCATGGTACCACTCCTGCTCCCCCAGTGGCTTCTCACTGGTGGGAATCACGTCAAAGAACTGGGGACAGACAAACAGACAGTAGTTAGACTACAGAGCAACTGCACCAGTAAAGTAGTCCTGCTGTGGAGTAACGACGGTCCTCACCGAGGATGATCCCAGCACAGACTTTGGTGAGCGAATGATGCCAGCGATGGAATGACGGAGGGTGTCAAACTTTGATATCCTCTCTTTATTTTTATCCTGGAACATTAAGAAAAGGTGGACAGGAGAAACCGGAAGGACACATTAAACACACAGTCACTGTCACTGTGGCGGACATAGTCAGAAATCCTCATCACAGACAAATTACAAAGATCCCGTCTGTAACTGCACCTTACATCAGCATACAGAACAGCATGGAGCAGGTTTCACCGTGGAGCAGGACGTGTGGAGAGAGAGAGAGAGAGAGAGAGAGAGAGAGAGAGAGAGA
>CM067496.1:20846612-20930101 GCA_034552555.1 Semaprochilodus insignis
AGAGGGAGAGAGAAAGAGAGGGAGATTGAGAGAGAGTGAGAGAAAGAGAGTGAGAGAGAGAGAAAGAGAGAAAGAGAGAGATTGAGAAAGAGAGAGCAAGAGAGTGAGAGAGAGAGAGAAAGAGAGTGAGAGAGATTGAGAAAGAGAGAGCGAGAGAGTGAGACAGAGAAAGAGCTCACACTGCCCCCTTCAGTTGTCTTAATAGCAAGACAGCTACCACGCTAACACACAGCTGAAGTGTCGTTAGCATGTAGTTAGGCAGTACTCTGTCTCATTTCCTGTTCCAAACACAGCACAGTCATACTGTCAGAAACTGGACTGAGTTTTCCATATTCCCTGACTTAACTGAACACACAATGTCCGGGCAGGATTCACAGTTTTGGATGGGGTGGGCAGTGTATTTTTACATAGTTAAGATCTATTTAATACAGGATCATGAACATTCAGCACGAGCATCACAACATGCCCAGAGAAGAATCCGGAGCTCCAGTGACAGAGTGATGCTTGTGTGTGGATTTGTTGATGACCCCCGAACTGTGTTGCTGTGTTAGGGTCTTGTTATGAGCTGTAAACTACAGGTTCTTGACGATCTCCACCTGACCCGAGGACCCAACAGAACAGATAACAAACTAATAATACCACACCACTCCTAGGGAACATCTCACTGAGTTGCTGCAGGTTCCTGGTCACGTGGTGAGATGCGGCAGGTTAAGAATCACTGCAGCAAAAGTGAGTTTCTCTGTTTTTAATATGGACATTCAAATAGGACGTCTACTGTTTCCACCCATACACACTCTCCTCCAGCAACAGCTCTCTCTCTCTTTCTCTCTCTCTCTCTCTCTCTACCCCTCTCTCTCTCTCTGTGTATTAGGAGGAAGAGTGAGAGAGAGTGGCCTGTCTTGTGATCTGCTCCTTCTGTACGTCAACAAAAGACTCCTTCATCCTTCATCCTTTAAACACTACTCTCCACAACCTCCTGGGTTTTAGGAGTACAGAGATGGTGTAGTCAGTGTGGCATCACACTTAAGAGCTGGTAGTAAACGGCATGAAGTAGGTAGAATCTGCCACCTCCTGCCACACTGTAGATCCGCCCCAACCCATATGGATTTATTCTGGTACCATTAGAACCAATACAGAGAACTCTCTCAGCAAACTGCCTCAAAAGGTCAAGTGTGAAGATGGCCAGACCTCAGCTGGGTTATACATACTGCGCTCAGTTCACTTCCAGATATTAGAAAACAGGAAAAACGAGAGACCTGAGGGAACATCCCACCGGGATTGACAATGATCAGCATGTACTGACCTGTGAGCTAAGGTAAGCAGGGTACAGATTTACTGAACTGAACAGCCCACGGAGAACATTATCCTGTGTCTTCTGGGGGTAAACTAAAGTAAAGAGCCTTACCACTGAGTTAACAGAGCGGGCATCCTCCTCGTAATTGACCACAGGCGGAGGCTCCTTGCCCTCATTCTCCTGCATCTTATGTTCTAGCAGTTCCTTCTGGCAGCTCAGTTTGGCCTCAGAGCAGCGCAGCAGCTGCACCGTCTGCCTCAGCTCCTCCAGAGACTGCTTCTGACTCAGTAATAACACCGTGCTGAAACAGACACAGCCTTAGTGGACAGAGGGTCATATTAACAGAGGGTTATATACATACAGCCGCAGCCAAAACTCTACCTCCTCCACTGCAAATCAGGTTCAGGTGAAGCTAGAAGCCTCCATCTGTTCCAATAACCCAATCTAACCCGAACCATTTAACATCTCAACATGACTAATACAACAAGTCGCTTCTCCTCATTCACTTTTAAAGACTGCAGGCTCAGAGTTATTAACCCCTTCATGACGAGCCTCTTTAGTAAAGCAGGCGACTGTAACGGCCACTCCAGAACTGTCTGGATCTTCTTCTGAAACTGAGCCTTGGTATGCTTGGGATCACTGTTCTGCAGGAAGGTCTAAAGACGCCCAAGTTTCAATTTCCTTACAGAAGGCATGACGTTTCCTCCCAGGATATCCTGATACTGGACGGAGTCCATTTTGCCATGCCTCCACAAGCTGCAGGTTTCCAGTGCCAGAGGAAGCAGAGCAGCCCCATAGCTTCACTGACCACCACCATGCTTCACAGCAGGCAGGGTGTCCTTTTTAGCGTCTGCTTCCTTCTTCCTCCTCCAGACATGCTGCTGATGCACTGGCCCGGAAAAGATCCAGTTTTGTTTCACAGAACAGAATCCCAAGACTTCCGAGGTTCAGTAGAGGTGTCGGCTTGGAGTTCAAGCATGGAGACCTTCAGCATTCAGTGTGTGCCTTGCTGTGCAGACTGAATCCTCAGTGCTCCAGATCTTCCTGCAGGTCTTTTGCAGTCACTTGAGGGTTTTTGACTACCTGCCTCCTTAGGAATCTGGTGGTGACGACTTCCTCTTTCTGCCACATCCAGGTAGCCAGTGTTCCTTTAACCTTGAACTTGGGAGCTCCGTTTCCAGCTATATCTCTAGGAACGTTCACACCTTTGCTGCCCTTTTGTATCCTTCTCCTGGTTTGTGGAAGGCAGTGATCCCTTCTACTAACTATCCCTTCTAACTAACAACTCTGGACCACTCTCTTGACCTCTTACCCCCATCCAGTGCAGGTACCTGATGTGTTTTATCTCCAGCACACCTGCTGCAGCTAGTGAAGGCCTTGATTACACCTGATTAGTGAATGTGTGCTCTTATGAGTGACTCTATTCGGGCTTAATAGTCTGTGTTGAGTTAGGAGAAGCTCTGTGTTCTGTTAGTTGTGTTGAGATCTTTGAATGGTTCTGGTTAATGTTAAAGTTTGCAAACTGTGCTAATGAAACAGTGGGGCTGAATAATTTTGATTTGAGTTAAAAGGTTTTTAGGGAACCATAAGTGGTTCTTCTGGCACCATACAAAGAAACCTTCTGGGTACTTATTCATGATCCAAACCAGCTGAAAGCGACACTCAGCCTCCTTCATAACAGCACCTGCTTTACTTCAGCACATCTGATAAGAGTCTTCAGTGCATCTCAACGCAGTGACCTCACACGACCACACAAATAAAGCGAGAGGTTTCAGCTAAATGTGCTGAACTGGTGAGACTGGAGTTCTACATACTCAGACTTCTTCTCGCAGGTTTTGGTAGACTCCTCGATTTTGCTCTGCAGGTCTAGCATGAGGTCCTCTTTACTGTGCAGACTCTGCTGGGTCAGCAGCAGCTCCTCAGCGGTTGACTTCAACCTGAGGACAGATCAGACACACATCTGCATTCACACGGGGCTTCAAACGAATGGACTCATATGCATGGACTATCCTCCAGCTCCAGATCATTAGGGGATGATGTTGACAGGACGTTATGCCAGACAGAACTGTTCTGGATCCGAGGTACACTATAATGACTGGGCCTTAATGAGGATTCTGATATGTGTGTTTGAAGTGTGTCACCTACAGAAGGTTCTGTATGCCTAATGCTTAGTGAGGGCCGATGTTTACACAGTGTCTATCGACCGTCCTGCTGTTAACTATAACAGTATTTATTTTATTAATTCGGGCCTTATCATTATTACTGTTATCTGAAGATGGAGAAACTCCTGAACTCACAGTGCCTGTAAGCTGTCGGCAGTCAAATTATTCCATAGGATCTCATTGGCTTGGAGATTCTCTGTTTCCTCCAACAGCGAAACGTCAAATTCTACATTTGGTTCTTTGCTTTCAGGTGACCTGAAAATAATAAATGTAATAAATAAAAAATTAAATAACAAAAACTAATAATAATAATAATAATAATAATAATAATAATAAAACAAAGAAGAGGAAAACATCAATCAGCTTCGTGTACTGCAGGTACCTTCACTTACCCGTACATCTCGATGAAGTTATCATACTCTGAGGCTGGATCTATCTGGTCGATGGAGGTGTGTATTTCTTTGTGCACTTTCACTATTTCATCAGTTAACAGGCTGGTGATTTCGCTGTACTCCTCCAGGATGCCTTTCCTAGAACAGACAGCAAGACAAACAACATGGAGCTGCTGGGTGGGCTTCCCTTTCAACGACGTGAACTTAATTAAACTGTTCATATCACAACAAACCAAAATATCACCAATATTTATAGGAACAATATAAGAATAAAGTCACCACAGATTCCAGGTCAGTTCAGCGACACCTGCTTCTTTAGAAGTCTTCCCATTGTTCTGCTCTTACAGATTACACTGGGATTACTGGGAGCTCAGTGATCTAAAACCACAGCTTAAGAGGGAAAACCTGCAGTAATCCTGCGACAACTAACACATACTGGACCAGTTTACAACAGGACCTTTATACTGCACCAGTGCAGACACTAGCTGTCCAGTATATTTATAATAGTCCCAGTTGGGAATCGTCCAACAAGGTCCAACGTTCTTTACAGTTTGAGCAAAACCAAGTTTCAGACCGTTCAGTTAAACAATCTTACATTTACCACAAAAGTGAAAACATATTCATCAATGAAACTGCACTGGTGGGTCAAATTACCCCAGACAGACATTCAGAATACGCTGTTCGGTCAGTTCAGCTGATTTAACAGAGGACTGATACTGAACAAAACCCAGCAGAACCAAACGAGCCTCATTAATACTACACCGCAGTAACTAGTGACAGGACTCACAGTGCGCTGATCATCTCCTCCTGCATCTTCTGCAGCGAGTCCAGCAGCAGTGGCAGTGCACTCTCGTGGTAATGCTCCTGGTGCAGCTGTGCACTGCGCACCGCCAGCACGTACTGGTTGTGCAGGTTGTGCAGCTTCATGGTGGCTTTGTCATAGCGCTCGCGTGCCTTCTCTGGCTCCTTGCCTACGGAGAGAACCAGGCAGGTTAGTGACCCTCTGACTGACTCCTGAACACCTGGTCTGGTTTCTGAGTCACGTCTAGTCTAGTATGTTAGGCTGGATGATGCTGGTGCGCTCCTGTAAAGCTCCTGCTCCTTTAAAGCACCACACTATTGTTTGATGGGCTCAAAACTCATGTAAACATTCAGCATGTCGTGTGACGTCTTGCTAATGTCTGCTTATCCTCTATCCCAGTGTTTCTCAACCTGTGGGTCGCACAGTGCCCTCTAGTGGTCTGTGGGCCTGATTGTAATGGCCCTGTAAAGATGCTTTAATTCAGAAGTGTAAGAGAAGCTCAGTAGTTAAAAGTTGAAGAGAGATGTTTACAAATCACAAACAATACACAGAATCTATATAAATATTAATAATTATAAAATAAATAAATAATAGATATTAATAATTAAACATCATTAGTTTGAGGCAATGCAACCATGTGCAGACGCAGCCAGCAAAGATGGTCATTGATGGGGAGGTTTCTCAGGATGGGAAGACTCTGTATGATCAAGTGAAGGAATTTATTAATACTGCTCTGGACAAACCAGCGCACTGGAGAGTCATGTGTCCACACTCCTTTTCCCAGGTAGTATATATGTCTAAACAGGGCACTTCCGGACCATTACACTACAACCATACAGGAGTCAAACACCAGACAACGTCTTACCAAACCTGCACGTCTGAACAAGCAACACAAGATAAGACGGCTTCTGCGCTATCTAGAAGCAATCAGCGTGTGCCTGTGAAAACGTCACCCACAAATCACACAGAGTTCCTCCTTTAAATATTCTTGAGGATCAGACTGAGGAACACATGGAAGTGTTCTACAGAATCATGTACTGCACATACATGTCCAGTGGCTTCTACTGTAAATGTGTTCTGAGGAAAAAGGATAAGGATAAGCTTTATATTGCTGTCCAGGTGCTGGGAAAAGCACCGAGGGAGAACCTGGAATTCCGCAGTGGAAGAGATTCCAGGTCCAGATGGAGAAAGATCTTACCTTTTACGACCGCTTCCTTGTACTTCTCTTTGGCACTATGAGCATCCTTGCTGAGCTGCCGGTAGGTGCCCTTCAGCTTTTCAAGGTCAATTTTGGTAACCTAGAAACAACAAAAGCCAAACTGCTGTAATAACCTCAACGGTCTCAAAGTTTAGTGTTAAGGTCAGCTCAGCGTTAAAGTGACAGACTTGCCTTGTTCAGCTCGAACTCGATCTGCTGATGGATGCTCTGGTAGCTCCGTTTCACCTGCTGCTTGTCTTTGATCATCATGGTGAGGCGGTGCAGCGGCCCAGAGTTCAGCTCCTCAGCATGAGACTTCATAATCTTACTCAGCTGCTCCGTCTGCTGTACCATGTGAGCCCACGACTGAGAGCAGCAAGGAACAGCATCAAGTCAACATACTGCATGACCACAGTAAAAATGTGCGTTAATGCACAGTCACTGTAACCCTAACCTGTACAGTAAGATAGCAGCCTCTCTCACAAAGCCACAGCGATTACAGGCTTGAGCTTCAACCTTCCGCCTTTCAGGTAGACGGAGTTTCAGTGAAGGACTAAACCAAACCATCAAACAGGAGGACACCAGAGATACTTTCACCCGGAATAGACCTCAGACCTAAAGGACGGGCTACACTGGTCAGGGACTGTCTGTTTGCTGCAGATGCTGTATGATTAATACCTTTGACTTTAACAAAATATGTCATTTGCCCAGGTGGCCCAGGTTTGTCTTCAACTGTAGTTCATTTCAGCTTTCCAATTACATCTCCACCGATCAGATTACACCACAACCACCTCCTCATATCTACACTCAATGTCCACTGTATCAGCTCCACTGACCATATAGGAGCACTCTGTGGTTCTACAGTTACAGACTGTAGTCCATCTGTCTCTCGGACACAGCAGTGCTGCACTGTGTCCACTCACTGTCCACTCTATTAGACACTCCTACCTTGCTGGTCCACCTTGTAGATGTACAGTCAGAGACGTAGCTCATCTGCTGCTGCACAGTGCAGTGTTGGTCATCCTCTAGTCCTTCATCAGTGCTCACAGGACGCTGCCCCACAGGACGCTGTTGGCTGGATAGTTTTGGTTGGTGGACGATTCTCAGTCCAGCAGTGACACTGAGGTGTCCAGCAGCACTGCTGTGTCTGATCCACTCAGATTTACTAGATCTCAACTAAGCCCTCTCCCTCACCACGCTGAGGGTGTTACACTAGACATACTCGGGGAAGAGTGTGGACAGTTCACCTCTACTACACGACCAAACAGGTGACCTTAATGAGCTCACGCACTGGCCTATACTGGAAGAGAAGGACAGCGCGGCTCTCCTCCAGTGAGACAGCTGTACTCCAGCAGGACAGTATGACCTTACAGAACACAGTGCCCCATCAAATCAAGTATTTACAGACTACACCATCCTCTCCGTACTGTATATACCTCACATACATCCGTGTTGGATATCCATACCCATCCCATAAATACGCTGGATTCACTGGATAGATCATCTACAGTGACGAGTTCATGCAGGGTTTGGAGGATCCAATGTGCTTCAGTTTCTCTTTAGATTAAAACACATTGTTGCCAAAGTGCTGTTCTTATCCAGCCTCCCAGCAGTACCTGTAATAGACCGCACCTGTGGTCAGACCACTGACAGGTCAGTTAGGCAGTCGCATGGAAACCCACTGTTACCTTAGAGACGGTGCTGATGTAGTGGATCTGGGAGCAGTTGTCATGTTTGTCCACCTGCTGGCTAATGTTGAGCAGGAGTGAGGCGTACTCCTTATCACTCTTCACACGAAGCGTCATGAAGCGTTTGACCGTCTCCAGCAGCTTCAGCTCCCAGTCCTGCAGCTTGATCAGGCCCTCGTGGGAGTTCCGCAAGTCCCGGCCAAACCCCATCTTGGTTGCAAGCAGTCTGTCTGTCACTCACCAGGGGGCAGCCCTCAGGTCTGCATTTCTCGTGCTACAAGAGAGACAGAAGGTAAACAGGTACGTCCTTCAGACGGTGAATAAAGACTCATCTTAGCAGCACAATGTCAAACACCTCAGAGGCAGACTGACCAAAAAGGCCACCATGGTCATTAACGACAGACCCTACAAGAGAACATGCTCCACTGGCTCTCAGGTTCTGTTGCCATTATATACAGACTTTCAAGCTCAGCTCTACAGATCAATTAGTCAAACGAACGTTACAGGAAGTAATCAGTCTACTGTCTTCTACAGTCTTCAGGGTGACTCTCATAGGCTAATGTTCTGCACTGGTGACCTCACCTTCAACTTTACTACCTGCACCTTTACTACACCCTGACCACACCTTTATCAGGGTCAGGACGTGATAAGGTCCTGTATATCTGCACTGTGTAGTTCCGTTAAGTAGGTCAAACTGTAGTCTATCTCTTCTCTGTATAACTGTTAGCCTTTCATCACCCCATTCATCAGTGGTCAAGACCACTACAGGACCACCCCCAAGCCAGGCAGCAACAGATAAGGTGCCAGAAATTACTACAGTATTTTCATAGTCAATATCACTACGCTACAAATGTGGATTTGGTTCTTGTTCCTGGGTTCTAAGTGTGTTCTCTTAACTCCTCAGGTCTAAAATGTACAGTAAATGGTGTTTGGTCCCCATAAACCTTCCTTCTGTGTTCAGGACAGTGATGTTCTGAAGAGATGTTCTCTATTATCCAGAACATCTGAGATACATTCAGTAGACTTCAAGTAGCTTCTGGAACTGTGAGATTTCTCCAGAAGTTTATAGAACTGTCTGGAATTGTCTAGAACTTTGGAGAACTGTTCAGACCTGTCTAGAACTGTGTGGGACTGTCCAGTAGTGTACACAGCAGTATAAATCAAGGTGTGTTAAACAGCCGTTTCAGTTGATGTTCCAGCTGAGTGAGTGGATAGTGGATACAGAGCTACAGGTAGTTCAGAGGCATCAAGAGGCTGTAGCATCCGGCAGAAGCATCCTGCTCCGTCTGTGGACCAATTTATCCAGGCCAGAGTGGAACAGTACTCCAGGAAAGCGTCTGCTGAGATGTGCGAGGCCTACAGAGCGTACTTCAGCATTCCTGTCGGGGGTCAGTACAAATCGTGGTCTCCTCATTTCAGGTGTGAGCACTGCAGGAGAACTCCGGAAGGTGAGGTGGATGAGTGCTGCTCAGTTAGAGGGCAGAGTTTTATTCTGTAGAGTTTTGAGGATTAATTGGAGTTTAAAAGCTGATATTTAGGATCTGACCTAGTAAATCTATATTACAGTATAGTATGTATTTACTGCACCGTGTTCATATCCTACACATTACTGAGTAACATGGGGAATAAATCAGATTCATTCATGTCACTGTCTGCTCACAGAAACACGGTGTGTGATGAATAAAGCTGTTTCTGTTCACGTCTTACACATAAACAATTATAATAGAACATGGAGAAACCAGGAACAGTAATCCTGTTATACAGTGTAATCAGACGATTACTGAAACAAATTATTGATTATTCAGATAATGAATCACTCAGTTACCAGATAACCCTTACGTAGCTATCAGCTGTTAAATGTAGCTGGAGGTTGTTTTATGTATTTGCTGACTAATAATGGAGACAGTACAGATGAATCCCGTATTCACACCTTCCCTGTGTTAATGAACTTTCCTGCGCATACAGAAGATCAACAAACTCAGTACCTTTACCCTGATCAGCATTTACAACCAAGCCTGTACAAAGTAGCAGCAGTGACCTATAACACCACTAAATCAGTTTCTCAGTTTAGATGTTAAGTGTAAACAGTGTATTAGTCTGTGCTGTGTGCTCAGCTGTCTGTCTGCACTCTGATACAGCTACATCCTACAGTCGATTCATCGTTGCAGCCCTGGTTCCTAATAAAGTGTCCAGTAAGTGTATATCCTGCATGCAGGTCAGACCCTTCAGGACAGGTCTGCCGTTTCCCCAGATGACCAGTAGCATATTTTCCTGGTGTTCCTATATGTGTTAACGGCTATCTGGAGAGGAAACAGATTTTCCTGACTGAGAACGAGCAGAATCCAATCTGAAGAGTGACAAACAGGCTCCACTCAGGAAGTGGCCATCAGAGCAATGCACCGACCTCGGTCTGCTTCTACCACAGCCCTCTCTGCAAGTCAGCCTCAGACCGATCAGCGCAACAAACAACAACAACAGCAACAACAACTCCTCTGTAGACTACAGCGAGCACGAAACGTGGTCTACATAGCCAGGCCAGACAGAGACGTGCATCCTCCTCACTGCTCTGAGAGAAAACATGTGGAGGAGAACCGTCTTCAGGAAGGAGTGTAAAGGGAGGAACCCTGAGGAGCAATATCACCATCGGCCCACTGGAAGGGAACTGTACCCACCAGCCTGGTATTAGTACTCACCCAGTATTACCCGGCATTAACACTGGTGTGCTCAGTGGCTGCTTTTACCAGCTCTAACATGAAACATAACACCAACACTACTACATATTAATGAGGTCAATATTAGAATAAGCCTTACGGTGAAACAGCACACGAAACTGGTGGTTCCATACGCATCGTGATCCAGGGGTTACGATTCAGTATACTGTGGTGTACTGTGGTACACTGTGGTACACTGTGGTGTACCATGATGTACTGTGGTATACTGTGGTACCGTAACAAGACATATATTACAATTTTAAAAATCTAATTGTAGAAAAACTATCGCATTAGAAAAACACTATACCAAATACAGAGGTATGCTAATGCTAACGTTATGCTACTCGTTTACACTGGAGTGGAAGAGAACACTGCCATCTAGAGGTCAGAGGTTAACACAACACAGTCTGCACCCTCGTCTGCACCATATCTCTGACTGTAAAACACTGATTCATTAAAAACAGGCACTGTGTTTCTGAGATTCCACACAGTAGCACATGTTCATACACCCCCAGACTACAGCTTGGACATACCCAGCAGACTGCCTGATCACTCCGATCACTAGTCAGGTTTAATCTCCAATAAAGCCCCAAAAAGCTCATTAACTGTCTATACCTCCTGCTCCTCTGTCTCAGGCTGAGCACAAGAACCCACATGGACGAGAGAGATGGAATCCAGTCTCTGACCTCCACACCAAATGCTGTATCGCCAGCACCAACCATAAACCTACTTAATTTTACAACACGTTATCAACACCAAAGAGCACCAGCTACAAGGGGTGAGAATCACGAGTGGTCACCTGATCTGAGACCATCATGACACTGTGATACGCCAAAACTGCAGTGCTCCAAATCTCAGACCTAGGAATGACACCTCCAAACTCCAGCTCTATCTAACCACAGGTACACTTACCATCTCACCTCAAACTCAGAACTGCTCAGTACAAAAAGCAGCATTAATAACCCAGTAAAATCAGTTTATCAGACATTTACATTTGTGCAGTAGATCATGCAACATTCAGAGAAGGCTTTCCCGCTGCGTATGTACCACATGCTTTTATCCAGAGTGATTTACAGCGGCTGGGGAATGTAACAGGTATTACTGCAGGCTGGTGATGGCGGTCCTGATTCCTGCACGGACAGGAAATCAAACCATGAGGACACGTGTGGGAAATGTTAGACATGCTAACAATGATAAAACAATCCAGCATCATAAAACCACAACAATACCTGGATCTCTTCATGTTAACCCAAAATGACCTCACTGGTCCCCTTGTGTTTAAGGTGGTAGTACCTTCAGGCTCCTACAGATGGCGCTGCACGAGGATGATGGGGCTATGACGGGGTGTAAGTGACGGGATCCATAGATTGAGAAGAGGTGGTACAGTGCAGTGAATGTCTTGTTCCATGTGTGGAAAATGGCTCCAAAGCAGACGTTAACGATTGGCTGAAAGGAGTGACTGCATTTGGGGATGCCAAAGACCATAGTGCGAAGGAAGTAGCTGAATCTGCAGGTGTATGGAAGCGTACGGACATACGGGTCTACCAGCAGTGGCTAAAATCCCAGTCTACAGGGAATTCTCCTCTGAATTGTGCCAGGGAAGGCATCCAGCAAATCTGGACCAACTGACCAATTCTTTGATGTAAGAGTGTCTGAACATTGATGTGGCTACATCGCAGGGGACTTCAGTCAGGTGAGCTTATGATCATTTGTTGAACTGATTTTTCATACCCCTCACTGACCCCTGTTTTCCTACCAATAAGTGACTTTGGGCAGGACTCCTAACGGTACCTTCACCTACCTGTGAGTTATGAAACTGTAGGTCGCTCTGGGAAAGAGCTTCTACCAAACACTGTAATGTGAACGTAGGTCTCCCAAAGCAGCAGCAGGAGGAGAGGGGAAGCAGACAGGGGAGCAGGGGGTGGTAAATACACAGTGAGTATCGTAATCCTTTATATTCTTGATAAGAATTGAAACGCCCAGCAGTGTCACGCCTAGAGAACACAATGAACCCCAACCACACAGTCATCATTAATACAGGACCCTCACACAGTGTGCTGCATGGAACCCAAACACACAGCCCAATCATGCTCTCTCTGTAATTAAGAACGCGATGCACTAGTGTTCTTTGACTGCAGGGTCTCTCTAAGGTGAGAACACGGTTTGTTCTTCTGGTGAAATTCTCCACCAGTTTGATGGTCACACTCCTGCGTTCACATATACGACCTGAAGATGGTGACATGCCTTAGCAGGTTCCCCCACAGCTTTGTTCTGCCAAACCGTGTTCACTTCATATGGCTGTTTCTGTCTTCTGAGACGTCCTGTATACGCTGAGAGGAGCCTACAGTGACGCACTGTGAATTAAGGTTGTAGACTGGAAGACGTCTCGGTGACAAAGCTAATGTAGAAAACCCTGAACATTAAAGAAACAACGCAACACATACAGGAGACTGAAGTGCAGACGTGATCCATCCCATCTTTCAGCTCAACATATGTACGTATCCTGGTAAATACAACTATCGGAGCCAACGGCTAAATAACCAAACTGGTAAAATATCAGAGAGGAACAAATACAGAACCCTAACAGTAGACCAACATAACCACACACACACTGACACTACACACACACACAACAGCACTCCTCTACTGAACAGAACTGCTGGGACATGACGGTCCCGTCTGACTGAATATGAGATTCTCAAACACTTGCTGACACATGAGTCCAACGCTCCTGCGGACGCCCCACTGCACACCGTGTACACTGCAGGGCTGAACCGCACGAGTTCTCAAGTTGGGTTTTGTAATCCTCTCTCTCCCGTAACACAATTAGGGTGGTCAGGCGAACATCAGTGGGAGTTTACCTCAACAAGGATTTGCTGTGTGCTACAGAACGGCTCTGTGGGGGGGGCTGCTGCCTGAATGGCACTTCTGAGCGAGCCTGGCTGTGGAATGTCCTGACTTACTCTGGATCAGATTCTGGAGCTGGAGGACAAAAAGTAACTCACGTAAAAAAAGACCCCTCCGGACCTTCGACGGTACAGGTTCCCTGACGTTCCCTGACACATACAGAGCTCAACAAAAACCTGCCGATATTTCAGGCAGGTGCAAAGTGAAGGACTTACTTCCAGGAGGAACCAGAGTGGAACTTCTGCTTAAGAACCAGCAGTGTTCTACAGCACCCCAGCGGTGTTAGTGTACTGTATTTACTGTGTTTTGTGGTCAGCAGTCACTTTGTGTTGAGCTTGTTTTGACCTGTTGGACAGAGCTTGGTTCTAGCTAATGGAACCTGTTCTCCTTCAGTGTTCTGTGCTTATGATCATTTGATTAGACATCAGTGTCAGACTAATTAATGAGCTTCTATTAAAGACTGGTGGACCGAGAGACACTAGAGTCTCTTCACCTAAAACGAGCTGATTAAGAGTCCAGAAATGATAATAGGACATTAGAGTCATAATAAATCATGCTACTTTTACTCTCCGAGGCAGCTGCATCTCTCAGACCCATCTGAGTCTCACTATCCGAACTCCACAGTAACAGAGCCATGTGTAATGATACACCACCCACTCACTCACCTTAGTACATCCACCCAGAGAAAGCAGCCCCACTCCGTGTATCAGCCCCTGTATCCCTCATACTGATCATAACAGGGGAGGAGGAGGTGAAGGGGGGGGGGGCGGTGGGGCTTAGTAACAGCCCTGCTGACTTTATGAAGGAACACATTAAACGCATGACGCGGTGAAAACACCTGGAGTTTTCATTACGCACAACTACATTCGATCTAGGGAGCATTAACTGGGAATCACCGCTCTGACAAATAATCCCGGCCCAGTCTTTTCCTAGGAAAAGTGATTGACGGCCAGTCAGAGCTCAAAGCTCCGCTCCGCTCAACATTCCCGTCCATTCCAGCGCCAGCAACAAACCAGCTCTGACCTGGTGCGTAAAGTATTTCCAGGAACTGCGCTAATCGCGTAAATTAACCAGTTACTGTTTTTGTACTGGAGTGTGGAGCACTGGGCTCCTTCATCACTGCGCTAACATTAGCTGCTAGCTAACTGACTAGCCCTCCTGCTAGTGTTGTGTGGCCTTTCCATTAGGAAAAACAGTCCAAACGGAGGATAAAAGTGCGCCTGCGCTGCATTTCTACCACTCCGGACACACTGGAGCACTTTAGCGAGAGAAGTTAGACAGTAGAACACTAAACCGACTTACTGAATGTTCGTGTTGTGCTGTTTCTCCGTGTTTCCTGATTCCTTGATATTCCTCTTTTCTTTGCTCGGGTGCCGGAGTTGGGATTCGGGAGGGGTTTCCGCTCAGGATTGCTGAGCTCCCCAGCCTGGATCATGACGTTTACAGCTCTACCCGAGGCCCCTGCCTGCGTCTGCTGCTGTGTCTTCAATGTGTGTGATGTGAGGAGCTGCTACTGCTGCGCAGGGACTGAATCACGTCATGGCTGTTTGATAGAACACATGTTCATACAACTGACCCACAGTGGACGGAGTACACAGATCACGTACCTGAGTTACAGGGTAAACTACTCCTCTAGTGTCAGTAGAAGTTCCTCCCTTTAGACCTCCACTGGAGTAAAAGTACTAAAGCATTACACTTACTGAGTTACTGTACACCAACACACTACTTACAGTACACTAACGCATTACACTTAGTGAGTTACTGTACACCAACACACTACTTACAGTACACTAACGCATTACACTTACTGAGTTACTGTACACCAACACACTACTTACAGTGCACTAACGCATTACACTTACTGAGTTACCCTATACCAACACGCTACTTACAGTACACTAACACATTACACTTACTGAGTTACCCAATACCAACACGCTACTTACAGTACACTAACGCATTACACTTACTGAGTTACTGTACACCAACACACTACTTACAGTACACTAATGCATTACACTTACTGAGTTACTGTACACCAACACGCTACTTACAGTACACTAACGCATTACACTTACTGAGTTACTGTACACCAACACACTACTTACAGTACACTAACGCATTACACTTACTGAGTTACCCTATACCAACACGCTACTTACAGTACACTAACACATTACACTTACTGAGTTACCCTATACCAACACGCTACTTACAGTACACTAACGCATTACACTTACTGAGTTACTGTACACCAACACGCTACTTACAGCGCACTAACGCATTACACTTACTGAGTTACTGTACACCAACATGCTATATACAGTACACTAATGCATTACACTTACTGAGTTACCGTACACCAACACGCTACTTACAGTACACTAACACCCTACACTTACTGAGTTACTGTACACCAACACGCTATTTACAGCTCACTAACGCATTACACTTACTGAGTTACCGCACACCAACATGCTATTTACAGCTCACTAACGCATTACACTTACTGAGTTACCGTACACCAACATGCTACTTACAGTACACTAACACCCTACACTTACTGAGTTACTGTACACCAACACGCTATTTACAGCTCACTAACGCATTTCACTTACTGAGTTACTGTACACCAACATGCTACTTACAGCGCACTAACGCACTACACTTACTGAGTTACTGTACACCAACATGCTATATACAGTACACGAATGCATTAGACTTACTGAGTGACCGTACACCAACACGCTATTTACAGCTCACTAACGCATTACACTTACTGAGTTACTGTACACCAACACGCTACTTACAGTACACTAACACACTACACTTACTGAGTTACTGTACACCAACACGCTACTTACAGCGCACTAACGCATTACACTTACTGAGTTACTGTACACCAACATGCTATATACAGTACACGAATGCATTACACTTACTGAGTTACTGTACACCACGCTACTTACAGTACACTAACACACTACACTTACTGAGTTACTGTACACCAACACGCTATTTACAGCTCACTAACACATTACACTTACTGAGTTACTGTACACCAACACGCTACTTACAGTACACTAATGCATTAGACTTACTGAGTTACTGTACACCACGCTACTTACAGTACACTAACACACTACACTTACTGAGTTACTGTACACCAACACGCTATTTACAGCTCACTAACACATTACACTTACTGAGTTACTGTACACCAACACGCTACTTACAGCGCACTAACGCATTACACTTACTGAGTTACTGTACACCAACATGCTATATACAGTACACGAATGCATTACACTTACTGAGTTACTGTACACCAACATGCTATATACAGTACACGAATGCATTAGACTTACTGAGTCACTGTACCCCAACACGCTACTTACAGTGCACTAACGCATTACACTTACTGAGTTACTGTACACCAACACGCTACTTACAGCACACTAACACACACTGACTTTAATAATGTTGGATATATGGAAAACTATATATATGGGAATGTGTACATGTATATGTCATAGCTTCTATTCATATTACTGTTATATAATATATATACTGTATATATAGATAAACAGAGCTGTTCTGGTGTTCAGTACTGTGTATATTGGTCTAGTGTGTATATATATTGTATTTCAGTACTGCAGGGGACTATGTACCCACCTTCACACCTGTGTAAATGTGACGAGACAATAAACCTGATTTCATCTGATCTGATGTTGTCTTGTATGACAGGTCCAGTCAGGGTTTATTCATATACACCTTTCACAAAGCAGCTTTACAGAGAACCTGTGTCCAAGCACCCAGCGAGCATGCCAAGGAGAACCTCCCTCAGAGCAAGAGAAAGAACCCTTGAGAGGAACCAAGACTCAAAAGGGAAACCCATCCTCCTCTGATCCACACTGGATAGCCAAGCTCAACAGCACCATAAACAGATCAGAGTGTACAGCTATATACAGAACTGAATCTAGAATAACCCATACGTTTCATACTCAGAAAGCCTGAGCTCTGAAATCACACCCTGACCCTATAGAGTCTACACCTTCACACGTCTGTTGGGGACACGTCAAGGCCTTCAAACAGCAAAGCGGCTAGAACTAAATTACAACTTCTCACTTAACAGTTTGTGCAGGTACCATGTAACCATGTGCACTCCTCAAACCTGAGCTTCTTCTAATCTCATGAAAGACAACGTGTCTTGTTGGATGGTTCCGGTATAGAAGTAGTCAGACCTGATTTCTCCGTCTTCCTGATAACTATCTACATTCTACAAGTTCTCTCTCGCTACCTGAGCAGGTATCTTACTGTATAATGTCTGAACAGTTTCAACCCAACACGTAGAACCTGAACATTCATGTAGCATATAAACCCCACGCTGCTGACTCGCGGCTGGTCGTGTGGCTGATCGTCAGAAGACAGCATGACAAAGCCATAGTAAGTAACCACAAAAGTCACCTAACCAGAAGAAGGACGGTAGCCCTTCTCAGAGACGCTAACCCTGCTCAGAGACGGCCGCGAGTCTTCACCGTGTGACATTCTGCACGTACCATATGTATGATGTACGTGTTTGGTGTATTGTGTGCTGGTTTATAATGAAAGTGTCTATTACCTCAGAAGTTAATCTGCAGTGTTCACCAGATTATTCTGACCAGCATGCTGCTATTTCCACTGACCAGTGCATGTAAATGAGAGCTTTACTGCCCAAGCCTCCATATTAAGGAGGTTCACCTGAATCATCAGAAGTTCCTCATATACACCCCTCATACACCCCTCTCCTCTACAGCTCACAGGTCGTGGAGGGATTTCAGCTCTCAGGGTTACTGAACTGTGTAGTAAGAGTAGATCAGTGTGACTTGATCTACCTGGATGATTTGAAGGTGTGTGGATTACTGTGAAACTCAGGTTGTTGCGTCAGTGTAAACAGGTGACAAGTGGTGTGACTGCTTCCCTCTAAATAGTGTAAATAAGTTCAACCCAAATCTGTCACAGCAGATAAATAATGTGTTTATTTTTTTGTGTTTCTAAAAAAAACCTGAGCCACAAGCAGCCTTCAGAGTCCAGCTTGGTATGGTGTAAGCTTCATCCCTTTCTGTTGTAGTATGCTATACTGGCTGTATTCAAAATGGCATATTACATACTACTCATGTAGTAAATTTGCCTAAAAATAGTATGTAGTATGCAACCAAACTGAAGATCTGTAGTGTACTGAAGATACCCGGATGGTGTTCTACTCTAGTCAGATGTTCTAGTGTACAGGGGGAGACATCTTCATGGTGTACTGGAGATACCCGGATGGTGTTCTACTCCTGTCAGATGTTCTAGTGTACAGGGGGAGCCATCTTCATGGTGTACTGGAGATACCCGGATGATGTTCTACTCCAGTCTAGCGTACAGGGGGAGCCATCTTCATGGTGTACCGGAGATATCCGGATAGTGTTCTACTCCAGTCAGATGTTCTAGTGTACAGGGGGAGCTTTCTTCATGGTGTACTGTATCCCATAATGCACCGCGGCCTCACCAACTCTCAGCCTGCTTCAGCCAGAGAAAATGGCGGCAGGCAACACTGGGGAGCAAAACGCAGCAAACTCTGAGTATAAATGTGGGTGTAGTGATTTTGGTGGGGTATGTTTTCATCAGAATGAGCCTCAGAAAATTACAATATACAGGTCTGAAGATTAATAAAAGATAAACTCGCTTTAGAGGTTCAGTTTTAGAGTGAAATAGCCGAGGGTAGCTAACAGCTAGGCTAAATGTATTTCAGGTGAACTGAGCAGCATTAGCAGCAGCTAGCTCTAAACAGTGGATACAGTAATAACAGCTCTGAAGTAAATGTGAGGTAACTGGTCATGTGACTGTATACTACAGTACACTAGTATACTACACTGTAGGTCAGAACTTGTTACTGTACTGTATACTACACACAGGGCGTATACAGTATGCAGTACATACTACTGTAGTATGCAGTGTGCAGTACAGTAGTGTGCCATTTTGAATACAGCCTGTGTAGTGTTAGGGCGTAGCACACAACTGGGACGCAGGCTACGTTAGGCGGAGGACCCGGATGTAGAAGTCTCTACGTCACGACTGAACAAGCTAATGACCAGGGCAGGACAGAGCTCGTCACGTGGTTTTACTCAGCGTGCAGTAACGTGACGTACAGTCAGCTGATTTCGGGGTCTGCATCTCGCTGTTGACCTTCGCTGCGGAACGCAGAGCCGAAATTCGTGCATCTTTTTCCGGGAGCAGATAATCTCTCACCATGGCCAGTCAGTCTCAGGGTATCCAGCAGCTGTTACAGGCTGAAAAACGGGCCGCAGAAAAAGTCGCCGAGGCCCGGAAACGTAAGTAGTTCTGTTTCTTGTTGATGTCGGAATCGAATGAACCGACGGGAGAAGATGGCCAGCAGGGTTTACCGCTGTTATTGCGATGATGAGCTGAGAAGGACTCAGAAATACACTGTCACACAGACAATAATGAGGGGGTCTAATCCAGATACAGTACCGCGCTGCTAAAGCTGCTGTCCGTCTCTGGAAGCTAGACAGCTAAGCAGTTAGCCTGTTAGCTAGCGAGCTGGTTGTGACAATCCCACCAGTAAATCGGTGCAGATCGCAGTTTATCAGAGTTTGCACATGTGAGTTGGAAATGTAAAGGTTCATTTACAAACCATGAAAGAGAAAAACACAAAGCGGAAGTATTTAATGTCTAAACCAGACAGGAGCATCACTGCGTCACCAAACCCTGCTAATATCCCCTGGAATTGTGTATTACGGGTGTTTGTATGGTGCCAGATTCACGCTAGGAAACACACACCGATGGATTAGTCTGTTTGGACTGAGAGCTGTTTTTGGGAAAGCCATGCTAGACGTCACTTCGCTCTGGAATGTTTCACTCGTGTGTGATCCGCTGTAGAGAGGTGCTGATTGATGCGTGGCTGATCTTCAGCCGGTGATTGTGTCCGCTGTAATTCACCTGGTCAGTCTGAATCACTGGATTGATTTAATGACCAACATTATACACACCAGACGATCTCTACTGAACAGAACTGAACTCGAGGCAGTGATTACAAAGGCAGTGACTCACAGTCGGCAACGTTTTACTCAGTTCCCTTTGAATTCCTCTATTTCTGCTTTTGCCTTCCCATTTCCGACATGCAAGAGAAGAAATTCCATAAGCAAGCTGCGTCATTACAGATCAGATTCCTTTAGTTATTTTCTTTTTGCTCTATACTATAATATCATGTGTTTTATGTTTTGTCTGCAGGCAAGAACCGACGCCTGAAGCAGGCCAAGGAGGAGGCTCAAGCCGAGATTGAACAGTACCGTATGCAGAGAGAGAAGGAGTTCAAGACCAAGGAGGCTGCGGTGAGACCTCAGTTCAGATTGAAATGAAGAACTTTCAGCCTGTCAGTTCACTCTTTATGGGAGTACTTCTGGATAAACATGCTTCAAAAAGCGTTTATGTAGGAATACAGAACAGATGGTGTGTGATGATCCATGCATTAAGGACTTAAAGACCATCTGAAGTGACTGTTCCAAGGTGGACCACAGCACACACCAGTACGCTATGGGTCATATTCCAAAAAGCAGAGTAAAACCAGTAAATCTGACAGTACAGAGTTAATGCCTGTGTTTCAGTAAAGTCATCATCATAAGAAACTCAGCAAGAAACTTGACATCAAATTTACAGCAGAAACTTCAGAGTGTCGGAGTGAAACACGTCGGAGTGAAATGCTCCATGAATGAAAGTAGTCAGACATCAACTGTAAACGACATTTTCTGGCAGTTATTTGGTGAAGTGTGTGGTGAAGTGATCGTGTGTTTGTTTATGCACATATGGAGGCATTTAAAACCCCTGGGAACATGTTATTATAACACTAATCTCAAGAGTTTATATTAAACATCCAGTAAAGTTTAAATAGAAAAATAATAAAGTAGAAAAACGATAGAGATGATGAAATACATATTCCATGGAACATGTTTCATTGACAGCCCCGTATCACTGACAAAACAAAACTCACCACTGACCAAGCATGTTTTGTTTATATTACCGCACACAGTGTAGCATTCTGGGGGATTTTATGCTGTAAAAACTCCTGTTTTAAATGTCCATGTACAGAAGTGTGACTGCAGGCTGAATTTCACAGTCACAGGTCTGTATGTTAAATTGAGAGTTTTGATATTTGCAGTCGAGTTACCAGCCCTACATATACGTACTGGACATAACGGCGCACACAGGGAGAATCTGGACCACACAGTCAGATTTATGAGGGGTTTGTAGATCATAACTCGCACCCCAGATGGTGACAAAATATTCACATTTTGACATGTGGCCCAGAGAAACACGATTATCTTAATTAGACAGAACACAGATTTAAGGCTCCCTGGGGCTTTAAGGTAGACAGGTATCAGATTGTGTTGTGTGATATCATTCACGATTCTTGAGTATGCAAATTAAGGGGGTGTGTTTTGACATGCTCTCCTGTGCGTTTTCAGGCCCTGGGTTCTCATGGTAACTCTGCTGTGGAGGTCGACAAGGAGACAGTGGACAAGATGAGCCGCATCCAGCACAGTTACCAGCAAAATCGGGAAGCTGTGCTGAACAACCTGCTGAAGATAGTCTGCGACATCAAGCCAGAGATCCACGCCAATTACCGTGTTGCTGGATAAACGTGTCTCCACTGTATCACCATAACCTCAGAAACGTACAAGTAACACTGAGACAAAGACCCCCATCGTACAGCCAGAGAGAGTTACAGCCCGTTAGCAGAGCCGTGTGTGTGTCAGAGCTGAGTGCACGCTGGCTGAACTCCTCCTTCTCTGAACGCAGTTCAGTGTTGATACACTTACATTTCATGGGTTCCTCTGACGAAGCCTGCTCAGGCAAAAGTCTCACCAGGTGTTTACAGGGTTCGGAGGGAAGGCTGTGTTATTGACCTGCTCAGGCTTTCAGGGGGTGGAGCCTGTCATTCTTCTCCTGACTAGTACAATGCAGGTCTTTGTCTCTGCATTAAACGTTCCGTATTTTAGTTGTTCATCGTCAGCATTGCCACTGATTGATGCGTATGTGAGAGTCTGTGTGTCTTGCTTTAAAAAAGTGTCGTTTATTTATAGAGAATCAAAACATTATTGTGTTATTACATCACTGCGTAAACTGGACTGCTGATTGTGTGTTTTGTGTTGCTGAGAACTATAAATCCTGTAAATGGCTTCATGTTATGGTCTTGATGTGAGCTTATATTACACTGTTCGCATCAGTTGTGAAAGTACAGTAAACTGTATTAAATGATGTGTATACAGATATGGGTTAAGGTCCCTTTATTATCTCAGCACTCTCAGACAGCACATATACTCTGGCTTTACAGTGATGTACTCCAGTATATCTCAAAACACATCAGCACTTCATTACTACATGGAAACTACACAGTCAGATCAGAATATTAAACCCACCTTTTCATATCTACACCCACTATCCACTGTATCAGCTCCACTAACCATATAGGACACTCTGTAGTTCTACAGTTCCAGATCGTAGTCCATCTGTTTCTCGGTATACTTTATTACCTGTTCTTCAAGGGTCAGGACCTCCACAGAGCAGGTATTATGTGGGTGGTGGATCATTCTCAGCATTGCAGTGACACTGATGTGCTGGTGTAAGTGGATCAGACAGAGCAGTGCTTCTGGACCCCTCAGTGTCACTGCTGGACTGAGAATCGTCCACCAACCAAACCTGTCCAGTCGACAGCGTCCTGTGGGCGGTGTTCCGTGGGCGGCGTCCTGTGCCCACTGATGAAGGACTAGAGGATGACCAACACTGCACTGTGCAGCAGCAGATGAGCTGTTGAGCAGACTGTACATCTACAAGGTGGACCAGCAAGGTAGGAGTGTCTAATAGAGTGGACAGTGAGTGGACACAGGGTTTAAATACTCCAGCAGCACTGTTGTGTCTGATCCACCCACACCAGCACCCCCACGTCAGTGTTACTAAAATGCTGAGAATGATCCACCACCCACATAATACCTGCTCTGTGGGGGTCCGGACCATTGAAGAGCAGGGTAATAAAGTATACATAGAAACAGATGGACTACAGTCTGGAACTGTAGAACTACAGAGTGTCCTATATGGTTAGTGGAGCTGATACACTGGACAGTGGGTGTAGATATGAGGAGGTGGGTCTGATCTAATCTGACCGGGTAGAGTTTAAAACAAGGGGAAAAGCGGACGAACCCGGTTCATGTTGATCTACTAAATGTTCTGTCCGGTCGCTGAAACTGTTAATGAAGTGTTCAGGTTCGGAATCGGTATCTGTCTAACTCAGAGTCTGCAGTAGAACTTCCTCCTCTGTAGCCGGAAGTGATTAGGACATATGTGAGCTCGGTTCTGAAATTCTTATGGTTTCTGATGACTCTAGGGTTCTGTGTTCCACTCTGTATGTTGTTCTACACTGACGACAGGAAACCGCGGCTGCTACCGAACTGCCTCGTGGCACCGGAACGAGCTCAGCAGGACGTCACGTGACTTCAAAGTTCAACAGTGAATCACGAGACAAAAGAGCCGTTCATGTGTACGTCCTGTAGAATAAGAGTGTGGAGTGAAAATCAGGATCTGGATTTTGCGCATTGTGTTTTGCTGTAGTGTGAAAGTGTTAAATGAGCGAATAACAGTAGTCAGTAAACACTGTGGAGGAGAAGCTACATTAACATGTGTAGACAGACAGACACATCCCCTTATTGTCATTCAGCAGACTACCACGACATTAGGGGGCAACCCCAAAGGACTACACACATAGATACTAAGCAACTAAGAGCAAAAAGCAAGAAGAGAGCAGAAATACAATAAAACATAAAATAAAAATGATATAGTTTTATATATATTCCAAGAAATAATAAAGGTAATACATGTGATTATATATACATATATAACAGCTAAGATGCAGTATACCAATGTAATCGAAGTCTTGTATTTTCTTAATAAAAAAATACAAAAAGAAAAAAATCGAGTTATTATTATTATCATTATTGTTATTATTATTATTATCTTTAAGGGGTATAAACTGTATTACCTATCACCATTCATTAACTCTACAGGGATAATAGGTTTAGTTTCAGGTCCTGTTTCCTGTTGCGGGACTTTTATTGCAGTACTCGTCCTCATCCAGGGTCGCGCTTTGTAGCGGGCTTCTTGGACGTTAACGCTCCGTGTGGCAGTGTGAGTGTAGTGCGGCGCTGTTTGCTCGGAGAGCTCCGGTTCCTGCAACTCCATGATCTGAGTTTGGAGTGAATAAACACAGATAGACTGACGCAGGGCTTGGCGGAGGAAGCGCGGCAGGTGAGTGTTACCTGAGGACTGTTAGTTCCCTGACAGGGCGAGGCAGAGTGTCCCAGTCCCGCGGCTCTTCCGCTGGTTGACCTCTGTAAGGTCTGTGGAGGAGCTCGGCTAACAGTACTCAACCTCAGACAGTCCGCTCCGCTCAGGGCCGGGGTTCGGTCCCAGACAGGCTGGAACTCACCTGAGTCTACCTGTGTAATCAGCTCATCTCATTCCTCTGATCGGATCTGCTGCAGATACTCCGGCCCTGAGCGGACCTGAGAGGGAGCTGCTACCTGGAGGTTCAGGTGAGGACAGGTGAAGTGTGACTCCGTGTTTTTCAGGTTGATGGTAATGACTTATCTGGAAACGGTAATCAACGCTTCCTCTGATGTGATGTGATGTGATGAGATGTGATTAGATGGTTGTTACATTGTTGTGACTCCGATGTGTCTGATGTGAGGAGTGTAACACTGTGGCTTCTCTCTGAGCTTCTCATTCACACTTCATTCCCAGCCAGCGAGGTTTCCGTGTGTGGTTCAGCTGGCCTGATTCCCTCTTTCCACACTTCCAGACAGGATAAACGGCATAACCTACTGGAAATTCATTTACTCCTAACTGTAGTCCAGTCTGGGTTTATTTATATGCGGCTTTTACTACAGAGGTTCTCAAAAGCAGCTTTACAGAGAACCCGGGTCCAAGCCCCCAATGAGCAAGTCCAGGAGAATCTCCCTCAGAACAAGAGGAAGAACCCTCGAGAGGAACCAAGACTCAAAAGGGGAACCCGTCCTCCTCTGGTTCACTCCAGATAGCAAGACAAGCACAGAAGCACCATAAACAGACCTAACTGTACAGTTCTATACAGTACTGAATCTAGAATAATCCAGAACTGATACGGCGAGACACAGACCTGAGAGTCTGGATGAAGCTCATTCACTGTTACCAGTAAAACCAGGGAAACCAGTGAGCCCTGTTTTGATGATATGGTCGTGGTGATATGGATGTTATGGTGTATTATGAGCTGTTCTGGTCACGTGGATGTTAAATATAGCAGCAGTGGACTGTGAGCTGTAATTCATTGGAGTATTAAGTAAACATTGTAACCCAGATGAAAGATAGGTTAGGGTTAGGATTAGTGTGTGGGAGCTAATAGACACCCACACATCACACAACCGTTCAAGTCTGAGTTTAGAGAAGGCGGTCCAGCTGGTCATCAGTCTCTGGAGGAGCGTTCCTCTCTAAAACCAGCAGTGATGTTTTAGTTCCTGTGCTGTGTAATAGTGTGTAGTAGTGCCCCCCCTCGTGTGTAGTAGTGCCCCTCCTCGTGTGTAGTAGTGCCCCCCCTCGTGTGTAGTTAGTGTCCCCCTCGTGTGTAGTAGTGCCCCCTCAGCTTTACTGCTCTGACTATTTAAATGATTGTTTAAATCTAGGGTTTAGAGATACGTTTAGGGGTTAGGTTTAGGTATAGAGTTAGGGTTAGGTTTAGAGTTTTCAGTCCTGAGTGTTTGGGTTAGGATTAGGTTTAAATTTAGGTATAGAGTTAGGGTTAGGTATAGGTTTCGGTATAGGGTCAGGGGTTAGGTTTAGGTATAGAGTTAGGGTTATGTATAGGTTTAGGTATAGGGTCAGGGGTTAGGTTTAGGTATAGAGTTAGGGTTAGGTATAGGGTTAGTGTTAGGTTTAGCGTTTTCAGTCCTGAGTGTTTGGTTTAGGATTAGATTTAGGGTTAGGTATAGGTTAAGGGTTAGGTTTAGGTATAGAGATAGGGTTAGAGTTAGGGTTAGGGTTAGGTTTAGAGTTTTCAGTCCTGAATGTGCGGGTTGGGTTTAGGGTTAGGTTTAGGGTTAGGTTTAAGGTTAAGCGTTAGGTTTAGGTATAGAGTTAGGAATAGGTTTAGGTATACGGTCATGGTTAGGGTTAGGTTTAGAGTTTTCAGTCCTGGGTGTTCGGTTTAGGCTTAGGTTTAGGCTTAGGTTTGGGGTTAGGTTTAGAGTTGTCAGTCCTGAGTGTTTTCCCAGACACACCCAGCATGGGTTATGCAAACACATCACATGTTCACAGCAGAGGAAGTGATCTTTGCGTGTTTGGAGTTTTGGTTGGGGTTTCCCAGTATTCCGTGACTTACAGCACCTCACTCTCTCAGTTCGTTACCCCCCTCACTCTACACCCACCCCGCATTTACAGCCCTGCAGTAGGGTTAGGACACTCTACCCCGGGACAGTGCAGGACAGATGAAGGTCTGATGTAGCTGCTGTGTCTCAGTGAAGGGACAGGAAGTGAAACTGTCTTAAGGGTCATGGTGTCATATCAGCTTCAGTTTCTGATTCCAGAACAACCACCATATAAAACCTCAGAAGGTCAGATTAGTGAGGTGGAGTCGTGCTGAGTGAGATGTTCTGAGAGCTGCCTCAGAGGTTCCTTAATGGACCAACCAGTTCTAGTTGTACTGTGTTCATGACCGTCAGATCAGCTTCGTCCTCAGTTACTCGTCTGCGTGCAGGACTGCACAGCTGCACCTCCGTATATACGGTCATATCAGAGTATTAAACACCTCCGTATCTCCACCCACTGTCCACTCCATCAGCTCCACTGACCATATAGGACACTCTGTAGTTGTACAATTCCAGACTGTAGTCCATCTGTTTCTCTGTATACTTTATTACCCTGTTCTTCAATGTTCAGGACCCCCACAGGACCACCACAGAGCAGGTATTATGTGTGTGGTGGATCATTCTCAGCACTGCAGTGACACTGACGTGCTGGCGATGGTATGTTGGTCTGTGTTGTGCTGGTGTGAGTGGACCAGACACAGCAGTGCTGCTGGAGTGTTTGAACACTGTGTCCACTCACTGTCCACTCTATTAGACACTCCTACCTTGCTGGTCCACCTTGTAGATGTACAGTCAGAGACGATAGCTCATCTGTATAAAGGGGTGTTTTATTATCATTAATAACATGCTGATTGGCTGATTAGCTGATTGGCTGATTAAGAAAGCGTCCTTGTCCTTTCTTTGTGGGAATGTTGGGACTTTGATGAACCTCATTTGGGAAGCTGCTCTTATTTGGCTCCGTGTTGGAAGAATGCGGGTCAGAGCAACAGTACCTCATTGTCTCTGCTGTCTGGTGATGGGTTCTAACTTGTGTGTTCATTCGGCTTTCCGCTGTGTTCCTATTCCAGTCCGTTCCACATGGGAGGTCGATGAACTAGATACTGTACATATGTGTACCTAGAGCTTCACCAGGATAACTCAGCACGGTACAGACTGCAGAGTGCTACTGAGTGCCGGCTTGGCTCTGGGGTCTAGTGCAGGCTCGGCTCTGGGGTGTATGCTCGGTACTGGGATCTGATGTAGGCCTGGCTAAGGAGTGTAAGCTCGGCTCTGGGGTCTGATGTAGGCCTGACTCTGGGTTGTAAGCTCGGCCCTGGGCCCTGGGGTGCCCGCTCGGCCCTGGGCCCTGGGGTGCCCGCTCGGCCCTGGGCCCTGGGGTGCCCGCTCGGCCCTGGGCACTGGGGTGCCCGCTCGGCCCTGGGCACTGGGATGCCCGCTCGGCCCTGGGCAATGGGGTGCCCGCCCGGCTCTGGGGTCTGATGGACACTCGGCTCTGGGGTCTGGTGTGGGAGTGAGTACATCAGATAAGTAGATCAGACTGCGGTTGAGATGTTTGGTTCAGCCTGATGGCGATCCTGTTAATGGAGAATCCTGGTACAGTAGGATTAGATGGGAGGCTATTGAGCTGTATGGTTTCGTTAATCCCTGAGCCAACCGTGGAGGTCAAGAATAATGCCCCTGGAGTTTACCAGTTGGATCACATTTCAGTTCAGCACATAAAAATACCTGGTCCAGATTTCCTGTACGAGGAGCCGAAAACATTCAGACCAGTGAACGGGACGCGTAGCGAGGAGATGCTCCGGCTCCAACTGAATCCTGGCATTAGGTAAAGGTGGGGACAGCAGGGCTTTCATCTGGGTACTGGGATTGTCGGCGGTTGTGTAATGGAGGTGTTTGTTTGAGTCCTCTGGTGAAACATGCTGCTCTTTGGACCTCAGCCTGAACTCTGTTACACTAACACAGCAGGACTGAGCTCCCATCACACAAACTGAAGACCAGTGGGAAGAGAACAGATTAGCTCACGCTCTGCAGCAGGAGGGGAGATACTGTTTACTGCTAGGATATGTTCTGGATGTGTTGGTGTGCTGTGTTAGTGTACTATGTAAGGTGTTGGTGTACCTGTGCATGTGGATTGGGTTTTATGCTATAACAGTTCTCCAAAAGTACATTTAATAATCCCAGTATGTTTCTTCACTAGCAGTATTGAAGTGTATCGAATCGTAACTCCTGTATCATGATGCGAATCGTGTCACCAGGTTCTTGCCGACACGCAGCCCAGACAGGAAGCACATTTCCAGGAAGGAAAACCGGCAACTATTTAGTTGTATACGTTTATAACACCTTGAAGCTCCCGGTAAATGACCTACTGTGGATTTCACTGTCGGGTCCTGGATAGTATGTGTATCATGTCAGAATATTAGCTACACCTCACTGTATCAACTCCGCTGACCATATAGGAGCACTCTGTATGTGGAGCTGTACTGCTGATTCACCACCCAAATAATACCTGCTCTGTGGTGGTCCTGTGGGGGTCCTGACCTTTGAAGAACAGGGTAATAAAGTATACAGAGAAACAGATGGACTACAGTCTGGAACTGTACGACTACAGAGTGATACTATATGGTCAGTGGAGCTGATGGAGTGGACAGTGTGTGTATTTCATCGCTGGTATAGAACGTCACCGTGGAGGTTTGTAACTCTCCTAGTTGTCTGAACAGCCCTATGTGTCACATGATTAAAGAAATCATCAGGGGTGTGTGCTGTCGGCAGTGAGTGCGTGTTGCACAGTCCAGCTCCTTGAACAGCAGGTAGTCCGACAGTGTCCTGCCGCTGTAGTAGCTGCTCGGATCAGGACCGGCGTTCACAGAGCCCGCAGAGCAGGTGTACACTGAGCACTAAGATGTACTGAGATGCTGTGGGGGCCCTGAGATAACAGTGGAACTTCGGCTGCTGCACGTACCATCGTCCACGTCTTACAGTGAGGCCCGGTTTTATGGCTTCTGAGCGCGAAGGTCTCTGCATCCCATCATAAACAGTAATGTTTGACATGCTACTCAGAACACTGGGGCAATAATAAATAACACCCCCCAGTAAAGTCAGCTACAGATAAGATTATCTCCTTATAATAGTTATAGTAGGGGGCGGAGTTATTTATAGGCAGGTGTAATCTCTAATGGCTGCTGTTCTTAATTAAAACAATGATGTCATAATAATAATGCTGAGATTTGGTGAACACTCAATTCAGTGTTGCAGGAAGACCTGTTGGACTTAAGAAAGTGATTTAGTGATTGGATTTAAGGAAGCCCTGGAGAGACGATCATTGGCATATTTGGGGAAACCTTTTAAAATTATTATTTTTATTTTTTTATGGCTTTTATTATAGCGTCACAGAAAATGGCCGTGTGTGTGTGTGTGTGTGTGTGTGTGTGTGTGTGTGTGTGTGTGTTAATGACCGTAGCTCTCAAGCGTTATACACTGTAAAGTGTTTAGTTGGTCCAACCTAAAACAATGACTTCAGTTCAGTATGAGCAAACGAATTGGGTTTAATCCACCTATAAAAGGAACGAATGAGTCTTTCTTTATAAACAAAGTGATTTTTTTTTTTTTTTTTTTGGTTGCACTTCTTTATGGTGTAGTCTCTCCATGCTGAGTCTGATAGTCCAGTTTGTGCTTCCTCCACTCTGAGAGAACTGATAAAAGGGCCCCATACTGTGTAGAACTCCTAGGGTCCATCCTGCACGGTGGTGCACAGGACTACAGTAGGTATGTGAGGCCAGACTGACCCTCTGTACAGTGGAGGTGCTTTGTTCTGAGCTCCACTGGAATAGAATAGATTTGTGAGAACAATGAAGAGGAACACGCAGAAGACGCCCATTCTCAAATTCCTCATCATACCCAATATACAGGCTTTAGGACCCAGGCGTAGAGGGAGGTCAGATATTTATCTCTCCATCAGTCTCAGACTGGAAAATCTTCATTTTAACACGGTGCCAAAATCAACGAACTAGCTGCTCTCAGAAGGAAGTGTGGGATTGCAGTGCTGTTGGGAAGGAAGGAGGTTAGTTTAGACTCATATGGACAATGTTTATTGAGCTACACGTACAGAAGTAGTGTCTCCGTAGTGTCTCAGTAGGGCCGCCGTGTTTGCTAACCCAACATGCCAGACGTCTTGGCATGGAGTTGTAGAGGTTCCTAATGGTATCCTGTGATAATCCATCCCATGCAGCTTGAATATTCTCACACAGTTCCTGCAGATGGTGCGGTAGGGGTGGAGGTGGAGTGACACCAGGTGTGATGCGTGACAGCAAACCGTTCATCTTGGTGCTGACCACGGTGCCTCCACACATGGATTCATTGGTCATCTCCACCAAGACAAAAGCGGGACTCGTCACTGAAGATGACCCGCTGCCATTCTGAGTCACTCCATGACAGTCTGGCACGACATCGTTGCAGTCTTTGGTGATGTTGACGTGGTGTTAAGGTCAGTCGTCGTAACGGTCTGCGTGCATGTAGTCCTGCGTGGTGCAGCCGCCTGCCAATGGTGCTGGCACTAAGAGGATGACTCATGGAGGACATCACTGCTTGCTGAATGTCTGCAATCGTGGTTGTTGGGTCAGTCAGGTACAGAGATAAGGCCCGTCCTTGCTTACGTCACATGAGCAGCCGAGTGTGAAACTTGAATCATTAGCATGTCTCACAATGTCAAACCTACACACCAAGTTTCATTCCTGTCAGTTGACTCCTTCGGGGTGCAGGTCTGATAGTGAGTTTATACACACTGGTGTCGCACGTAATCGATGAGGCATTTTGAGTTGGATTTACGGGCTTATATGGAGTTGTATGCTAATCTGAGGTGTTATACAGACACGGGGGAGACTGTGTTTGGTAGTAGAGGATCACGTTTCGGATCCGGTTTACAGACTGTGAGTAGGACGTAAGTAAATGAGCTGGGAGCCCAGACCGGACTGAGAGAGTTCCAGGGCAGTAGGGATGTGGGTGGGGTAACGTGTGGGTCCGTGGTTTGAAGGCAGAAGGAGGTTTATGAGACTTGGTGGTGTGCTGAGGAGTGGGAGTGCACAAAGCCTTGTGATTGGCTCATTATCTGCTGTAGGAAATTAGAGGCAGGATAGAGATCACATGAGGGGCTCAGTCATGAGAGATCAGCTCAGTGTGATCAGCCGTATACTGCACTGCCTTCTTTCCTGAGAGCCGAGGTGGGTTATCTGCAGGACCTCTAGGGTGAGTATAGGAGTGTAACAGAGTCGGTTTGCTTCTCAAGGAGAGCTGCAGATGTGAGATTAATTAATTAAATTATTTATTTATTTATTTATTTGATTAATGATTGATTAAATAATGAGGCCGTTTGAACATGTGAATCCTGGCTGCACCTGCATTTGAAGCGGGTTGCCAGTTCCAGGCCGGATAAGCGGAGTGCTTGTCCCAGTTGGCAGGTGCAGCGTGCTGTGTAGTAGCTCTTAATCACGTGTAGAGGCTGGAATTCCGTTTTTGTGTGTTCCCTGTTTTAATTCAGGGTGATTAACTGCTGCACACTGTGAGGAAGTGGAACGTTGCAGAAGTTTATTTGGATCGTGTGTTTGAGGCTCTGTAAGTGTGGACTGTTTGTATTAGGATGTATCCTGACAGGATAAACCCAGTTCAGGTGCTTATCAGCACATTAGGGACCATACTGAGCTGTGTTACACTGCAGTGTGATACCAGGGTCACCGATCAGTACCGGAGTACTGTAGCTGAACATGTTCAGGAGTACTGAAGGGTAGAGTGTCTCTCTCATACGCTGCTCAGTCTGGGTTAAGGGTGGAGACCCCTGTCAGTGATCTGAGCCAGGCGTCTGACTGTGTGCTCACTGTGTTAAGTCTTGGTTAGTGTTCAGTGTCCCTTTTGTAAGATCTCTGTTTTTCAGCAGGACAGGCTGTATTATATGAACAGTGCTGGAGACTAACAGATTAGTGTGAGGTAGCGTTCTGTCAAGTCTGGTGGTCTCTGACGGGCAGTCTGTCCCCCAGGCTGTATCAGACCTTTAGCTGAGCATGTTTATCTCCACATTAGGCTTCAATTGTTTTATAAATGTCTGTATATTAGATTACAGGGACGATGGTCTCTGAGTGTTCTGCCTGGGGGTCTGAGTGGATCGGATTAGTGAGGGTTCTTGCGTGCTGCTCAGGATGTTCCTCCTCCTCCTCCTCCTCCCTGAACTGAAACAGGGTTTGTGTAGAATGTGAGCTGAGCTTTAAGACGTGTTGCTCATATCCATCTTAGGTGTATTGTGTTTACTGGTGTTGCATCAGCCAGTGTTAAATGTTAGTACTGGTGCTCGTGTGTTAGTGATGAAGACTGAAGGCCAGGGCTCTGAGTGATCCGTGTAGGGTGTTAATGGGGATCATGAGGTGGGGATCATGGTGATTAGCTTGACTCCTTTACAGGCTTATGTCACTCTTAAGCAGACAATCCGCCAGGTGCTCTGTACAGGCAGACAGGTGAGCTGAATGAACACAGGTCAGTGTATCAGAAGCAGCACATGGAGTTTTTACATCCCTCTGTGGAATATCAAACACACACAGTCTCCGAACGATTCCTTACCTCCTTAGCCCTTATCCTGTCAGTACTGCGGTCAGTAGTGATAAGTAAGTGTACAGTGTGATGTCATATTGGTTTAATAACTGTTTGACTCTTTCATGTGCAGGAAAATGGATGGGTCACATGCACACCACGACCATGGCACTATGCCTCCCTCCACAGTCACGGACCCTCACGCAGGCCACACCATGGACCATGGATCAGGCTCCGGAGGCCATGAAGGGATGATGATGGTCAGTAGATGCAGTGATGATCTTGTGAATGGCCCTCAGAGGGAACTGATAGATCATATGATGTGTTATTTGATTAATAACAGATGCGTGAAACATGACAAGCCTTTACTAATCCAGTATTACTGTCAGAATGTGTTGGTCAGCTGTAGGGCTGGTAATTGACTGATCAGTCAACTGTGAAAACAGCAGCTGATTGTGTGCTTGACTGGAACTCTGATGTGCTGTTTCTTCATCTCCCTCTGAACATCTGGAAGTCTCTGACGTTGTTGATGTTTGTGTGTTTTCTTGCAGCAAATGACGTTTTACTTTGGTTATAAAGGAGTAGAGTTGCTGTTTGCTGGGCTTGTTATCAACACCCCTGGAGGTGAGTCTGGATCATTGTGTGCAGTAGGTGTAAACAGGGGGAGGGATGTTCCAAAAACAGGTTCAAAAATGGATGCAGTCTAAGATATCGGCCAGCACAGCTGGAGGACATTGAAGTTGCTGGATAATTCCGAAACCCGGATATATCGCTCAGTTTGTGGTGCAGCGATGAACTGTGTTCACAGACGATGGAGGTGTTCCACACTAGTATCTGTCTATTCAGTGAATTCAGAAAGTCTCTGTATGCAGGCCGAAATCAGGGGACCATGACCATTGCCCCCCCTCAGACAGCACTGCACCAAAACACGCAGTTGTATAGTGGACATCGCAGCCTGGGCATCGCAGCCTACTGGAAGTGTTCCACACTGTGATCTCCACTATGTAATTGTGTGTTTCAGTGCAGGGTCGTGTCAGGGGCCAAAGGTCAGGGTCAGCTAAAGTTGGTTTTCGGCCTGCGTACGGAGTCTCTCTGAATTCCCTGGATAGTTTAATGATAGTAGGGCAGATGATACTGTAGATTATGAAAGCTCTGAGTTATGTACTCTTAATGAACTGCTGCTCTGTTTGGTGGTGCAGTCTTTCACAGAGTGAAGACAGCACAGGTTGGTGACTTACCTGCGCAAACACACCTGATTTCACTCACCTCATTGAGTGTGGTTACATGCACTTAGTAATCCAGTAACTGCAGAGAATCTGATTGTCAGCAATCCGTTCACCGCGTGAACATGAACTCGAGTAATCAGACAGGAGGGTCTCGAACTCTGGCTTATATGAGTCAGGCAGTAATCAGATTTCTACTTGCAACCGGCCAGTACGGTGGTCTGTTTCGCACATGTGCAGACTGAGCAATCCGAAAGAAACCAGAGTAACCAGTATACACAGGTTCCAGCTCGGATTTCCAGGCCATAATCCAATCAAGGAAATTGGAGTATGCTGTTTACATGGTTAGTTAAATAAACCGATTATGATGTGATTATTGAGTGTATACGCACTCAGTGAGGGAAAAGGTGTTATGAGTTCTGATCCGTGCTGAACTTGATAACCTGAGTTTATGGCTTCACTCACCCTCTTGAACCTCCTGCCTGAGTTCACTGGGATGTGGAGATAAAAGGTGGCGGAGCACCAGCGGCTGGTCATTACACAAGCGTAGCACATCTCCTAGCCCAGGGGCTAAAGCTGAACCAGGGCAGAAGCAGCCTACAACCACTCATACAGCACCAGTGCAGAATTCATACCTGAAGTCAGAGTTAAGAGCTCAATCTATCTGTATATAACACGTGATATTCAGATAATCCACTGACAATGATCCCTCCTGTCTGGCCTAGCCTGGTTGGGCGGAGCACCACACTGCGGCAGAGCAGAGTGTGGCAGTGTGTGGTTTTGTTAAGGTACAGAAACCTCCAGATCTGTGCCGTACAGTGAGGAGAGAGGCTGTATGAGGGGATTAAGTTCTCAGGTTGCAGGTTCACCTCTACGTGGCTCTATGCTGGGCTGTTACTGAGATTACAGGGACACAAACCTGGAATTACACACACAGAGTTCTCAGAGTTGCGATTCATACTCTCTCCTCTCACCTGTTTCCAGAGATGGTAGGAGCCTGTATTGGGGTGTTCTTGCTGGCTGCACTCTATGAGGGGCTGAAGATCGGTCGGGAGGTTCTGCTGAGGCGGAACCAAGTCAACGTGCGCTACAACTCCATGCCAGTGCCTGGCGCTGATGGCACTGTACTCATGGAGACTCACAAAACAGTGGGGTGAGTGGCTGGAGAGGAGCACCACACTCTGAAACAGACCGGATAAGGATACAGAGGAGTAACAGTCAGTAACCGTCATAGTACAAAAACACATCGTCGTATCCATAGGTCTGCTAATGCTAACGTTAGCGATGCACCTATATGCTACTTGTTTTTAATGGTGTGGGAGAGTATGATGAACACTGCTATCTAGTAGTCGGAGGTTTAAACACGACACAGAATGAACCACCGTCTGCCACCGACCTCTGATTGTAAACTGTTGATGAAATATTGATACTGTGTGTTTGAGAATTGATACTGCATCAGAGAACACACCACACTGTGCTGTTTCAGACAGCTCTACACCCTGGGCTTCTTTACCCCTGGCATGTTAACACTGTGTAGAAGGTGAAAGATGAAGGGTGAATTCCTCAGTGGTGTGAGTTCTCCCTGCCTGGCTGCTCTACTGACCCCGCCCTCCTCTCTCTCTGCTTCTCTTTTCTCTTAGCCAGCGGATGCTGAGCCTGCCGCACGCGATCCAGACAGTACTACATATCATCCAGGTGGTGGTCAGCTACTTCCTGATGCTGGTGTTCATGACCTACAATGGCTACCTCTGCATCGCCGTGGCAGCGGGAGCTGGGGTGGGCTACTTCCTGTTCAGTTGGAGGAAAGCAGTAGTAGTGGACATTACAGAACACTGTCACTAACCGTCCAGCTGGCTGTGCCCTCTCTCTTCACACACACATGTGATCATGTGTAATACACACACACAATCATCTGTAACACACACACACACACCCCACATTTCAATCCGAACCAGTCACTTATGTAACCCAACATGTTTGAGATAGCAGACCCTGTTCCTGTCATTCTATTAGTTGCCATGTCTCAGCCTGACTACAGTCCACTCACAGTGCCATCGTTTCACTCCCAGTGTTGCCACGTTCCCTCTGAACCTTCAGGTTCTCCTTCATCGCCACAGCGTTCTCCTGAGTATGTGCCGTATGTAGTGTGTGCACAGCCTTACAGTCTACCTCCTAGTTACACACTCGGTTTGAAGGCCAGTACCCCGGGGGTCTGCACTACATAGTCCAAACTACATCATAAAGGGATATGAGGAGAGAGCGCCTTACTACACCCCTTTGCCTTAAAACGAGGGAACACACAGGAGGGTGTGAGTGGTAAACAGGCAGAGCTCTAAGAGGTTCTAGATAATACCCTGAGTAAACACTGATGGACCTGAAAACAGACCCTGCATGAGATTAGAGAGGGTCTGGGCACTCGTGAGATCTGTCTGGAGTTGTGAAACCGAGTTTTTCCTGCTTTGTAGTTGTAGAAGTGCTGACGCATATTCCGAGAGGGTTAATCAGTGACAGGCCAGCGCTGCACGCCGGAACGCTGCAGTGCTGAATCATGATTTTAAATTTTGCTTATGACCATCAACTGTTTGTGCGCACACATACGTAGAGAGAGGTGATCTCACCTGGCAGTCCGGGCGACCAAGTTTACAGAGCTGAAACTGAAATTTGCTCCGTGTGGAGCGTTTTAATCCAGAGGTGGGTGGAATGTCGGATGATGTGGGATGCCAGTGTCTCCTTTAAGATTCCCTTTTCTAATCTGTATTTGTAATAGTGTAAACTACACAATCTAATCAGATTGACAGATCTCTTAGTTCCTGATTAGATGTATGTAACCGGGTAGCAGATGTGCTGTAATGAGAAGCTGCATAATCTCTGGATTTGACCTGTAACTGCTCGCTGCATTCCTTCTAAGAAACGGGCTTCAGGCTTTTCAAACGTTTGTCCTGTGGTTCTCCGACTCCTGATGGCTGGAGTGCCTTTTCCCTGCTCCATTAGATTACAGTCAGACGTGTTTTGAGGCCTGAGTGCGGGATGTGGAAGCGTGTTCACTAGAGAATGCTGAACTAATAACTCTGATATGCTGATTGTTTTAGTTCTAATAATAAATCTATTTTATCGTTTCTCATGATGCTGTTTGTTGCCAGTGCTGTGTTACTCTGGGTTTACAGTCTTTTCCCCTCCGTACTGGGATTAATTACAGGGGAATAACCGGAACACCGTCGCTGTCTGAAGAAAAACACGTATCTCCGTTTTTTTTATATGTACTTTTCTGCATGATCTGAGCTGGACAGCTGCACCGCAGCCTGATGGTCAGACCAGCAGACGTGCTGTAATAAAGCCTCTTCACACTGACCGACACTGACCATGCAGGAGGTCTATGCCCCCTCCTGTCAGGTTACTGCTTTGGAGTACTCGTTTGTCTTCAGACAGCGGTGACATGTTGGCCTAGATCACTGAACCTTTATGTTAACGGTTTGATGTTCAGTGCTATGACTGGTTAAGAGAATGATACTGGAATATGATTAAAGCATAACTGACGTAACGTCTGAAGATCTTCTCTTGTGTATAAGAAGACTGATCCGTATTAGTAGTGACCGAAACTGCAACTGATTACAAAATATACCAAATAAATATACCAAAAATACCAAATAAATATGCATAATATACCAAATATACCAAATAAATATACATAATATACCAAAAATACCCCCAAAAAATGGGAACTGTTTACACAGATTTGAAGTGTACATAATACTGGAATGTATGGAATACTGAAGTGTGCAGAACACTGACATGTACGGAATACGCAATAATAATATACCAAAAATACCAAATAAATATGCATAATATACCAAATATTCCAAATAAATATACATAATATACCAAAAATACCCCAAAATACCAAATAAATATACCAAAAATATACTTAATAAAATACCAATATACCAAATTTCGAATATACCAAATATCTTGCTCCTTGTTTGTTCAGGTTTGGCTGATGTTCAGAAAGAAAGGCAGAAACACATTTATGAATGTTTCATTTATGTGTAACAAATCAGTAATCACAGAACGCTGTGCGTGTCCCAGTGTGCAGAGTGGAGCTGATCTGGTTCCCGTCCTCCTCGCTCGAGCCCACGGTGGAGCAGGACAGTTCTAGTCTGTGCGATGAGAACCTCATTAAAGTTGGTCTGCAGTTCAAAACTGAAGGTTTCCAAATAACGACGGTAGCGTGTTTGGCTTTGGGTGAGGTTTGTATCCGATTCGCTCGTGGATCATCTGTTCTCTGGTCTTCCCCTCTCCACCTCCTGAAGCTCCGCTCATCTCACTTGATGTTGGAACTCCGACCACATCCACCTCATCCCGCTGCTTCTTTCGACTCTGCAAACACAGTGAGGTTTGTTTATAGCCTGGTGACATTAACGGAACAGCGTTCCATACGGTACTTCAGCCCATTCCACATTTCTGTTACGGAGGGCCGGATCAATGGCTAAAATCTATTTTTTTTTTTTTTAATAGGATGAACAATCTCTCAATAAAAAATAAACCCGCTGAATACCACCACCACCACTAAACAAACCCAGCAGAATATTAGATACACTTATTATACACTTTAATCTGGCACGTTTTATCAGATCTATAATGAATATTAAACTATTCAGATATTAATCTAATCAATACACGTATAGTAACTGACTTTCCAGCTCATGTGTAAAGCACTAGTTATATAATTACAGATAATCTGAACATTACTAAACACTGAACTGAATGTTAACTGATGTTATTAGAGAAACTCTGAACTGATTATTTAATATTTAACTGATTTTAATTAATATTAATATTACTATCAGACTTTTTGTGGTTGGTGTAGTGTAGTGGGTAACACCTCCACCTCCCTCGCTGTAGACTGGGGTCCCGATTCCCCCCCCCCCCGGGCAGACACCCTACACTGTACCAATAAGACCGTAAACGTGAACGTTATACTTCTGCACACACATTCGGAAAATGCCCAAGGTCATATAGGACATGATGATTGATTTTGACTGGTCATTTTAAGGCCTATAAGGAGAAACGTCCTCTGCATCATCCCTGTGACATCCGAACAGCAAATCCACAGAAGGAGCAGTTTTCCATATGGTGTTTACCTGCAGGTAAATGTGATTGTTATTATGGTGACCTGTTTAACGTGGTCATTAACTGATCCTATATGCGGTGAGTCCATCAAAGGAAACGGCTGTAACTTGGCAGACCGTGTAAACTGACTCCATGTTAAACACACAGGTAGGCTGTGTCCGAGACTGAAGGGCGGCTGCCCTGATTGAAGCCTGCGCTGTCTCCTTACGAGGCAGTGATGTCCGCTTTGGCCGCGCTCAAGTTCTTCAGCGTACGACACAGAGTATTATGGGATGTGTAAGGCAGTACAGGAAACATCCGTGCTGGCTTCATATAATGGCTGAACGGAAGAACCTCAGCAGGCAGCATCTTATACAAACATCAGACTCGGACATGACTGTCTGTCTTCCTGCCTGGGAATACTGTATGAGCCGACAGTGTTTGTGATGTCTTAGACACAGCCATCATGTTTCTTAATGCCAGTTGACTGTTTAATATCCGTCACTGTGTTAAATACCATGGAAACGAAGTCAAATACATTTTAAGTGTCTGTGAATGTTTTCCCACCCAGTTCACATTCAGCCACTCCCAACAAGGTTTCCCCATCCGCCTTGCTCGTGTCCCGCTGTGGGAATGGGGACTGTTTACACAGATTTGAAGTGTACATAATACTGGAATGTATGGAATACTGAGGTGTATGGAATACTGAAGTGTGCAGAACACTGACATGTACGGAATACGCAATAATGAAGTGTACAGAATACTTAAGTGTAAGAAACACAAAGGTGTAGGGAATAATGAGGTGTACAGAACACTGAGTGTAGGGAATACGGAAGTGCATGAACACTTAAGTGTAAAGAAAACAGAAGTGTGCAGGATATCAAGGTGTAGGGAATACTGAGGTGTACGGAATACTGAAGTGTACAGAATCCTAAAGTGTATGGAATATTGAACTGCATAGAATACTGAGGTGTAGGGAATACTGAAGTGTACAGAATACTTAAGTATATGGAATAATCGATCTACAGAACATTTAAGTGTAGGGAATATTGAGAAGTAGGGAATACTGGAGTGTAGGGAATTCTGTGCTGAACCTGCCTCGAGCTCTTTCTTCACACTCTCGAACTCCTCCATGTCATCCAGCTTCAGCTCCAGCCGGGTCGGTTTTCGGCGAAGCATCCTGGAAGGTGGCTTTATGAATCTGGCTGGATGAGACTGAAACAAATGATGTTCCGTTATTAAACCGCCGCTTTCTCTGAGTAACAGTTCAGCACAGCTCTGGTGTTAACCTGTAACCGAGCCTGCAGGATAACCAGCTCGATACCAGCTAATCAGTACCGGACTGACGCTACTGACTCCAGCAGGAACATGTTGTTGACTGTATTAGCAGGTCGGCTAACTGGCTAAAGGTACCTCCGCTCAGAACCCCGAGTCGTTATTACAGGTATAAACACTCTTAATTGCGTAAGATCCGTAGCGGCTGTAATAATCAAGATAATATTCATATTTTAAACTAATATTAACTAAGGGAAAAAAGCGTCTCAACTCACACACGGACGCCGGTTGATGACGCAGGCGGAAGTTGGTTGTGGGTTTGTGGGAAGTGTAGTGTTTAGCCTGTAAACAGTACTCATGTGTAAACAGTAACTGTAGTTTATACAGTTATAGTTATTGTCCATATGATTGTGTGTGTGTGTGTGTGTGTGAGAGAGAGAGAGAGAGAGAGAGTGACACGCGGGGAATGCTGCCAAACACGTCCCACACAAACTCCTGTCGGACAGAAACCTGAGGTTCACACGAGGTTAGTCAGCGCTAGAGGGCGCTGTGGGAAACACGACTCCTCATACGGTCTTCTTCTACGCCGTGTGACGTGTTTCTTGCGCGCCCTACGAACCGCGGTACGTTTGTCGTGGAGAGTCACAGTTAATAACGGGAGTAAACTCCGAAATCCAGCGCAGATTTGAATGAGAACACGCTGCTAACAGTGCTGCGGCGGAGTGGAGCTGCTGACGGGTAGGAAACTGAATTATTCATCCTCACACACGTTCCACAAGTTAGTTTTTCAGTCATCATGCTGCTCAAAGTGGAGACATGTATTAATAATAAGTCAAATACGTTTTCTGAATGAACTTACTAAAACAGAAGGCGGTTCGGTTATTATAATTAATCATATGCGGTTTAATTCTCACAGGTTTATCATACCTGTGCTGCGTTATTATTGTTCTCTCTCTCTCTCTCTCTCTCTGTGTGTGTGTGTGTGTGTGTGTGTGTGTGTGTGTGTGTGTGTGTGTGTGTGTGTTCGTGTTCAGCGTGAATCAGTTATGATCAGACATAGTACACATACACGAAGTGGCTCGATACGTTTTGCGTTTTTAGTTTGGAATTGTGGGAAGTTTGTGTTCAGGGGCAAAACAGTGACGTCAATTACCTAATCTAAGAAACAAAGTATTCCCAATGCAGATATTGGTGGAAGACTTGAGAGATGTGATCTAGTCAGGGAGGGTTGAGGAGAGATCAGGTGATGACCCCTCTCCCCCTAACACTGTGTGTTTCTGGAATAAGTCAGTTGCTTCTGGCCCAACTCCAGATTAACGCTTGTTAGACTGAGAGGCTTTAATCTCCCATAAAAAGACGTTTTGTTCTCTTCCAATATTCCAGGTTTATTTTGTTTCTGGGAATGAAGGAAGGTCAGCTCAGCCTGGGCTGGGTCACTGCTGGAGCCCTGTTTCCTGCCGCCTGCACTCCCTAGTACTGAATATCAGCTGTTCTTCTAACCATGTCGTTCACTTCCGGCAGGTTGTTCTGAGCTCAGCAGAGAATCAGCCGTGTAAAGATGTCGGATGAGGATGAAGCCCCGTTGGTGAAAAAATCACGGATCTTCTACGGAAGCATTGAAGAAAAGGAGAAGGAGCGTCTTGGAAGAGAAGGAGCCATTAGCTCCAGCAGAGATGCTATTAAGGCTGGAATTGAGGCTGGCAATATTAACTTCTCCAGTGGTAAGAAGACTAAGTCTGACTAGGGTCTTGTCTTTGGGTGGGTGTTTCATTGTTGTGGGTAGGAACAACAGACATCTGGTGGGGGCGTAGGAATACAGTTACAGCATCCGGTTTTTGTAGGGGGTTCCAGGGCAGTTAAACTTTGTAGCCGCAGTGGAAAAATGATTTAATCGGTATAATCAAAACAAAATGACCCACAGTTATCAGCAGACTGTGAGGAATGACGTTTTGGGCATCTGTGTATGGTGTTGGAGAGATCTACTTACCAAGTTAGCATGCTAACCAGCTAGCCCCTGTCTCATAATACCGCACTTTGTACCTCAGGTGGCAACAGCAAGCCACTGTAACCTGCCTTTCAGCCTCCACATGAGCAGATGAAGAAGAAGCACGTTGCTCTCAGCAGAGTCCCAGAAATGGCTCCAAAACAGGAATTAACAGTGGCATGATTTTCCACTGCCATCTTACATATTGCTCCTTTAATATGTTGTATTTCCAGCAGGTAAAATATTGTGTTCTGTAAGGTCAGTAGTGGCCGCTCCTCCTGGTAGTGAGCTATGTAAACTGCTGATATTCAGCTTTTTGTCATGTGATTTACCTACAGCTGCTTGATTACCTTCCAGGTGAGTCGCTGGAGATAGAGGACCGTGTGAATGAGCGGCAGGCGGAGGTGTTGGCTGAATTTGAGCGGAGGAAAAGAGCGCGACAGATTACAGTCTCTACAGACGATGCTGAGGTTAAAGCCTGTCTGCGAGCTCTCGGAGAGCCCATCACACTGTTCGGCGAGGGTCCTGCTGAGAGGCGAGAGAGGTGAGTGTGCAGCGCAGCGCTGACTGTCTCTGGACCATGTTGACCCACGTGACTGATGACTGATTTTAACCGTTTCTCTACAGGCTGAGGAACATCTTATCAGTAGTCGGTCCTGATGCTCTGAAGAAATCCAAGAAGGATGAGGAGAAAGCGAAGCGTTCCCAGGAGGACGTATGGAGGCTTGTTTCTCTTGGTCTTCACGTGTATCAGGGTTGACCCTCATAAGCTCCGCTGCTCCCACACTGCTCACTAACGGAGTCTCTTTATGTTTCCTCAGTCCCAGCAGACGTGGTACCACGAGGGCCCCGACACTCTGAAGGAGGCAAGACTCTGGCTGGCCAAGTATTCATTGCCGAGGTGAGCGCATCTCTGGACTGAGCAGAATATAAAGAAACCCTCCCTTTTACTCCAAAAGCTTCATACGGGGAACCTATTGTATTATGTAACCCAGTCCTTACTGTCCGCCTGCAGGGGCTAAACTTGTAGGCTTCTGTTTCAGCTTTTATCCGGTCTGGTGTTTAACCAGTCAGAACGCCAGGCTTAAAGACGCTGGAGTTTGTGGAGCGTTTCAGACAGAGTGTGAATACAGATGTACGGTGTGAAGATAATACTGTGCTTTGGGAAAACTGAAGCCTGTGGATCTAGTATAAATGAAGGAACGCTGAGTATGAGTGTAATTGTCCCTGTTTTATATGCTGAGATGAAAAGCAGCTTTTGTTCTTCGTCTTTACATTTTCAGAGCTGTGAACAGGTTAGATGCTGCACGAGCTGTGAAAGAAATTCCGGAATCTACACGCACCGTACGGCAGCAGGAGCTTCACAAGGCTCTCCGGGTAGGGTACTGTCACTGTGCTGAAGGAGCCCACCACATACACAGTATCTAATTAACACTGCAGCGCTTTAAACACGGTCGATTTGTCTTTCTCCATCAGAACCTGAACAACTTCTGCAGTCAGATTGGAGATGACCGCCCAATATCCTACTGCCAGTTCAGCCCCAACTCCAAACTGCTGGTGACGGCGTCGTGGTGTGTGTTCTATATGTGTTTGGTGTACATATGCAGACTATTTAGGAGACTGAATGACGATAGAAGGTAGTTTCTCTGTGAGTATAACTTTATCCCTGGTGGTCTGGTTTAGGAGCGGTCTGTGTAAACTCTGGAATGTCCCAGACTGCAGTCTTGTCCGTACGTTAAGGGGTAAGTAGTGTTTTAACTTTGTTGGAAGTTGATGGACCTGATTAAATGTGGTGTTGTATTGACTCATGTATATGGAGCAGCTCAATGTTGGTATCTTGTGCTGTAGGTCACAATACAAACGTCGGAGCCATTAGCTTCCATCCACAGGCCACTCTCACTCTCGAGGAGTCGGACGTCAACATGGCTTCATGTGCTGCAGATGGCTCTGTTAAACTCTGGAGTTTGGACAGGTTTGTGAGTCAGTACATATTGTACTGTTAGTAGTTTAGGACCTACTCTATGTGCAGGACAGGTGGGCTTCCAGAACTGGATTTAGGGGTACAAAGCGGTTTATTCTGGGTTCTCGAGGTTAAAAGGGTATTTCATCAAAAATGTCCTCACCTCTGGCAGATTGTCTCTGACTGGAATGATTTGCATATTCTGATTCTTGTTGACATTATTAATAGTCAAAACAAATGAAAGTGAATTGGAGTCGGCCCCACTTATCAGCCTAATCATCTGATCCCCAGTCCAGCTAATGTAGTTAACGTCGGGACCGATATCCGATGCTAATATCGGATCAGTGCATCCCTCGCTTAGTAATCAAATTCACACGGCTTCTTTTCCAGCAGCTGCATGCTAATGGGTCAACATGCCCCCGGGAGTAGCTGGCTGCCTCCCTGCGTTGCTGATTTATAGATGTTTTATAGATGACGCTTGTAGAGACGTTGATGAGACAGTTAAAACCATTCTAGCACTGTTCCTTTTCCAAGAGCCTGAATGTTCTGAGGGTACTGATCAGAACAGTGGTGACGTGTGATAACGTGATGCTCGCTGTTACTGCTTCTTCCTCCGCAGTGATGAGCCTGTTGCAGACATTGAGGGCCACTCTGTGAGGGTGTCTCGGGTAGCATGGCATCCCTCTGGGCGCTTTCTGGGCACGACATGGTGAGTATATACTGGTATGTGTTACACCACATGGTGCTGATGAAGATTCTGGGGCTAGGTCTACAGTTATGTGGACACCCCTCCTAATTCGGTTTTTGAGCCACACCCAGGTGTTTGGTGTTTGTACGTTGTTGTTGTGGGGGGGTGTGTACAGTGTTGTTGTGGGGGGTGTTGTGCTGTAGGGGGTGTTTGTACATTGTTGTTGTTGTGGGAGTGTTTGTACAGTGTTGTTGTTGTGGGAGTGTGTGTACAGTGTTGTTGTTGTGGGAGTGTGTGTACAGTGTTGTTGTGGGGAGTGTTGTTGTTGTTGATGTTGTGGGGGTGTTTGTGCATTGGTGTTGTTGTGGGGGGCGTTTATAGTGTGTTGTTGTGGGGGTGTTTGTTTTGGGGGGTGTTTGTACCGTGTAAACATGCCTTTATTCCCTCGGTTCTGTCTCCGTAGTTATGATAACTCATGGCGCCTATGGGATCTCGACGCCCAGGAGGAGATTCTTCATCAGGAAGGCCACAGTAAAGGTGTCCACGACCTGCATTTCCATCCTGATGGATCCTTAGCAGGAACTGGGTGAGTCCCCCATACTCACAACACTGAAACTGTCCAGTTGGTTCCGTCTCAGCTGGACAGCCAAAGCGTAGTGGTGCAGGTGTATAGTGAGCGGTAGGGGTGAGCGATATGACGGTGTTTTATCATTATCGTGATTAATTATGTCTATGTTTTTCTGATCGTATGGTGGATATCATCACTACTTAAAGAGCACTGACTCCATGTTTCATTACTCAGTGAGAAAAATGAGGCCTGTTGTTGTTGTTGTTGTTGTTGTTGTTATTATTATTATTATTATTATTATTATTATTATTATTATTATTATTATTATAGTATATTAATACGTGGCTGCAGGTTCTATTTTGTCTTTTACTGCTTATTAAATCTCAGACTGAATATCACTATGAATGTCGTGTATCGTGACAGAACATCTGTGCCGCATCGCCCAGCAGATTATATTTAATCCAGTGAATGTCTCTGAAGTGTGATCTTGTGTAATTTGATACACTGTGAACTTGCTGTGCAGAGCGTGGCCTCACCTGGGCAAGGGACCTTTGAGAGTAAAGTGGCTGAGCTGTAGTTCTGTGAAGGTGGACCGGTTTGATTCTGGTTTGCTCTGATTGTGGTCCACATCCATGAAGGAGCTCATTTAGGGATTAGTGAGGCTCCTGGTCTTTCTGTTCCGGCTCTGTTTGATTTGTTCTGTGTGCGTGATAATGAGCCGGACGTTTGCGGGGGGGGGAACTCTGTAATCTGAGATCAGCTGTAACTCCCAACAGTAACCTGCGTACTGAGAGAAGCTGCAGAGATCTGAACTGCTGTATTGTCTAATCCCTTGTGTGCCCAGTGGCCTGGACTCCTTTGGTCGCATATGGGATTTGAGGACCGGTCGCTGCGTCATGTTCCTGGAAGGGCATCTCAAAGAAATATACGGGATCAATTTCTCTCCAAATGGGTAAGAGGGAACAGCGGGAATTCTGGATAGGCTGACTGAAGTGAGCTGTAGTTACAATGCGTTATAGTTTGGGATGTGATGATGTGATGATGTGAATGTGTCCGCTGTAGGTTCCATGTGGCCACGGGCAGCGGGGACCACACTTGTAAAGTTTGGGACCTGCGAAGCAGGAAGTGTGTGTACACAATCCCTGCCCACCAGAATCTGCTGTCCTCAGTCAAGTTCCAGCGTAAGTTCATCAGCAGCATTAAAGGAGCCTGTTTAAATGGGCTCTCTCAGGTTCCGATTATAACGACTGGTTCTCCCTCACCTACCAGTTCTGTCCCTGTCCACTGTCTTCTCAGGAATACATATGGGATTAAAGAGGAATTCCAAACAGAAATAAAAAAAATAAATTAAATGAAGATATCATTAAGTGTGTTCAGAGTGGTCAGGTTTGAATTTTATGTTCTCCAGAAGCATTCAGAGACAAAATTGTTCACAGTGGTGGTGATAGCAACCAAATGTCTGAAGCATTTAATGCATTTACGGGTTAGGGGTTAGGGTTTAGGGGTGAGGGGTTAGGGTTTAGGGGTTAGGCATTAGGGGTTAGGGTTAGTTAATAAACTGAAGGTCATTAGATGAAATGAGTACGCTAATCTGGTACCTGAGACTCTGTTCTGAGTTTGTGTACTGGAGGCATATAAAGCGTATCACATTAAATATGGCCTGACTAATTATATGATCTGTTTTTCAGGAATAGATGTAGGTTAGAATGTGTGGGCGGTTGCTCTCTGTAGAGGATGTGTCTTCATCACTTGTTCACAAATAGAAACTCAATAAAATGTGTAAATTAACCTGTTTGACCATTCAGGCACACAAACTGTTACCTACTACCTTAAATAGACAGATGGAGAGAGGGATGGGCAGTTGGGCAGGTACACAGACAGGTTGTACAGAGTTTCAGCTTTCAGCACGCCGTACAGCACAATAGTACACAGAAACCTTACAGTAGTCAATATTACATATTACTCTCCAAAAAGTCTTTATTGTTCTTTTATTAATGTTGAGTTCAGCAGACGTTCTGCACATTTACATTTCACGACTAAATGACCAACAGAAGTAAAAGAGCACGTGGCTAAATAATCTCCCCGGACAGTAAAAGAGTCCCCTGTGACTGGACCGTAGTGTGTAACACCCCAATGAGCACCAATAACAGCTGTGATTGGATTTGGCATGTACTGGACAAGTTTCTGGTTGTAGGCCACATCAATGTTCAGACACTCTTACATCAAAGAATTGGTCAGTTGGTGGACTGGGGACTCTGTGGGCCAGTCCAGATGTGTGAATGCTCCTGAATGTTCATCATGCCAGTCAGTCACATTTGCAGACCTGAGAACACGAGAACTGTCATCCTGGAATACGGGGATAGGAATGTTATGTTTGTCAGGAAGATGATAAGGGTGATTAGGTTTTTATTGACCAGCCTAATTGTACTTCGTAAACAAGTTTAGAACTTGATCTCTGCAACATGCTCAAAAGCGCTGGGACAGAGGAATTCCTCATGACTGAATATTTTTAGTGCAGTTCCCAGAAATGGAGTTTGGATTGTTTTTGTCCATTTACTTTTGAGCCTGTGAAAACAGAGGGAGTATTAAATGACATGAGTGTGAGTGTGAGAGGGGTGTTTGTGTGTGTGTGTGTGTGCGCGCTTTGGTGGTTAAGCTTCTGTGTCCCCCACGATGGCTCTGAAATGGAACAGTCCAGATGTCAATATGTGTAGACCTTAACTACTGCACCTCTGCTGTGTCTCTTCCAGCTACAGATGGTCACTTCCTGCTGACCGGTGCTTATGACAACACGGCTAAAGTGTGGACCCACCCTGGGTGGTCTCCTCTGAAGACCCTGGCAGGACATGAGGGCAAGGTGATGGGGCTGGACATGTCTCCTGACGGACAGCTTATTGCCACCTGCTCGTATGACCGCACCTTTAAACTGTGGGTGTCTGAGTGAGCAGTATGAGTGCGGAGGCGGAGAGACTGATGGATGATGCTTCTGTTTCTGGATTAAACGATGATCTGAGTGTTTAAAGAGCTTTTATGTTCATCTTTGTCATTTCTCTTTTAGCGCTCAGCAGCACAGGTGATTTATGTGTATGGCTTGTTCTGCTGAGTGTATTTCAGACCTGTTTTGGGTTCTGTTTTGCCGATTTTAATAAAAACACGTGGAAAAACACGCTGATTTCATTTGTCCTTTATTACGGGTTCGTTTGTGTTTTCATGTCTCAGATACTTGATCCCATGTGGACAGGGGTGAAAGCAGCAGATGTCCGTTCACAGTTACTGTCCCGAATGTTTCTGTCACCAGGTGAAACAGGTGAAAAGGGTGGAACAGGTGGTTTCCCATGTAGTTCAGTCCTCCACTAAACCATGACCATGGAAGGTCCTTCACTGTAGTGTACAGTACGTGTGTGCTCTTGGATCTAACACCACCAGCAGCAGAGCAGGCACCGCCTACAGCAAGGACTTCTATGGAACCGGGGCTCCGCCAGCGCAACGTTGGCCCAGGCGGAAGGAGGCTGATCTGTGATTGGCTGCTTCACGAACGAGGACTTGGTCTCCAGGGGAGTTTTCGGGGGGCTGCTTCGCTGGTTCTCTGCTTCGGCTTTGACGCCCAGGAAAGCAGCCAGGTCCAGGTCCAGGCCGGTGGCACCCCCACGAGGCAGAGGGGTGTTCTGCCGGCACTGTGGACAAGGAATCCACAACTAAGAGAGAGAGAGGGAGGGAGGTTAATCAGCAGGGTGAACTGAACAATACAGCTGCACAACGGAGCTACAGTGTGGATCATCACAGAGCTGGGAGACACTCAGGGTTCCTCAGTGCATAGTGCAGTACATGAGGCCCTTTAGGTCTGGCCCTGTTTGTTCAGGATGAGCATCATACTCTGTTTGTACTGAGAAAATGAGGGTACACTGGTACCACTGCTTTCTCTAATCTGAGACCACAGAGCTGATTCTGAGTGTAGTGGGAGAAGACACATGAGGGCACTTCAGATACGTTCCCCAGATGCCGTAGAGCCCTTGGTTCTGGACGTCCGGACGTCCCCCTTGTTTTTCAGTGTGGTGATTGTCTGGTCATTTCTTGGTATGTTCTAGAGGAAGATCTAACTCTCCCACATTCCAGCAGTGTTTAGGAACCTACATGCCCTTCTGGAAGTCTTGGTAAACCTTGCCAGTAGTCTGTTACCATGGAAGTGGTGTCTGACTGTAGTCTTGGACACTTGTTGACTTCAAGATACAACTGAGTCCTGTGTTTATGAACCAGCCTTCGCACCGTGCGTGTGGGGGAGATGCGTACATGTCCAGGCAGGTTTATTAGCAGCTTTACTGCTTAAGAGTGAGGCCGGCATCTCCCCTCACACACATTCCCTAGTGAAACTCAACGTTATGGATCACCACTTAGGACTACTATAATACTGTATATAAATGGAATTATGATCAGTCAAGATTCCGTTAGACCTCTGGACTAATGCAGAATGGAAAACACTGGATTAACACGGATTAAAAGGGTGATTATATGCAGCATGTTGGAATGTTTATTTGGAATGTATAAAGGGAGGTACATGTATATAATTGTTCAGGTGTGATGCTAAAGTTTGTCAGTAGAGTATTAAACATTGACTGATGAATATTGATCTGAATATCATATTGTTTATTTACAGGACTATGATTCTTAAGAGTGACAGACAGAGCTGAACTGGTTTTTAAACTTGGGAGGGGTGTAGTGGGAGCACTGGGTCTAACTGTGGCTTGGTATACATGGCTTACAGATCAGGTAGGAGGGCCTCTGTGCAGAACCTTGCTTAGGACCCAAGAGAGGTCAGGACTAGCGCTGGCTCTGAAATGGAAGACGAGTGGACTACGAACAGGAAGTTTGATATGTGGAAACTGTCATATGTGCAGACTGTGTAAACCTGTGTGAGGTCCAGTCAGCTCCTCTGAAGTGCCTCAGGTGTGTTCCTGACCTGTTCATTGATGACCGTGTCCAGCCGCCGCAGGCAGGCCTGACAGAACGTGTGGCCGCAGTACAACTTTCGCGGGAGCCTCTCTGCCAGGTTGTAGGCACTGTAACAGATGATGCAGTCCAGTTTCCGACTGTCCCTGGAGGGTTGGGCTTCCTCATCCACCTCCGCTGGAGGCTCCGACACCGGGATCTCATCCTCCGTCATTCTGCTGATGAGACTGACCATTACAACAAAACCAGTTACTCGGTATCAGGGCTGGTTCTGGCTAGTATGGATAATCACGGACGATCAACTCAAACACGTTTTTGTTATTTGTATTTTATTGTTTTGTTTATTATTTGTTTGTTATTTGTTTTATTGTCTTCTTAGCGGTCTGGTTGGTTTCTCTGTTTTATCAGTGATCCTACAGAGCTCTGTTCGGGTTATAAGATGACATGTTCATGTTCGGGGGAGATTAGTTAGGGGTATATATTATCTTAACCATGATGGTGTTGCATGTTCAGGTTCAGTAGGTCAGTGTGTGGCCTCTAGGAGCGAGTGAGTAAGCTGGCACTTACACAGCAGTTTATCAGCAAATAGAACAGAACTGAACCGGAACCACAGTTAAGACTAAATCACTTTTACTTTCAGGGTTTTAGTGGAAATAAACATGTTCAATAAACACTGAAAATAATCTCTATATGTGTGGGTGTGCTATTTTGCAGCTGAACAGTAAAGGTTAGAGGGTTTAGTGTAACATCTGCAGCTCTACTGAGACTCCTATATGATCATATGACCAGATTCATATTCAATTCAGTTCAACTTCATTGTCATTATACCAATAAAGGATGTAGAGTGTAGTGAAACACTATCAGCCAGCTCAGGGATCAAATAAACAGCAAAGCAAAGACAAACCACAGAAACACCGACAGTATGTACACAGATGTGCATGAGCAGTCAAGCGGTCACTGTGGGTCAGAATGTGGCTGGAACTGAGATGTAAACAGCAGTTAGCAGAAACATGCAGTACAGTGAAACACAGCTTCAGTGTTTAGTGTGTGTTATTGGAGGTGTTCAGTGTGCTGAGGTAGCCAGGTGTGCAGATTAGTAAGTGTTAGTAAACAGCAGACGTATCTTTAACTGATTACAGTGCAGGTAATGAGCACAGCAGCTTAATGATCAGGTGGGTAGAGAAGGTCCTGTTTTAAGCAGGAGGTTTTCTTTTGGTTGTCAGAATGTTCTTTCTAAACATAGGAGAGTGTTCTCTCATCTCAGGTCTCAGTAATCTGTGGCCCTGACTGCTTCCTTAAAACGTCCTCAGCACATCCTCAGAATATCCTCAAACCATCCTCAAACCATCCTGGGGTAGCGGGGTGGGATCGGTGGTCAGTCTGATAAAATGAGTATTAGTGATATAGTACATGTATATAATTGTTCAGGTGTGATGCTGAAGTTTGTCAGTGGAGTATTAAACATTGACTGATGAATATTGATATGAATATCATATTGTTTATTTACAGGACTCTTAAGAGTGACAGACAGAGCTGAACTGGTTTTTAAAAGGGGGAGGGGGTGTTGTGAACATCCTCACAACATCCTCACAACATCTTCAGGACATCCTCACAACATACTCAAACCATCCTCACACCATCCTCACAACATCCTCAGAGCATCTTCAGAACATCCTCACAACATCCTCAGAGCATCTTTAGAACATCCTCACAACATACTCAAACCATCCTCACACCATCCTCACAACATCCTCAGAGCCTTCTCACATCCTCACAACATCCTCACAACATCCTCTGTGTTCTGTGTTGTGTACTCCAGTTCTGTGTTGCATACTCGGGTTCGGTGTTGTGTGCTCGGGTTCTACGTTATGTACTCCGGTTTTGTGTTGTGTACTCCGGTTCTGTGTTGTGTAGTCGGGTTCTGTGTTGTGTGCTCCGGTTCTGTGTTGTATGCTCTGGTTCTGTGTTATGTGCTCTGGTTCTGTGTTGTCAGTTAGGCAGTGAAGCCTGTAAGATGAATCCCTGGTGTCTGTTTACAGCGGGATGAAGAGACACTACAGGGAACGTTTTTGTTTTATGCCTGTGGATGTTAATAAGTTTAATAAGTATAAATCATGATGATAAACAGAATTAAAATAATTATTTAATTATATGCAATGATATGTTTATTAGTCTATAATGAACCAACGTGTGCTGGATTATGAAATACATGCTAAATGAATGATCAGAATCTGATTATTATTAATATTAATATTATTATCTAAATTATTATTACTAAATCATCAAAGTCCTTATAACACGTCATGAAATATTGATCCTGTGCCGAGCTGATCCATCAGAGATGACTGGAGTAAACGGAATGGAAGAATAGAGCGGTTCTAGATTCTAGATCATCTTTAATCCGCTTCAGATCCTGATCTGTGTTCATCTGTTTGGCTGATTGATTATGACTCTGTGTTCGTTGAACTGTTATGCGATCATTACTATCATGCCATATTCATAACCACAGTGAATAAATGTTATTAACAGTTATTTCTCTTTAATAGAGAGATATTACCGTTTCGTATGTCTGATATTAATTCAGGACATAATCCCTTTACTGCCAACGGAACAGGATGCTCTCCAGAATGAGAGGCACGACTCAGAACAAGTCCACATAGAAAACTGATCAGTCTTATAACACTGGCACATAAGACTCAGGACAAGGGACACCAGCCTCAGAATGAGGGACGTCAGCCTCAGAATAAGGGACATCAGCCTCAGAACGAGGGACATCAGCCTCAGAATAAGGGACATCAGCCTCAGAATAAGGGACATCAGACTCAGAACGAGGGACATCAGACTCAGAACGAGGGACATCAGCCTCAGAATAAGGGACATCAGTCTCAGAATAAGGGACATCAGACACAGAACGAGGGATATTAGATATCATGACTGGATTTGGGAATCACGGCTATGAAACGAGCTGAAAGTGGAGAGAGCAGGAAGAGTGTTCCGGACGGAGAGCCACTCTGTTAACGTGTGTAGTGAAGTGTTTGCTGTACCTGTCAGTGTATGAAGATTCCTGGTATTCCTTCGTAGTTCCAGGAGGGATACTCTTCTCATGGGCTCCTCCATGTCAGCACAGACAGCTGGCTAAATTCCCTCTCCAATGTGGACAAGTCCTTCTTCTTTCCTTCAGGCGTGCCAGTCATGTCCTTTCCCAGCTCCTGCTCACAGACAGTGTCCCCAGATACAGTCAGTCTGCCTTCGTCTCCTCCGTCTCCTCCCTAACAGAATCTCGTGAGGAGAGGACAGTGCGAGCTTTCAGTCTTTAATATTTCAGGTCCACCTGTCGATGTGCACCCACACACGTCTCCCCAGAGCCGCAGCACAGAACCGGCTCAGTCCAGCAGTGAACCTGCTTCACCAGCGTTCTCCTACACACCATACACATCAGAACCGAAGTACTGTCAGCTGCCTAGGCGGAACCCAGGTCTGCTCTCCTATATATCACCTGTCTGAGCAGGTGAAAAGCAGGACCGGCTCACCTTACAGCAGCGGGGGGTGGGGGGCTGCAGATGCTTTAGTCCTGCCGGGTGCTGTTCTGGGATCAGCTTTGGTGGTTTGGCTTGTTCTGCCTGAGCCAAGGGAACCTGATCTCGGAGCAGTTTTCTGGGGGAGGACAGTGGAAGATGGAAGGTCTATCAGCTTACAGCTGCCACAAAGGAGGCTCTGAAACCCGAGCAGAGTCGCCTACAGACAGCTTGTCATCAGCGTGGACAGGTCCAAATGGGCTAGAGGCCCTACGCTGAGGATACGGCAGGTCCCTCACACTAGGACAGGAGATCTCTAGCTGGTTATGATGCAGCTCGAGAGTCGTTACAGTGGTCGGGATCTGTCCGGATCTGTGTGGTGACCTTCCCCAGATACAGGCCTGCCTCAGTCGTGTTGGTTTAGATTAAAGGCTGTAATAATGAGGCAGTAATTCTGATTAACACTGAGAGTATATTTCTGTGTTCATCGTGTGCAGGTACTAGATTATAAGATCGAAGTGGCCGGACTGGTTCCTTACCTGTACTGAGGTGAAGTGATACACCGTGCAGTGGTACGCTCTCATACAAATGTCTACATTTACACAAACAAGTTCATATTGTACATAAAAAGTGTGTATTTTTCTGTTATTTCAAGAGTCAAAATCCCATGTGGTGCAAAATCCCATGACTGCTGGTTCGAAAACTTCTAAATCTGTTCATCTTTATTTTCTGCCATGCTCGGCATGATTTCCAAAGTCTTTGCAGTCCTACAAAACTGCAAAGTATTTTAGTTTTATTTCCATCATAACATACAAACAAACTTTGAAAATTTCTCTCAACAGACCCGACAGACCCAGAGGTGGTTTTAACTGCTGTAGGTGAGGAAAATAGCTGCACAGGTGAGCCATGGAGGCGCCATAAAGAGATATGCACACATCAAGCACACCTGAGTCACCAAGGGAAGAAGGTAATCTTCAAAAGTCTTCAAGACTTAAGCAGCAAGTTTTTGATGGTAACCTGTGATGAGCTTCCGTATGTAGGCTCGATGTTGTGAAAGAGGAAGTCTAGCTCAGCTCTACGCGACAGTCGGGTGAAAAGAATTTATTTGCATGTCCACAAACTGCTGATATCTTCATTCTGTCAACTCAGAACCAGAACCAGCAACTCAACACTACTCTAAGCTGAGCAGCCAAGACTGGGCAAAGCTCAGCTCAGCTCAGGTCAGTCTGGGGTTAACCCCATGTTCCCCACTCTCACACAACATGAACTGTTTGTTTATAACAAGGCCAGTTATATATGCTGCACTTGTAAATGTTTATGATTAGATTTTTAGTTTGAAACGTTTGTGAGACATTTGAGGTCACCACATGAAGATGTCATGTGGAGCGACCACTCATCATGTGGTGTGACCATTAATAGAGGTAACTGTATTAAATTCTAAATAAAATGTTTGGCTGAAATATGTATCACTGATGCAGTATGCTTAAGTCAACGGTATTTTTAAAAACATTTGAATTAGTTTTATGTCATTTACAGAAAACAATGTCTTTTAAGTACATTAAAGAAGGTGACTGTGACATTATAGAACAAAAATATGAGATCATTGTTTACAAAACCTCAAATATTTTGTTTCTGAACACATTAAATTACTGAGAACTTGTGAAACAAATGTTAAGCGTGTTAAAGAAATTAATTCATTTTAAGGTAAATCACGGTCACATCACATGATATGTTGTAAGGCCACAGTCAATTCATCTGGATGAAAAAACACTAAAATCACTGAATTTAAACTTTGAATATGACATGAATATGTACACAACATTCTACATGTTTGAACAACTAGAATAGATACTCTTATTTCTAGTATTGGCCTATTGAAAATCCTTATACGTCTTTGACCTCTATGTATGATATATCCCTCGTTCTATCACTGATTGAATGATTTCTGTGGATAATTATCACAGTCAGCTGAAATATTTGTGATTATGAATATTGTGATTAATAATCGTGATTATGTAATCAGCACATGAAGGGTCTAATCAGACAGATCCTGAAGCGCTGGTGGTCAGTGATGTCCAGCCGCAGCACCAGGGAGCTTCTGGTGTTACATAAGCTCTTTATTAGCTCAGACAGACGAGCACCCAGAATTAAACATCACCTAGAGTGTGTACTGATACTGATACTCACTGTTCTCTGTTAGGAGTTCTTCATTTCAGTGGTGGCAGTGTGAGGGAGAGCACATGGTTCATACAGTAGTATATGAAGACAATCTTTAATCATAAGGTGGATATATGGATCGCCTGATTATGATCTTCCAGTTGACTGTTTTAATGGTGGGCACTGAAGCTTTTAAACCACTAGATGGCAGCAAAGGACATTCACGCATGCTGATGGTCTATGGGGAAAACTTCAGAAATGACATTCAGAGATGACCTTACTGATGACTCACTGATGACTCTTACAGGTCTTGATGTTTACATGTACACAATGTGAAGTGAGGTGCTCGGGCATATTTTGGACGGTGGACGCCTGCAGCTGAGTCTTTAATGCTGTCCAGAATGTTAACTCATTCACTTCCATAGCGGCTGGTTTAGATACGTTTTTATACATGTTTATATATTTTATACGTGTTTGTATTAAGGTTATATTTATATAACAGTTATATAATATGGATCCAATTATGTTTGTTTTGATGACTCAAGTGTACAGTCTCCATAGAGAAGCCTTATCATTAGAAGGGGACACATACATGAGTCTAACATCACCATGTACAAAGCCAAGCACTAATCAATACTTTTTATATCTTATTCATGATTCAGAACTTACCATCCAACATTCATACCTGACATCACAAATGTTCTTGTGGTCAAATGGATCTAAACCTCACGATAAAACCCTCTAAGGTCTGCTGTGAAGTCTACAGACTTTGGTCAATACAGTGTAAACACCAGCCTGAAAGCAAAACTGAGCCTATCCCAGCCCCCCCTGGGCAGAAGGCAGGAAACACCATGGACAGGCCGCCAGTCCATCACAGGGCAGTCACACACACACTCACACTTCATCATCTCCGGTTCTCCTGGCTGCATGTGTTTGGACTGTGAGAAAACCGGAGCACCTGGAGGAGGAAACCCCCACAAACACGGGGAGAACATGCACACCCCATACAGTCAGGACCCCGGACACCCCAGCCTTCTGACCAACACAGAGAACGTGTCTGAACACAGTATATGCTCCGGTGTTAGTGCAGAACCTTCAGGCTTTACATTCTATACCTCCTATACCTCATATACATTCTACACCTCCTATACCTCCTATACATCCTTCACCTCCTATACCTCCTATACATCCTACACCTCCTATACCTCCTATACCGCCTACACCTCCTATACCTCCTACACCTCCTACAACTCCTACACATCCTATACCTCCTACACCTCCTATACATCCTATACCTCCTACACCTCCTGTACGTCCTATACCTCCTATGCCTCCTATACCTCCTATACCTCCTATACATCCTATACCTCCTATACCTCCTACACCTCCAATACATCCTATACCTCCTACACATCCTGTAGCTCCTACACCTGCTATACCTCCTATACCACCTATACCTGTACAACAGTACAGCTTCACTAATGCTACTGATGTGCAGCGCTGAGCTGCAGTTTCACCTAATATTTAGAAACAGGTGAATTTAGGGATCCTAGTCATGAGCAGCAGCTGATACACCATAAAGCAGTGACCAAATCATTCACACGGTTCACACACAGTTCAGGTAAGGGCTCCTTTTGCACACCCCTTGGAGTTCTGATCTATGTAAACTGTATGGAATATGGAAATATTCCTGTGTATGTAAATTTACTGCATAATCCTGATGTACTGCCCAACACCTCTTAGCAGAGTAGCTCCAGGGTTCCTGGGTTCCTGCTCGGACTGCTCTGTTCTGATTCTCACTGGTCCAGCTCTGTTTATTTACGTGTGGAGGTGAAAGATCTGGCTGTGATATTCCAGCTGTGAAGGAATGTGGTTTTAGGTGTAGGGCCAGTTTACCTGCACGTGAGGATCAACAGATCAACTGCAGCACCGGATTCCTTTCTCAGTGTTTACTGCTGACCACCCACCTAGAGAGAGAGAGAGAGAAGGAGATGGAGAGAGAGAGATAGAGAGAGAGAGAAAGAAAGAAAGAGAGAGAGAGGGAGAGAAAGAGAGATAGAGAGAGAGGGAGGGAGAGAGAGAGATGGAGAGAGAGATAGAGATATAGAGAGAGAGCGAGAGATGGAGAGAGAGAGTGAGATAGAGAGGGGAGAGAGAGAGATGGAGGGGGGAGAGAGAGGGATAGAGGGGGGGGGAGAGAGAGAGAGAGGGAGAGAAAGAGAGAGTGAGATAGAGAGTGAGATAGAGAGAGAGAGAGAGAGAGAGAGATTATAGTGTTATCAGCCTCTTTCTCCCAGACAAAAGCAGCTCAAACATTTCTAGTCTGCTGGACGTATGCAAATGACTGCACACAGCTCCACCTGACCGCAGAACCTGAAATCACGTCCCCTCCTTTAGCAAGCACAGCGTGACTCAGTGGTGACACCTGACGCCAGAGCAGAGTCGTAAATGTGCCGCTTTCAGACTATCACTGCATGTCTGTCAAAACCTAATATTAGACAAGAGAACATTATTAAAGAGAACCCTGACAGTATACCTTAGAACACTCTACATGTCCAGTACTATTAAAACAAGACAGATAAACCAGACAGAACCGGACAGAGCCAGGCAGAGCCAGGCAGAAGTTTACTACAAAGAGAAACATGGCAAATACACAAATGTCCTCCAGCTGGAAAGGTTGAATGAGATTCATCCATATTCTGAGCAGCTTATCCTTCTGGGTTGTGGGGGTGCTGGAGCCTATCCCAGCTCTCAATGGGCAGAGGGCAGGAAACACCCTGGACAGGCCACCAGGCCATTATAGGACACACAGACATACACACTCACACACACACACACACCTTGGGGGGCAGTTTAGCATCTCCAGTTCACCTGACTGCATGTGTTTGGACTGGGGGAGGAAACCAGAGCACACGGAGGAGGAAACCCACACAGACACGAGGAGGACATACACACTCCACACAAGAAAGGGTCCCAGACATCCCGGCTGAGAATCAAACCCAGACCCTCTTAGTGTGAGGCGACAGCACCACCCGCTGCCCCAACATGCACCATATTTGATCCAGCAGTAAGAACAGGAGCTAAAAGAAAATGTCTGAAAAGAGCTCCAAAGCTCCATGAGAACCATTCCGGAGTGGCGGCCTGCCAAAATGTCCTCAAGGTCACAGGAACCAATGATCCAGGAAGTCACAAAAGGTTCCAGGAGAACAATCAAAGACCTGCAGGTCGCCTCAGCTAAGGTCGGTGTTAGTGACATCACCGTGAGTACAGGTCTGGGCAGCAGTGGCGTTCATGGAAGAGCAGTGAGGCAGAGAACACTGCTGACCAACAGAGACGTCAGCGCTCGTGTCACATTTGGACCATCCCTAAAACTTCTAGGATCACAGTCCGGGATGACCAGTCCGAAATGCAGCTCATCTCAAATCCAAAGCAGCACCACTCTGCTGTAGATGAAGAAGCCAGTTCTGTATCAGAGGATTCAGTGTCTGTTCATTAAAAACAATCAACGTATCGGAATTAGAGTGGTTCCGGAAGGAAGAGTGAGCTCAAATTCCTCCATTCTGTTATTCCTGCTATTAAGGATCATCATTAGTTATTACCGCTTCTTCACATGAGTGATCCACATATTTAATATTTACCACTTTTACTCTCAGAAATATGAAGAAAGAGAGAACACCATGGACGAGTTTTCCGAACGTTAAAACAAGAGGTGTTTAAATAAACACAGTGTTAAGGGAAACAGGCATTTATATAGATGCCCAAACGGGTCCATTAATAACCAGCACTACTAAAGAGAAGCTCGGATATCTGCTCAGTTCCACCTTAACTTAGATATTCAATACAGCTGATCTGTAAGCTGAGCGACGTGTTTCTTTAGAGGCCCCAGCTTATCCTAATGCCAATATCCTAGCTTAATAACATAACTGATAGAATTTGATCCGACCTAAAAATGAGTCTGGATGATGTTCGGGTCATATATGTTTTGATACAAATGCACAGACACACATCAACATGAAACAGTAACGCTCCCAGGTAGAAATGTGGGATAGCTGCAGAACTCGGAATGCAGTTAGGTTTCAGGCAGATATGTAAATGATTACAGGTGTGGTCCGGTTACAAGAGGGCATGCACACACGGCGAACAGGCTCCGGACAGCCCAGACAGACCACCAGTAGAGAGGACAATCAGTCACCCCTAGTAGTGATACGAGGAACACTAATGGCTCAGCGGTTTGTGCAGGACATCCTCCGGCCACACGTGTTCCCTCTCCTGGCAGGACTTCCACCTGGCATCCTTCAGCAGGATAATGCTCATCCACACTCGGCAAGGGTTTCCCTGGAATGTCTCCACCAGACTGCAACTCTTCCTTGGCCTGCCGATTTATCACCAATCAAGACCAGCTGGGACGCCAGCTTCGGCAGCCTACAAGTGTGCAGGATCTACAGGACCAGCTACAACATCTGTGGGCAAATGTACCGCAGGGTGGCATATGGAACCTGCATCAGTCTAAATCTATTATCGTTTATTCATCTTCCTTCCCAATAGCACTGCAATCCCACACTTTATCCGTCGTTCTTAATATATGATCAGAGACACGGACTAACGGGGTTAAAGATTCATAGACTGACTTTAAACATGCACACAGTGAGCATTCGGCTGGAACACTTCGTCCTTCGCCGTCTGGCGTAATTTGCTGCTGCTACTGTTGTTCCGGTTATCACTTTAAAGAGCCTCTCATTTCCTATCCAGCCTTTCAGCCACATATCCCACAGCAGGCCCAGACAGTCCAACCCACTATACCACTGCTAATGTTACACACTGGAATGGAGAGCTACCAGGGTGTGTGTGTATGTGTGTGTGTGTGTGTGTAAAGCTAATTCTACTGTCATTAACGAAGCATTTCAGACCCAACCCGTCTCACACCTCATACTCTTAGTCCTCCAGTCAGTTAAATATAGTGCTGTCTGTGTTCACACTTAGCACTGTGGCATCTAGAGGCCTACAAGAATGTGCTGGAACCTGAATGTCTACATTGAGAAGGTTCTGTGTCATCCAGCTTTCTGAAATGTAATGTCACTCTATCAGTGCAGTTCATCAATCAGAGGACATCTCAAGTCAAACGAGACCATCTTCACGTTTACTCACGTCACACCGTGTGTTACAGCTTCATCTAAAGGTGCTGACGATGATCATCCAGTGGTATCATCCAGAGTAGTCCACACTTGCTGGACTTGTTTCCAGTCACTTTTTTACGGGTGTTAAATGATTTTAGTAGCCAGATTTTCTCACTTATACTGGCAGATCCTTTAACTTATTTTATGAAGTGTGCTGGAAAAACGAAAACAAACCAAATGAATCTGTAAGTATAGTGAGGAAATTTGGCTACGAAAATCACTTCAAACAAGTAAAACTACCTGGAAATTAGTTAAATAATCCTAAAAGATAGATACTTTATTGATCCCGAAGGAAATTTAGCAGCCAGTAGCAGTTACACAATACAGCATAGTGATACACTACAAAAAGGGTTGTACAGTAGGAACATAAGTAAGTACCGGCTCAGCAAAAATGATTAACTATAAACTATAAATAATACAGTCTGCTATAGATAAATATATGTCATTTATTACAATGAAGCAAGAATATATACAAGAAAATCTATCTACCAAATTACAAATACCACTGTAGATGACAAGTAGAAAATATGTAAAAATATGCTTTAAGATCCCAGAGATAAAAAAGCAGTGCGGTAATAAAATGTGCCAGCAGCACAGGTATCAGCAGGTATCAGCAGATAATGACAAGAGTGTCCAAGAGTGTCTAAAGTGTCCAGGAGTGTCTAGAGTGTCCAGGAGTGTCTAGAGTGTCCAAGAGTGTCTAGAGTGTCCAAGAGTGTCTAGAGTGTCCAGGAGTGTCTAAAGTGTCCAGGAGTGTCTAGAGTGTCAAGGAGTGTCTAGAGTGTCCAAGAGTGTCTAGAGTGTCCAGGAGTGTCTAAAGTGTCCAGGAGTGTCCAGGAGTGTCCAGGAGTGTCTACAGTGTCCAGGAGTGTCTAGAGTGTCCAAGAGTATCTAGAGTGTCCAGGAATGTCTAGAGTGTCCAGGAGTGTAGATGTACAGGATATACAGTAAAGTGTCAGTAGTGCAGATAAATAAGCCTCTGATTTAACAGAAGAGATTCAGTCCTCATCTGTACTCTTCCCTTCCGGCTCCACTGGGAAGAGTTGAAGAGCTGATGGCTCTCTGGACAAAGGATCTCCTGAGTCTGTCTGTAGAGCAGCTCTGTGACAGCAGCCTGCCACTGAACTTGCTCCTTTTGTCCATAATGATGGTGTGCAGTGGGTGCCCATCATCATCCATAATGGACAGCAGTTTGTGCAGTGTCCTTCTCTTTACCACCTTCACCACAGAGTCCAGTTCCGCACAAACAACCCTGATCCTGCTCGCCTGACCAGCTTGTGCAGTCGCATCTCGTCCCTCTTTTAAATGCTTCTTGCCAGCAGACCACAGCATGAAAGAGACAGCTGGACACCACAGTCTGATAGAACATAAAATGAGCTTACGACAATCTTAAAATGAGAACTGCAGGATAAACGAACTCGATATATGATCGTTAAACTGGCCGAGAGTTCTGTTTTTGCAGTGGCTGAGATATCTAGAGAAGTCCCCATACTGTAGGTTATACACCTCTTTTATTGCAGTGTGTGGGTGTGCTGCTCTAAAGTATTATAACTTATTTTCAGACATTTTTACTGGTTTAAATGGTTTGAGTAAGCCAGGCTTTCTCACTTATACTGGCAGATAATTCTGATTATGTTATGAATACCGGTGAAACAGACTGATCCGGTATGAAGAGATAATTTGGCTACTAAAATCACTTAAAACACTGGAACTAAGATAAATAATCCTCACACTGTAAGATATATCACTCAGATATATACGATCACTTCTCTGGCCAAGTTCTCCTTTTGTGCCGTGTGTCTGCGTGTGCTGCTCTGAAGTACACACCACTTCACAGTAATTCCAGAAATCTAAGTGAGTATGTTGTGTAAAGCCAGGAGCTGTTTACTAGGTGGGGTAGTTTCAGGGACAACAAAGCCTGTACAATAGCCTTTCACGTGGACTTTCTGTTTTACATCCGGGTGTGAGGAATGTGGTTAAACACACATGCTGTCCCGTTTCACCTGAACTTGTTTCTTCAGGAATATCCAGAACTCCGGGTGAATGTTTCTCATGCTTTTAGTAGCATTAACAGCACAACATGCAGATCTCCATTCACTCCTATCAATAAGATCCGGTTCACAGGACTTTACTCTGTTTCTCCTTTTCTCAGAAATCATCAGCTCAGCTGTGTCTCTATTCCGACCACGGACACTGCGCTTCACTGAAACATGGAAAACACACCTGTGACTGTGAAAGGCAGGAGGGACGTTCCTGAGCCGACACCCCATCCCCCACCACCTGACTAACTCCTTAACTTTGAGATTGTGTTAGGACGCCCAAGGGCGGGGCTACACACACACACACACACACACACACACACACACACATTCCCACACACACACACACTCCCTGTCAGGGCTGGAACCGAGTGAGATTTACTCCTCGACAGTCACCTCTCCACAGCTTTACTTGCTCAGGTGTGCCACAGTAAGCTGGGAGAGGAGGAAAGAACAGCTCTCCTTCGGCTAGAGATCCAGTGCACCTGCTCTGGAGCCTGATGACACGGAACTCAGCACGGAACCACAGGTAGGAACCTCTGTTCTGATTGGTGTACTGCTACTGCAGGTCTGTCGTTTCAGCTTGTTGTTGAAGACTGCTGGATGGACGTGACTGGATTTGGTTCTGTAGGCTTGGTTATCTTTTGCACTGTCACCCAGAAATCTTCACTCCTGACACTGTTCTTATAAAAAAGAAGGTTCCCAAACGGTTAAAAATGTGATGCTAGAACCTTCAAGCAGCTCATTTACAAACAAGGCTCTACACAGGACCTGCCATTGTACGCGCATTGTACTTCTATGACAAACTGCTCTGGCACCTTTAGTGTTTTAGAGCGCAGGTGAGCCTGTCATACCTGCTACATAAACATATCATCACCGTCCAATAAAAGATCTCTAGAGTAGTAACTTTACATGAGAGGACAAAAACCTCACTTAACTTTAATGGAAGTCGATGGAACCAGACGTCTTTCCAAGCAGTTTAGGGTCATTTCTGTTGGTTCCTTCATCATGAGATGTTCACACAGTGTAAACAGCAGCTGTTGAGTTCAAATAATGCAGAAAAGTAACAATCAGTAATAATTGAGATACGTGTTTTTCATTGGACAGTGATGACATGATCTAACATGATAGACAGAATTACAGTTTGTTGTTAAAGCCTGCTTTACAGTGCACTGCTGAGCCTCTGAGGTAAACTCTAATTTATCTCCATAGATGTGAAGCTGCTCTGGAACATCACACGTGTCAGTCTCACTGTTGATGTTACAGCTCCATACCTGATCCTCAGCTGTGCTAGGCCGCAGAAGATAACCCTTGGTAACCCTTGGACTGACAAACTCCTGACACCATGAATCTGTCTTTGGACAACCCTTACGGCAACGTCACCATTCCCCGTGCCAAGCTGCGTGAGTACGGCGACTCCAGCACAGTCATCATCAACCCCATGACCCTGCAGAGCTCCTACAACGGTAACTCTGCCCAGAACCCCTACGGGAGCTTCAAACCCCAAGGAGAGGAGACTCCGGCCAGCGTGCCCGTCTACGGAAAGGATGGCAGCCAGCATCAACCTGCCTACAGCAGCCAGGGCACCTACACCGTGAAGGAGGACGAGGAGCAAGTGGGCCGCTGCTATGCCTGCTGCTGCCGCTGCCGGAGGAAGAAGTGAGAGCCAGCCTGCACCCACGGAATAGAAGGTCTTGGATTTACAATCTCAGAGAGACGGATATGGAACCTGCTAGGTGCTCTAGAGCAGCTCCACCCAGAGGTTCCACTGGTGGAACTTTTGACAGCCATGAAGACGATTTTATTAACCAGACTGGACACCTGATCAGGGGTGACCTGTGGATATCTGTCCACTGCAGACTGACCTCAGCTGACCGCTCTCTCTCCTGTGCCCTTTTAGAACTCATTACAGGCAATTACAGACGGATAAGCTTCACAGTGTTCCTGCTGTACACAATCCAGAGATGTATTTGACCTTTGCATTGCAGGACTTGATCGCTGTTTTCCCACCACCCTGTGCCTGGTACAGCTTGCTCTGGCATTGTGTAAGTTACGACAAAGTTCGGCGTCCGTGGTGTCTAGAAACGGGAACTGCCTTTGTTTGTTTTGGTGCCGCCCAGCCATCGTGCTCCCTTGCACAGTTTCTACATGCTTTACTCAAAGCAGTATTTAAAACACCTACATTACTCACTTCGGGTTGGTTGGGTATGTAGAGGCCACTGTTCTTGATCTTTTAGGTCTCTGGATCTTTGTATTCCTTTGTATTATTGGGTGGGGTGATAAGTTTCAGGTGGACCACACCTTACAGATGCCTCACACAGACCGGACTGTGCAAGGGGAAACAACAGCACATTCTTCCTGTCTGAAAGGCTCAGCGCAGCTCAAAGGCTCACTCTGCCGGACTAAGCTTTACTAGTCATCCATGAGAATGGCTCCAATCAGTACACAGTAGATTCTTCCCACCACACAGGAATTACACATTAGACTGATGATGATGATGATGATGACGATGATGATGTCTGTTATTATGAAGCACCTGCCGCCACCTTATGTGACAATCTGGAAACCCAGGAGAATATAAGTACACTGAAGTAACTATATTTAGTATACCTCCAAGATTACTGTACTAATAGTGTGATATTTTCATATGCTAACTATGTACTTAGTATACTAAATATAATCATTAGTGCTATTAAACATATACTTACATAGAACTAACTGTACATAACTGTACTATTCTGAGACACCACCAAGATTTACTTAGAGATACTTAAGTACATACTAAAGCACATTTCTAGTACATTAAAATGTACTTACTTTTTACCTGGGAGTGTAAATTAGTATACTTAAATTAAGTACACTGAAATACTACTGAGGTACAATGTACTTATAATATTATATATATTGCATTTGTATTTAGCACACAAAACAATAATGTGCTTTACATGTATTTGCTGATAATAAAGTACATTTCTAGTACATTAACATATACATTTCTACCTGGGTATCCACTGTGCACAGCATGTGGCGGCTGGTGACTGATTGGATATATTATAAATACACTAGTCTACACAAAAATAAAAGTCACGCTTGAGATGCACACTGAAAACAGACTCAGGATTCTACATCATTCTTTAATATGATTAAATATATATTACATACAAATCCAGTGTATAAACCAGCAACTCCATTTCAAAGACCTTTAGGCCTGCATAAATCAGATACCTAAGCAGATACAAACGCTGACCTAGAACCATTTCTTTGATATTCATATCCTGACTATACCTGGTAGTACCAGATGTCTGGTACTAGATCTAAGCTTCTGCATTAAGCAGCTGTATACTGTTGCTGACTCAGTGCCTGTGATATATGGCTTATGACCTGAGAGAGGGCAGGCTGGCGGCAAGATGACATCAGCAGCTGAACCGGTTTGGGACAGAGGACCTTGAAGGAAGAGAGAGAGAGAGAGAGAGAGAGAGAGAGAGAGAGAGAGAGAGGGAGGGGGGGAGGGAAAGAGAGAGAGAAAGAGAGAGAGGAGAGAGAGGGAGAGATAGGGAGCGGCATTTGCTGTGTTTCCTGGAAATATGCTGACTGGTGTGTAGGAGTGCCAGCCTGGCTGGTTTAGACAAGAACAGGTACAGGTGTCACTCTGGACCAGCAACTCTGCTACCTGAACAGCAGCATCAGCCCAAAGACCCATTGTTCAAGGTGTTTGCGAGCTGGAGCTAAAGTTTCATGTGCTAACAGGAAGTGATGTATACTGAACAACAATAAGCCACTGCACACTGCCCTGCTCAGAACGTATGGAGTATGTAAAAACACATGCATGTTTATAAGGGTGTCTGTGATTGTGTTATAACACCTTTATTACGGTACCAACCTGTAGTCCACAGTCCTGAGAGTTTGTGGAAGGTATCCTGATGCTCACAGTGTGAGTTCACAATGTCTGCTCAACTGGGCAAGAACATCCTGCCCCATCTGATTTATTCCCCATGTTACTCAGTAACGTGTAGGATATGAACACGGTGGAGTAAATAAATACCGTACTGTAATACTGATTTACTAGATCAGATTCTGAATATCGGCGTTTAAACTCCAATGAATCCTCAAAGCTTTCATGAATTCACATCAAAACTCAAAGCAGTGCAAATGCAGCATGTATTGGTACTCCAAAGAGTTTATCCCTGACGATCCATAATAACCACCGTGTATACGCGGAGGATGAACGCTGGGACTGTCTGCAGAACTACATCAGAGAATTACACTACCAGTGAGAAGTTTAGGTACACCCATCTAAATGGATGTAGTTGGTGATCTTAAAGACTCTACAGTCTTACAATCTTACAACAGCTCCAACTAATGAGAGCTCTTCATCCCAGATCACTAAAGCTCAGGTTCACCTGTTCATACCCAGGTGAGGCCCTGTGCTTTTATGATGAGCTCACGTAAAGCTTTCTTACCATCATGAATGACTGCCGAGGTATTCCCTCACTGAACACTAAACTACCCTGACAGGCAACCTGAACACCTGATCATGTTAGTTAGCAATCCTGAACCCGTATACCCTGATCAGGTTATTCATCACACAGCTTTAGCCCACGCTCCTTCATCCAGCGTGTCATGAGTTACTGCCCTGTTGGAGCAGTGGTGGTAGTATTATGGGTTACTGCCCTGTTGGAGCAGTGGTGGTAGTATTTAGGGGTTACTGCCCTATTGGAGTGGTGGTGGTAGTATTAGGGGTTATTGCCCTGTTGGAGCAGTGGTGGTATTTAGGGGTTACTGTCCTGTTGGAGCAGGGGTGGTAGTATTTAGGGGTTACTGCCCTGTTGGAGTAGTGGTGGTAGTATTAGCGGTTACTGCCCTGTTGGATCAGGGGTGGTAGTATTATGGTGGTGGTGGTATTTATGGGTTACTGCCCTGCTGGAAAAATGGTGGTAGTATTTAGGGGTTACTGCCCTGTTGGAACAATGGTGGTAGTATTTAGGGGTTACTGCCCTGTTGGAACAATGGTGGTAGTATTTAGGGGTTACTGCCCTGTTGGAGCAGCGGTAGTGGTATTAGGGGTTCCTGCCCTGTTGGAGCAGTGGTGGTAGTATTATGGTGGTGGTGGTATTTAGGTGTTACTGTCCTGTTGGAGCAGTGGTGGTGGTATTTATGGGTTACTGCCCTGTTGGAACAATGGTGGTAGTATTTAGGGGTTACTGTCCTGTTGGAGCAGTGGTGGTANATTGTTCAAGGTGTTTGCGAGCTGGAGCTAAAGTTTCATGTGCTAACAGGAAGTGATGTATACTGAACAACAATAAGCCACTGCACACTGCCCTGCTCAGAACGTATGGAGTATGTAAAAACACATGCATGTTTATAAGGGTGTCTGTGATTGTGTTATAACACCTTTATTACGGTACCAACCTGTAGTCCACAGTCCTGAGAGTTTGTGGAAGGTATCCTGATGCTCACAGTGTGAGTTCACAATGTCTGCTCAACTGGGCAAGAACATCCTGCCCCATCTGATTTATTCCCCATGTTACTCAGTAACGTGTAGGATATGAACGCGGTGGAGTAAATAAATACCGTACTGTAATACTGATTTACTAGATCAGATTCTGAATATCGGCGTTTAAACTCCAATGAATCCTCAAAGCTTTCATGAATTCACATCAAAACTCAAAGCAGTACAAACGCAGCATGTATTGGTACTTCTGGAGACTCCAGAGTGGGAACACACGGAGCATGCCGGCCCCCTGGACAGCAGAGCCCCGGTGTACGTTAACAGAAAGAGTCTATCCCTGACGGTCCATAATAACCACCGTGTATACGGGGAGGATGAACGCTGGGAGTGAACTACATCAGAGAATTACACTACCAGTCAAAAGTTTGGGTACACCCATCTAAATGGAGGTAGTTGGTGATCTTAAAGACTCTACAGTCTTACAACAGCTCCAACTAATGAGAGTCTGAAACAGTACATATCCTGATATACCACATACTCCTGATGTACCACAGTATGATATTTCTCCATATCTCCACCGCTAATATATATTTAGCTGTGTAAAAACTTTGATCTTCTGCACAGTGTAGAAGCTCTAGTTCCCCTTTCAGTTTAGTGAATATTCATGATGGACAAACCAATAGAATTGCTCCAAAACTGCTTAGAAATAAACCTTGTTCTATCAGCCTCCACTGCAGGATAAAAAGCTGGTTCATCCTCCTGTAAAGGTCAATTCTGGAGGGTTTTAAGGTGGACTGTATAATTCCATGAGTGAAATTTTATAGTTTGATGTCTTCACTTTTATTCTACAGTAAAGCTTTAAAATAATCAGGAGGAGAACCTGCTATGAGGAGAACCTGCTATGAGGAGCCATCTCCAAACTTCTGACTGGTAGTGTATAAAAGTGTCTCAGGTGCAGGTGACATCCGAACCTAGCTGGAAGCTGCTCTGGAGCTCCAAGGTGCTCTGATAAGTGTGTGCCCTTTGGGCAGGTATAAGCACTCCTTCCATCTTTAGGTAGCTCACCGATGCTGACCTGTCCTCCTTCCTACACAGCCTAGTATTGACCCTTAGTGCAAGTACCGAGGCCTCCAGGTAGTACGACCCAGGGCAGTAGTGGTATACTGTGTGTAACTGCCTCCTTAACACTGTTAATGATACACAGTCAGCAGACAACATGTCTCTGCTTGCGCTGAGCACATCTCAGATCAGCTTCTTGTTCATTCAATTAATCAGTTTAACCAACATCATCCTACAGAGAATTAGACTGTGTGTTAGTGATGTGTTAAGACTGTTATAACCCAGTTATTAACACATTATTATACTGTACTTTCTGGTAGGGCAGTAAAAGACTGAAGCAATTAGATCTACAACCAGAACCTGAAGGCAGCGTGTCTAACCTGCAAAGCAAAGTATGGCAGTGATTCTTACAAACCTCTCCAGAACAGTAACTCCACTGTCCAGACCAGCGGTGTCACAGTTCAGTATCAAAACAGTTTAATATCAAAAGCTAGACAGAGGCTCCGTATGAACGAGGGAGCAGGAGAGGAAGAAGAGCGGCAGAGGGGAAACACGGTGGAGTACTCTATACATTCCTTCTTCTGCTGCTCGTGTTTATATTCACGGATAAGTCAAGCCCACACGCGACTGACTGTGCGAGGGTGTTGGTCAGTGTCAGTGTTCACTCTACATGAGTCTTTCACAATCCCGTCCTGGTGAAAAGGCAAAAAGTGGGGGAGAAAAGAAAACTACAAAAAGAAAAATAGAAAAATAATTTAGAGCAAAAAGAAAGAGACAGAGACAGAGAGAGAGAGAGAGAGAGAGAGAGAGAGAGAATGGCAATATGTGGTAAACAACTTGTAGACATGGTGTCAGGTTGATGGTCTAAGCGTGGTCTTTACAGTAAACGGGAGATTCCAAACACAATAATGCAACAGCGGTGCTTTGAGTCAGTACGGGTGAAACCACACTCCGGGTAGGGGAGCGTGGTCCTTTGTGTGCGTGTGTGTTAGTCACTGAGACCCTGCTTAAAGTTTGCACACGTATTAGTGTGTCCATGGCCGAGATCCATCACATAGTCCCGAGAGGTTCTCCGAAGCGGATCTTCTGTCCTGCTGTGAGGCTGAAAGTGAAGTCCCGTGGTGCTTCAAACAGCAGCACAATAGTGGAACCCAGGTTGAACTCACCCAGGTGCTCGCCCTTGCGCATCCACATGCCCTCTCGGTTGTTGTTGGACACGTAGCTAAAGTCATTATACGAGCCTTTGTTGTAGCGAGGGCTGTTTGTGTGCAGCTCCTGAAGAGGAAACATACATCTGTTAATGCTACTCCATTACATCATCATTACAGCACATTAACCCACCTCCTCATATCTACACCCACTGTCCACTCCATCAGCTCCACGGAACATATAGGAGCACTCTGTAGTTCTACAGTTCCAGACTGTAGTCCATCTGTTCTCTGTATACTTTATTACCCTGTTCTTCAATGGTCAGGACCCCCACAGGACCACCACAGAGCAGGTATTATGTGGGTGGTGGATCATTCTCAGCACTGCAATGACACTTACGTGGTGCTGGTGGTGTTAGTGTGTGTTGTGCTGGTGTAAGTGGATCAGACATAGCAGTGTGGCTGGACACCTCAGTGCCACTGCAGGACTGAGAATCGTCCACCAACCAAAACTATCCAGCCAACAGCGTCCTGTGGGCAGCGTCCTGTGACCACAATGACCACAGGTATGTTTAGAGATCAAAGGAGCAGACCAAAAACACCATGCTAACTGGTAAGTATGGTCCTGTTGTGGTTTGGGGTTGTGCAACAGCCAGCAGCTCAGGGAACACCACAAAGGTAGGTGGAAGAATGGATGGCAGTAATATCAGTAAGTTTCAAAAACAAACATGACATGGTCAAGAAACCAAAACCGGCTTCAACAGCAGGACACATCAAAATGCACCTGGAATTACTTCAAACAGAGCAAGCTTTTGGTAAGGTCTTCACAGGACCCTGACAGGAAGCTGTGTTTACTTCACCATCACTTCCAAAATCAGCACATCTGATCACTCGGCCACTGGCGCCCCAGCTTGGCCGAACCACTGTACGTACACCTGCCAGTCACCTGCCAGTCTGACAAACACTGCTTCATGAATCTCATGTGCACTACAGGACAGTTCCCAACATTTAACCCTACTGCCTCGTCTCCTCACTCACTGACCCACATGGTTATGCAACCTAGCTGCATTGACGAGTCAACAGATTACCCCATCCAGGATCGAGGTCAACTCTGTTCTCAGCGTGTGACCTAATATAATACTCACGATAAAAATACTTCAATGGAACGAACAGCACACACACCAGCGCTGGACCCAAAGCTGCCCCCTCCGCATGGCCTGTGGGCTGATTGAATTATCTATAGTCACCTTAGTGGAGCTGACCAACAGTGCACTATCCTATTAAACCCTACCCCGGGCGGAAGTAACGCCCTGAGATATAACAAGTGGCTGAGAGGGCTGTAGAGATGTCACAGGCTCAGCTTTCAATCAGTTGGGCTAATCAAGGAGAGGATTTAGGAAACGGGTCCCCAGATGCCCCTTTTACTGATCTAGAACACAGATGGGACTTTTACTGGCTCTAATGCTGTTCCTCAATTTAAACCCACTGATAATTATTACTGATCAGTGTTACTCAGTAATATACAACGATCAATAAAAAGACTGCTGGTATAAATACACAATGGCCAGACATATTGGGACACCCCTTTTAATTAGTCAGTTCAGCTACTTTAAGGTGCTGGAACAGGTGTTTCCACAGCACACACAGTTTGTACACTCACCACAGAAAGAACTGCCAATAGACTGGACCACTCTGGAGAAGCTGGACATACGACTAAAGGCCACCATGCCTAATGCCAGTGGAATTGCATTCATTGCAGTTCACCGAGGGACAGACCACCATCCACATCCACGTCCACAGACCCCACATTAACACTCTGCTGGTGAAAGTATGGGAACCTCTAGAATCATCAGTTTGGTACTGGGGATCATTTGGGTCAGGAAGTTCAGTTAACGGTAGGTCAGTCAGATATGTGTATGGACCTCAACTTATTTACAACATGAACATGAGTGTTCACCATCAGACTCTGGTCTTCATCCATCAAATGAGACTTCTAATTTCCAATCTGACTAGTTTGGACTTCCACTGTCAGGCAGGTAGAGTACGAATACAGGAAATTTAACACCACTGTTACCCCTCCCTGGCGTGGTCATCCAACGAAAATGACTCCAAGACTAAAGGGTATAGAATATCCTGGGAGAACCACCAGGAAACATCTAATCTCATGATCTGCAGGATTCTCTCAAGCTGGCTAACGTTCACAGCCAGGCAAGGAGGCCTGGAGAAGTCCACTACTCTCCAGGAACAACATTTCTGCCTGTGTAAAGTTTCCAGCACAAGCCAGAAGAGCACTGGACTAATATCATGTGGATGGATAAGGCAAGATGGATCATTCTCCTTCATCATGGCTCAAATGAGAGATGTTAGAACTGAACACTGCCTTCCAGCATAAGAACCACACCCCAACACTGAATTATTATTATGTCAGATATAACAGGACCCATGACTTCCATCAAGTTTCATCTTTGACTCATCGGCCCACAGAATATTTGTCTCGGAGGATCATCTAGATGTTTGTTGGTGAATGGGAGACAAGCCTTTGTGTTCTGTTTGGTCAGCAGTGGTTTTGCTCCTTGTGACTCCCATGGAGCCCATTTTAACCCCAGTGTCTTTCTGACTGTGGAGTCATGTACACTGACCTTAGTCAGGAGTCAACAGTCAGCTGAATCTGGTTAACTGGAGGATTTAGAATCAGAGGGGTGATTACTGTTCCCCACAGAGCAGGAGGAGCTGAACAGCATTTCACCGTAATCATCATCATTTAAAAACAGCATGTTGTGTTTGTTTGGGTTCTTAGTCTGATATTAAAAGTAGTTTGATTATCTAGAACAAGTATGAGAAACATACAAAGACAAAAGAAACAAATCCATTTTCACAGCACTGTAGCATACCAGGCCAATATCAGCAGGGAAAGCTGAACGAGTGGCAAAGAACTTTAATCCAATCAGACTGAGTCCATCTGAAACACCGCACACTCATACCATGTGAGGTCATGCTGTTATCTGTGTGTTAAGGCAGTGTTTGATAGCCCACCCTCAGATGAGTGTTTGATAGCCCACCCTCAGATAAGCGTTTGATAGCCCACCCTCAGATGAGCAATTGAATGCCCACCCTCAGATGCAGTGTTTGAATGCCCACCCTCAGATGCAGTGTTTGATAGCCCACCCTCAGATGACTGTTTGCTAGCCCCCCCTCAGATGCAGTGTTTGATAGCCCACCCTGAGATGCAGTGTTTGATAGCCCACCCTCAGATGAGTGTTTGACAGCCCACCCTCGGATGCAGTGTTTGCTAGCCCACCCTCAGATGCAGTGTTTGCTAGCCCACCCTCACATGCAGTGTTTGCTAGCCCACCCTCACATGCAGTGTTAGCTAGCCCACCCTCAAATGCAGTGTTTGCTAGCCCACCCTCAGATGCAGTGTTTGATACCCCACCCTCATATGAGTGCTTGAGAGCCCACCCTCAGGTGACTGTTTGATAGCCCACCCTCAGATGAGTGTTTGATAGCCCACCCTCAGGTGAGTGTTTGATAGCCCACCCTCAGGTGAGTGTTTGATAGCCCACCCTCAGGTGACTGTTTGATAGCCCACCCTCATATGAGTGTTTGATAGCCCACCCTCACATGAGCTGCAGCAGCCCTAACTGTGTCTAGTGTCAGCATGTGGTGCTGCCTGTGAAAGCAGTGGAGTAAGACGGGGGGGCTTTAGGGATAAGTGTGTTCTGACCTTATCAAAGTAGATCCGGATGGATCCAACATTGGTAGCTCCAACAGCCGTTAGTGAAAAGAAGCCATGTGTCCACTCTCCACTCAGCACCACTCGTTCATTATGACAGAAGAGCTCTTTAATCCACCGTGCTACACCCGGGTTCACCGACATCAGAGAGCCTGCAAACACACACACACACACACACACACACACACACACACACACACACACACACACGCACCAGTTTACTTTCCACTCACAAAACTGATCAAGCGCATCATGAAGACCTGGGCGACTAAGGCCTGGGAGACGAAGGCCTATCTGACGGAGGCCCGAGTGACAATATCCTAGGAGGTGAAGGTCTGGGTGGTGAAGGCCTGGGAGACGAAGGCCTGAGTGACTGAGGCCTGGGTGCCGGAGGCCTGGGTGGTGAAAGCCTGGGTGACGGAGGCCTGGGTGACGGAGGCCTGGGTGACGGAGGCCTGGGTGACGGAGGCCTGGGTGACGGAGGCCTGGGCAATGTATTTGGATTTTGACAACGACTGATAAGTAAGCCATCAGTGCCTCAAAGGAAATAACTGCTCACAGACGGCTGCAGATGACTAATATAAATTTTAATTAGCTAAATAATATCAAATAATATGTAAAAGTAAAGTACTTATTTTATTGTTAAAAGTATCTACTATTAAGAAGCACTAAACATCTGTTAGGCTATGGCACAGTAACGTTCTCACTGGCTCCTTCCCAGAGTGGAATATTCCACCAAGTCCTCAGTCTGAAGTTTCTCCACAGTGGGGAGCTATTAGCACACAGGCTGCTTCGACTCCACGACTAAGACATTAACATTAGAGAAACAGCAGCCCAGAAAACAAGCTTCTTATTTACTGATTATGGGTTTATGATCAAAAATATTATTAACTACTTCAGTGAAACTATCTGTCCTACTGATTCCAGCCTGCAAATAAGAACAATATTAACTGATCTGTTTCACCTCCACACTAACCACCTCCACCTACTACTGACTGCTCAGCCAGCTCACACACCCTCTCAGATAACCTGTAAGTGATAAAGACATTATGAATTCCTGTTTACTGTAACTATTTAAACTATTACAGTCAGGTCTGTTACGTAACTGTTACGTAACTGTTACATCCAGAAATGTTAGGACCGAGTGGATTTGACAGAACCTGAGTTCGGAGGAAGAAGGGATGGAGGTCACTTACCAGGGAAGTGGCGTCTGTGTGCAACTCTCCAGTCAGCAGGTGAGTGGAAGCAGTGGTAGTCTCCAGGTGCCAGATACACCACACAGTGGAACAGCTCATTTCCCTCTTTCGTGACCAGCAGGTCCTGGAAGGAGCTTGGGTCATCCTCATCTAACCACACACACACACGCGCAAAGGCACGCACACATGCTTATTATCATACTGCAGATAGAATTCAGAGGTTCAGTCCAAACGTGTCTGTACAGAGACGGTTTAGAAACGTTCAGCAGGAACTCACTTCTGTTGAGAGCTAAACCCTCAGTCCATGTGTACGGCCCAAGGAAGGTCTCCAGGGAGTAAGTGACACCCTTTACCTGCTCCACCTCGCAGTTCTTCACCCGGCCGAAGTGAAGGATCTTTCCGTCAGCTGGACTGATCTGAGAACAAAGCACACAGGAAAGCAGTGAACCAGCCTGCTGGGGTAACCGGGGCTCCAGAACATCCCCCAGAGGAGGAGTGATGCCTGCTTAGCCTTCTCGGGAGTTTACAGAGGTCCTGATTATAGACCCTGTCTCTTGTTCTGGGGCCCTTTAAACAACCAGCTCAGATCTGAGTACTGTTTCACTCGACATGACTCTCACACCTTTCAAACAGCCGTTTTATACAGGCTATTAAGACCAGTTATTATACACAGTATCACTACTGGACACACCCATCACTGTAACATCAACCCTCCCCTCGCCCCCACTTACAGCTACACCCAGTCTCCATCTTATCAGCTTCACTGACCATATAGGACACTCTGTAGTTGTACAGTTCCAGACTGTAGTCCATCTGTTTCCCTGTATACTTTATTACCCCGTTCTTCAATGGTCAGGACCCCCACAGGACCACCACAGAGCCGGGTTTATGTGGGTGGTAGATCATTCTCAGCACTGCAGTGTTGTCCTGATGTGAGTGGATCAGACACAGCAGTGCCAGTTGACAGTGTGCGGACTGTGGATGAGCTATGATTATGCTTCATAGAAATTCCAACACTTTCTGACCTGTAATCACTGAATATACCGCGAGGGACACGCCCCCTCCGGAAAAACACATACTGATATAAGATACATAAATAGACGTATTCCACTCACTAGCTTCGTGTAATGTTAGAACCACTCAGTGCTGGTGGGACATTTATTAATGTACCACAGTCCCACCAAACCAGCACCTCACTTCAGCACAGTCTAACCCTAACCCTAACTGCAGCACAGTCTAACCCTAACCCCAACGTCTCTGACTTCCCGCAGGAAACAGGAATATTAATGCCATTCCGTGCTGGAACTGTAACTGTATGAGCTGGTTTAAGTAGTCAAGAGCTGATCCATCAACCGTCACCATTGTTAGCCGTTAGAACAAAGTTACCAGGTGAGTTAATTAGCTACACCTCCAAGCAGGAACCAACAAACACCACAAACATCTTCAGCTAACATTAATGTTCTTATCTCTCATCTGTTAGACGGTCCACATGTCTCCAAACTGCTGTTTACGTTGTATGGTTGCTCCTGCTCAGGTTCCTCAGGGGTTATGATGAATCTGGCTTTGAGTGTAAACGTGTATATTGTACTGAACGTCACATGTTGTGTACAAGGTATTGAACACACACATACCACGCAGTGGGAGTCGCACACAGGTCGGGCCTGCGGTTTGAGCTTGCGTCTGAAGAACTCGCCCAGGTTCCTGTAATGCTGCAGGTCCTCCACCGCTGCCTCCTTCATGTTTACTCCAAATGTCCATATGTACAGACTATAAATGGGTTTCCGTAACCAGGTGGGAAGGTCAACTTGGTTGAGCCGGCCCCAAGCTCTGGAGAGTAGTCTTGTGGGTATGGACTTATAGATGGTGACCTAGACCAGTAAAGAGAACGTTAGAGGAGCACCGGACACTTATATTACAGCAGTACTAGCTAATCTTAAAGACTACACCAATAACATACTGGACTGGTACTGACACCAAACTGGATGAAGCTTAGACACCACACATTCAGACTTATTGTATGTACATATTTATACACAGTCATATCAGAATATTATGACCACTCCTGGTTTGGAATGAACTCGACCCTGGACATCACAGATGCGGTGTGACAGGGTTCACTGCAGGTATATACAAGCGAGGACAGCAGCCAGCTGTAGCGGACTGCTAAACCATCCTCATGGGTAAAGGACGTGATCTGACTGATGTCCAAAAGGGCATGATAACGGGGTGCTGGGTGAAGGGTGTTAGCAACTCAGAAACCACTAACTTAGCGGGATACAGCCCATGCCACAACATCTCACTAGTGCTGAGTCAAGCGTGGTTGTTCCCGGGATTAGGTAGGTGGTCATAATTTTCTGATATCACTGTCTACATGCAAGCTCCCTGGACTAAAAATGAGCCACCTTGTGTGTTTAAGGTGATAGTAACCTCAGGCTCCTACATATAGAAACTTGTCCAGTCCATGCCAAATCCAGTCTTAGCTGTTACTGGTTCTGGTGGAGGTGTTACACACTGTTAGGGTGCATTTCAGTCACAGAGGAAACAGGGGATTATTCACATACATACAGATACACTAAACATGTGCTCTCATACTACAAGACTCAGAGTACTCACTCTGGCTCATTCCTTAATGATCACATACCAGAGACCCTTTCATTTCCAGGGTTCACATTGACCACACTGGAGAGCAGGAATAACGCCGACTGATAACAGCTTGGATAAAACCATGGAGCTCAAGCCATCTGCCATGTGCTGTGCACTGGCGCTCCTGTCTCTACCAGTCAGGTTCGAGCTTTGGGAATGTGAAGCAGGAATATTTCTGCATCTGCTCTTGCAGAAACCTTACCTCAACTTTATCTGGATAAACAAACAGGAAGTGTTTCAGGCATTCAGCCTCAGGTTCACCTCACCTCTGGACTGAGCACAGCAAACAGCCGTGTCTGGATCAAGCAGTGTTTTCTGGAGTTTCCTAGATTACTGTAGTTAGAACTGGGAAAAAAAACCTGACCCGAGATCCGAAATCAGCGCTAAGCATTAGTACAAGGTCCAGCGGCCAGAGAGGCTGAGATGCGGATGCTGGTCAAAGTGTCCACTGTAAGTGGATTACAGTAGTCTAGCTAACAAAAGGACGTCTGACTGCTCATGAATATGAACAGATTCAAAATTTAATTCATGAATTTATATTACACTAAACTGACGGACCAATCAGAAACTGAACTCACCCTGTATGTCCAAACTGGCAACAGGAAACCACCTTTACTGGAGTAAATGGACTTACATTTAAGATCAGGTAACTCCTTGAGCATCCTGCTCAACTCACTATGGAACCTAAATGCACTTTCTATGAGTCCTGTATTCATAATGCACCACACATACACTTATGAGGCATTATATAGCATACATAACACCTCATAGCACTTGGCATAAGCTTGTTTAATGTCTCTTATGTAGACATGCATAATACTTGATAATGCAGGAGTATGCAGCTTTATAATGTCAGGTTTCATAACACTTTATAACATCGCCCATAAGAACAATGTCATTAACACACCATAACACTCTTATGAACAGATGTTATAGTGCATTATGAAGCCTGACGTTATAAAGTTGCATACTCCTGTTTTATAAGGTGTTATGCCTGTAATTATAACTAGTCATAAGTAACTATACAAGCTTATGTGCGGTATTATAAGGTATTATGTAAGGTTTATAATGCACATAGAAAGAATTATGAACACAGGACTCTACAGGAAGTGTTACTGTGCAGCAGATGACTCCGGCGGACTGTGCGGACTGTACCTGTGTTTAAACACACAGCAGTCTGACATCACTACAGGACAGAGCGCTCGAGGAAACCGCTGAATAACAATCAGCTATCTCAGATCTGAAGATGCAGCATGTGAGGTCAGCCAGGCCTGCCGAGCAGTTCCGCACGCCCTGAACAATCAGAGCGTGTATAGAGCTCAGGCGCTGTTCGGAAGCTGCCATGACCAGGCACACAAAGCATTCCTCACTTTACTGAGCCCCACCAGAACAATGGGTCCTTTCAGTCTAGGCTGGGGAGAGGGGCGTACGCAGCACTGGCCACTCCTGCCCTCAATGACCCCATTCTCCACACACTGGTCTGAGATCAGCTCAGTACATGTTTCTAACAACAGTAAAAGACTGAAACTGGGACATGGAGAGCTAGTCCTGGATCTGACTCCAGATCAAACAAGCAGGACAGGTAACAACTTCTGGCTACAAGCTTGTCTCCACATTTATTCTGGAGTTCACATCCGAAATACATCCCAGGAAGACAGTTGTTACTATTTGGTGTCATTCCGAATGCCAGATCAATTACACAAAGCCAAAAGTTCAGGCACACCCCTCTAAATGGATGTGGTTGGTGATCTGAAAGACGCCACAGTCTTACACTTAACAGCTCAAACTGATGAGAGTCTGAAACAGTACATATCCTGATATACCACATATACTCTTGATGTACCACAGTGTTATATTTCTCCATATCTCCACCTCTAATATATATTTAGTGGTGTAAAAACTTTGATCTCTTTTTCTGCACAGTGTAAAAGCTCTAGTTCTCCTTTCAGTTTAGTGAATATTCATGATGGACAGACCAATAGAATTGCTCCAACACTGCTTAGAAATAGAACAAGGTTTATCAGCTCCACTGCAGGTTAAGAAAGCTGGTTCATCCTCCTGTAAAGGTCCATTTTGGAGGGTTTTAAGGTGGACTGTATAATTCCATGAGTGCTAGTTTACATTTTGATATCTTCACTTTTATTCTACAGTAAAGCTTTAAGATCAACAGAAGGAGAATCTGCTATGAGGAGGTGCGATCTGAGGTTACTGCTCAGGAACATCTCACGCAGGAATACCTGTAAACAGTGCACCTTTCTGGATTGATAAGACTTTTAGGAAAAACACGATGGAAATTCTTTTAATTGTATTAGTTCAGAAAATCTGAAAAGGAGGGATGCACCATGGAACCATATGGAACTTCTGGACCAACAACCTCCAATTAACACCGTGTTGTGTCTGACACTAACACCAATAACCCATCACGTTCTCTTTTAAACCAGGTGACAGAGTCTCCCACTGATCAGCCAGTACACCCCTAGAGAAAGGGAGGTCCAGCAAACTGACTGGTCACACGTCTCTGGATACTGAGAGTCTGTTCAGGTCACACACGCACACCACACATACACACACACACACACAGTTGGACTTACTCTGCTGGTGGGCCGCCAGCCCACCTTGACGAGGGGCTTGAGCACTCCGAATGGCAGGATGTAGTAGAGAAAGGAGAGTGGCCATGAGCGCAGGCGGGCAGTAGGCCGGGACATGCAGTTCAGCTGGCCGAGGCGCCGCCGCAAGGCCAGCTGTGGGAACTGCAACCTGTACAACATGCATGACACAGCCAATGAGACCCGGAGAGCAGGCAGGACACGGACAGGACACAAGAGAGAAGACACCCCCCCCCACACAACCCATCCCACACACACACACACACACACACACACACACACACACACACACACACACACACACACACACACACACACACCTTCCCAACCCCACATACACACATCCCATCCCCACCACACACTCTCTACACCTCATCCCCACACCACATACACACATCCCATTACACCCCCCCCCCACACACACAGACCCCTTCCTCACCCCACACAGACACTTCAGGGTTAGTAGACCAAGAGACGAGAAACGTACAGCAAACTAGCAGCCAGAAAATCACACACACGCACACACACACACACACACACACACACACACACACACACACACACACACACACACACACACACACACACACACACACACACACACACAGAGAGAGAACAGAAGCAGCAGATCTCCACGGAAGTTCATTACTACTACATCCATAGCCCTGTTCCACCCTCTGCAGCCATTCTCCAAGACCTCTGGCATTCTCCCTCCTCCCCTAAACACCTTCACCTAACACGGTCTGAACACACTGCAATTCAGCAGCTGTTTCAGCTCTGAACCTAGCTGCACCCAGAAACCATGTGCTACCTGGCAAATCCAGAACATTTAACAGGAAAAGGAATCTGTCCGGAATACCAATCTGTGTGTGTGTGTGTGTGTGTGTGGTGGGGATGGTGTGTGGGTGTGTGTGTGTGTGTGTGTGTGTGTGTGTGTGTGTGTGTATGAGCTGTCATGTCTAAGCGTGAATCTAATTTACTCCACACTTGAAGTGTTCCAGGTCCATTCAGTTCCCTGACAATCAGAACGAGTGGGGCAGCGGTGCCGATGGAAATGGACCAGCGGGCCAGCGGAGCGGTGACAGCAGTACACCGGCGCTCAGCACTGCGTGGTGGATCTGTGGGTTATTTTTAGCTCCAGTGCAGGAAGGAGGCGCCACTGGATCACAGCTGCAGGCGAGAGAGACCAGGGCAGAGCGTGCCGTGATCTGTCACGTCTGGAGCGAACAGCAGACAGAGGGAGCCAAGGGAGCTGAGGGAGCTGAGGGAGCAGCGAGCTAGCTGGCTAAAGCCAGATCAGCTTTAGTGTGTCAGTGAAGTGGGTCATACTGGGCCCTGAAAGTGATGAACCAGCACAAGCAGGGTGGACAGAGACTGTGCTGGATGGCAGTCAGGATGGCTATCTATAGGTGCTAATACAGTGTCCACTCTAATAAGGATAAGACCCAGCACTTAGCAGAGGATAGAGAGAGCTTAGACACTGACACGCTCTCGCGCTCTCTCTTTCTCTCTCTCTCTCTGTGTGTGTCTCACTCTCTCTCTGTCTGTCTCTCTCCCTCTCTCTCTGTCTGTCTGTCTCTCTCCCTCCTCTCTCTCACCCCCACCACTCTCTGTCTCGCTGTGTCTCGCTCTCTCTTTCTCACTCCCTTCCTCTCTCCCTGTGTCTCTCTCACTTACCCCCCTCTATCTCTTTCTCTCTCTCCCTCTGCCTCTATTACCCCTCTCTCTCTCTCTCTCTCTCTCCGTGTCTCACTCTCTCTCCCTCTGCCTCTCTTACACCCCTTCTCTCTCTGTCTCTCTCTCTTCCTCTCCCCGTCTCTCTCTCTCTGTGTCTCACTCTCTCCCTCTCTTCCCCCCCCCCTCTCCCCCCCCCC
>CM067496.1:20934897-21005110 GCA_034552555.1 Semaprochilodus insignis
TCTCTGTGTCTCTCTCGCTTCCTCTCCCTCGTCTCTCTCTCTCTCTCTCTGTGTCTCACTCTCTCCCTCTCTTCCCCCCTCTCTCTCCCTCTGCCTCTTACCCCGCTCTCTCTCTCTCTGTCTCTCTCTCTTCCTCTCCCCGTCTCTCTTTCCCCCTCTCTCTCTCTTTCTCTCTCTCTCTCTGTTTCCGTGTCCCTCTCTCTCTCTCTCTACCCCCTATCTGTCTCTCCGTCTGTCTCTCTCTCTCCCTCTCTCCCCCTCTATCTCTCTGTCTCTCTGACTCCCTGTCTCTCTCACTCTGTGTCTCCCTCTCTCTCTCACTCTGTGTCTCCCTCTCTCTCCCTCTCTTTTGATGGCCTATATGTACACTCTATTCCTCATTCCGAGTCAGTCAGCTGTTTCACTTCCAGTGCTGGTATCAGACAGACTATCACATGGTCACTTTAAAAGCGGCTCCCCGCTTGAGCAGTTACCGACGTGTCTCAGATGCTGACTCAGGAACATCCTCTTTATTAATAGTCCGGCTACAAAAGCGGGAATGGAGACCGACAGTAATGTTCTCCCTCCGGATAGGGCTGATCCACTTCCTCCTGGTTTCCATACCTATACTAAAACTAAGTATTCCTGTGGTGCTGTACTTCCTGGAGGCTGACATTCAGACAGTGTTCCGCTGTAGCGCTGACGGTTCAGTGAAACTTGTTTTAGGAGATGTCATGGCTGCTTAACAATAACCACGGCAACAGTGGTTCAGCATAACAATATGGACAGCGAAAGTGATTTAGCCGGCTGAGATCTTACCGGAAGTACGTCAGTATCACCGCATGCATATAGTCTGTTTTGGGGAAGATAAGAGGATGGCATTCCTACTAATATATATCTGGCTCCTCATCCAATCCCTAATACAGGAATGCTGTTCAGTCATCTAGAATACCTAACAGTGGTAACTTCAGTTCAGGAATTTTGTAAACTGTATTACCTACAGGAATCCATGGTTAATCCTCCGGAATGTTTCTGTACCTTTCAGATTTGAAATGTTTTCACTAGTAACTAAATATAAACACAGTTAGACTTCTGAGTTTAGACTTTTGGAAGTGGACTTTTTGCTCATTCTTACATGATGGCCTTCCAACTTTCACTGATAAAAGTCAGGATGACCCCTTTCATCTCTGGCATGGCAAACTCAATGCAAGTGTGAAGAGACAAGAGTTTTCCGAAGTGCTCCCGAGCCTGCTGCGGCTATATTTAGCTCAGTAGTATGACGGTGTCTTATGCAATGCCATATGACGGCTCGAAGGTCACGTACATTGAACAGTAGTTTCTAGACGTATGGCTAGACGCTACGTACGGTAGATGGTAGACCGTACTCTGTCTGGGGTCAGAACTGTTCTACCACCAATGAATTCTTTCAGCTTTGGCCCAAAGTGGAGAAACAGGATCCATCATTACTAGCAAAGAATGAGCTTTCAGTGGTCCTGTTATATCCGATCATGATGTCCTCATCTGCTACCAGTTCCTGGAATGTGTCAAGGCAGCATCACTGGAATATCCGATAGACTGTTCAGTCCAGTTTTGCTGCAGGTATTACATCACCAGTCATTACCAGGTACATTCATCAGGTGAATAAAGGATCAGGAGAGAGAGCACATCACAAGTTCCAACTTTAACTGTATGCTTCCCAACTGTCCCAACTTTTCCGGAAACGTGCTCTGTAACTCCGCCTACAGCACCGCACAGACGGCAGAGAGCAAGATACCTAATATAAAGTATGTGATATGTAGAAACGGATGGTACATTCACTCACATCCTCGGAAGTTCACTTAGTCAATATACTTCCAGCATGCTCGGAATCATGACATTCATCCCTAGTCCACATGTCTCACCAAGAACAACATGGGGGTTGGGGGGTCCAGTCCGGGACCTGAGTCTGAAGGGTCAGAAAGGAGAAATTGGTCCCTGATAGTATCCAGACCTGCAGTCTGCAGTGTAGGAGATATAATCTAACTCGTATCTGAGAGAGCAGAAGAGGACTGGGGGAGGAGTCTAACAGCGCTCCCCCACCACAGCCAACCGCTCCACAATATAAGCAGAGGGATCTGTTTATCCGTTCAGATGTTTACACAGTACTGAATACCTGGGAATTCTAATGTTAGCAGGTTAAGTTACCCTGAGCACATGAAGTGTTCAGTCCTTTGTAGTCATCACCCCAGAATCATGTGTCATAACCGTGTATGAACAGTGTTTCATACACACACATAACCACAAATACAGCTGGAGTTCCTAAACTTCCCCGCTTCTGGACCCAGAATACACCCTTCATTATTACTACTACTATTATTATTACTATTATTATTACTATTATTATTACTATTATCATCATCATCATCATCATCATTTTTCTTACTATAATTGTTATTATCATCATCATTATTATTACTAATAATTACTATTGTCATTACTATTATTATTATTGTTGTTATTACTACATTTTGGCTGCTGCGTCTTACTGCGCCTACAGAGGCTAATAATAACACCGGGCCTATTCCAGTACCCTCCTACACCACCTGAACAAACCCTCCTACACCACCTGACCTGTACCTGAACAAACCCTCCTACACCAACTGTTCTCCTCCTGAACAAACCCTCCTATACCACCTGACCTCCTCCTGGACAGACCCTCCACTTGACCTCCTCCCAAAGAAACCCTCCTACACCACCTGACCTCCTCCTGAACAAATCCTCCTACACCACCTGAGCTCCTCCTGAACAAACCCTCCTATACCACCTGAACTCCTGAACAAACCCTCCCACAGACTCGCTCGTTCTTGTATTACTGATTGGATGAGATCAGCTGAATAAGCACACTGCTGTCCTGAGAGTATGACCACAGACAGGACAGTGTGATCCTGCTGCACCCATTCGGATCGTGCTGCTGTGCTGCGTCTGAATAGCGGGCGTCCGTCTAAGTGTGTTTATTGCAGCACAGTAACACAAAGTAGATGGAGTCTGCAGCCTATCAGGCAGCCTGTAGGGCTACTGTACTGTAGGAGGACTGTACACATAACAGCCTATCAGGATGCACACTGCTAAACTGCCCAGCCCACTGGGAGGGGTCACTCTGCTTAATGAGGGGCGGTATGAAAATATCAGAAATACTGAACATTCTGATATTATACTTAATGATACAGTATTGATTCTCAAACAACCAATCTGAATCAATAATTTAAAATCAAAGATTTGGTGCAAACGGTAGAACTAATCTCTGTTGTGTTTAAATGCCTGACCACTAGATGGCAGTGTTCTTCATCATTAGACTCTACCACTCCAACGTAAACAAACAGCATAAGCATGCACTGCTAACGTTAGCATTAGCAAGCCTATACATACAGTGTTATTTTACTGTGACAGTTTTCCCAAAACTTAAAAAAAAAAAAAACGCTATCATACCTATAAATAACCTATAATTACAGTCTCGCAATATATCAAATCATAACCCCTGGATCACGGTACACATCATCAGGTTCCTGCCAGTACACCGCTCTAGTGCTTTAGAGACGGAACAGAAACATGGTGACATGCAGTAAAATATATTTTTCTTTAACATAATATTGGCCAGAAGCGTTTTAACCCTGAACTATTACTACAGTGGAGGAAGTCTAGCCATTTACTCACGACAGCAAACCTCACAGCAGAGTTAGGACGCATGGGCTTTTCAGTATTTACATTAAGAATAGTAGAAGTATCTTAGAATACGAGATCACGGCAGAGAGCCTATACGTCCCACATACTGCTTAATTTGAACTTCATTCCTTTTGTAAAGACCAAACGGAGACACCTTTACAGGTGTACAACACAGGTGTTAAAGGTGCAACGTCCTTAAAATATACACTCAGTTCCACTTATACAGCACTGCCCTTATACAGCGCAAATTGAGCTTATTAATTTGGTCATAAACACCTTAAAATCATTAACAAGCTGTTGCAACACATTAATAAACAGGTCCACAGTGACCTGCTGTGAACCCACACTGTTAAAGCTCAGAACTGGGTGTTTACTGATCTTGCTTTGTCTTCTCCCGTCAGCATTAACCCTGTGAGCTTCATCAGATACAACAGCTCACTGCTGACATTTAATTAATGTGTTATAACTGCTTATTAATACTTTGTTACATGTTTATAACCTATATTAAACATAGCCTTTAATAAACTACTCAAGGACCCTTATTGGTACAGTGTAGGGTGCCTGCCCAGGTATGGGATCGAGACCCCAGTCTACAGCAGGGGAGGTGGAGATGCACTACACTGCACCAACCGTGTGGCCTTATTCTGAGGTGGTACCATATGATCTATAGGACTGTACTAATAACGTTTAGATACAGAACCAGAGTTCTGTCAGAACACTGTTTAACACTAAACCCAATTAAACTGATATTAAACGATCCTGAAACACATGTACCGTGTTAAGGTCACTGCTCAGCACCGTCATGGAGGTGGTAAACCCCACAGCCAACAAACAGGGGCTGCAACCTGGCAGTGTCCATGTTGTCAGCACAGTATTTAGTGTTCAGTTAGCTTGTTCAATTAATGCCATCTCACAGCTGTTTGAGTGGAGAGGGTGTACTGGTCGACGCTGTACGCCACAGCTTACGGAGGGTCTCCACAACCGTCTTCCAGCCACATTACAGCCACATTATGCAACCTTGCTCGCTCTTTCAGTGGACTGAACACTCGTCTTAGCGCCTCCTGCATCCACCATACGAGCCTCTGAGCAACTGAAGCTGCAAGCATTTCATTTGGCCCCGGTGCTGAGCAGCCGGCCAAGGTTCATTAGTGTGTTAAAGGCTTTCCTGCCCTTCCCCCCCTGCGCCCCCGCCCCCCCTGAGCCTGTCCGGTACAGCTGAAGAGGCGTGAAGAGCACTGCAGCTCACTTGTTATTCTCTCCACACAATTAAAGGCTTTGCCTGGCTGGAGGCTCAGCGCTCCACACCAACAGCGAGAGTGTACATGCACATCATCCAGCACAACCGCACACACACTTCTCCTGATATCACACCATCGTACGCATGCTATAAACTGCAGCTGCCAGGCTCTCTCACGGGTTTCAGCGCAGCCACCCTCTCTCACTCGCTGCAGAAACATACTGGCCAATCACTGGCTGAATACCAGCCTCCCTTGACTCCCTCTCTACATCTCATTCTCCGAGAAGGCGAGCTGTAGGTCTCACAAAGCATGGTTCAAGGCTGAGCGCCTGTGTGAAGCACAGTCTAAGGCTGGCTAACGTGGCTAATGCTGGCTTCACTGGCCCACATTGTTCAGGAGCTTCCTGGCAGAAGCTTAAGGGCATTATGCTGCAATTAGGCCAAATGCAGTCCTGCAGCTTTGTGGGTAGAGAGGGCTGTAGGAGAGCCAGGCCACACGCTGGCCTGTGTGCAGAACCACACCGTGAGCCAAACACACTACATGTATTTGTGCGTCAATCCGCTTCAATAACCCACCAGCTCCCACCCCAGTACGACCGCTAGTGTGCCTGTCTGACTGGCTCTGATTAGGGATCAGTGTGCACGTACCGAGCAAACATTAGCGCTGATAACCTGCTGCTCAACACGGCCCTGTCGTCAGTACTGCCTCCGTCCCTACAACAGCACCGTGGACTCTCCCGCATCCTCCCATCATCCTCCACATCAACAATCACTCCAAACACACCCATCAGCGCTACAGAGACATGCCCTCGTCTCAGCCTGGGCTCTATTCTACATCACACTCTCTCCATCCCCCTCTCGCGATACCTGAAGCGGTTCTGGTGCCTGAGCCGTACGGAGGCCCCCAGGGCCCCGGGGCCTCCGCTGCTGGCGTTGTTGACGCCGCCCGCAGACCCCCCTGCCGCTCTCTGCGAGATAGAGGAAGAGGAGGAGGAGCCGAGCGTCCGGAGGCGCCGCGCATCAACCCTGACTCTGTGGAGATTGTAGCAAGAGGACGGCCTGTGCAAAGCCCTGCAACATCTCACCATTTCCCCACCCCGCTCCGGCGCTGCTGCCGCTGCTTCAGGTTCGGCTGACACATGATCACTGCGGGGAGATTACCGGCCTCCACCAGCTTTAGCCCTCTACCACTCGCGCTCCTGCCTCGTCTCTGCCGGTGCTTCTCCTCTGCAAAGCTCCAAGCCCCACCCCCTCTGGGCCAGTCAGCTGGTCTGTTGCGTGGTTGCAATCGACTGGCTCACTGGTAGACCCGCCTCCTCTGGTAAGCTCCCAGCCGAGGCAAGTGGCCGAGCTCCTGGTATGTCCAGAAGGATGGCGGTGTGAAAGCTCGGCGGGGATGGTGGGGATGGAGGGGGGATATTTTCCTTTCAAGAAAGAGACAATACAGTTCAGCATGTGCTCACTGGACCCTGCACTCCCTCACCCCTCGCTCCTTTCTCTCTCCTCAGGCTGCTGGAGGGCGGGGGAACAGCCTAAGCCCTCTCTGCAAACATCTTTGTTCAGAGGCCGCAGGAGTGTGCACTCCCTCAGGAGCCCTCTCTGCAGCTGAAGCCCCTTCTCCAGGCATCAGCCACGGACTCACACAACCGCTCCTAATTCAACCAGCGCCCACCCGCTGGGGGACAGCTCCAATATCACTCAGTTTAGGAGCTGAACACTTTACTGTCATTCACTTAACCCTGCTGCCTGTTTCATACTCCCCTATTATTATTATTATTATTATTATTATTATTATTATGAGTGCCTCATACAGGAAAACAAACCACTGGGTACAATAAGCTGTCCCTGTCTGTCTAAACAAACAAACAAACAAACACTTTTCCTTTCTCTAGAATGTTCAGATGAAGCTCCACAGCTTATTACACTAAACTGACAATATAGCTGACAAATAATGCTGTATTAGATACATACTAATAACACAAACTGATTTATAATGTATAACACAGTAATGACATAGTAATAACACTGTTAAAAACACAGTATACCTTCCCAACAGCTTTAAACAGACTTACAGTACCAGTCAAAAGTTTAGTCACAGCTCCTCATGGCAGTGAAGACATCAAACTATAAAACCGCACCGATGGAATTATACAGTCCACCTTAAAACCCTCCAAAATGGACCTTTACAGGAGGATGAACAAGCTTTCTTAACCTGCAGTGGAGGCTGATAGAACAAGGTTTATTTCTAAGCAGTTTTGGAGCAATTCTATTGGTCTGTCCCTCATGAATATTCACTGAACAGAAAAGGAGAACTAGAGCTTTTACACTGTGCAGAAAACGAGATCAAAGTTTTTACACCACTAAATATATATTAGAGGTGGAGAGATGGAGAAATATAATACTGTAGTACATAACGAGCATATGTGGTATATCAGGATATGTACTGTTTCAGACTCTCATCAGTTGGAGCTGTTAACTGCAGCGTCTTTAAGATCACCAACCACATCCATTTAGAGGGGTGTACCTAAACGTTTGACTGGTAGTGTGTGTCTGTGTTCACCAGCACTGTGTACTAATGAAAACACACTGACTCTCAGAGACAGGCAGAGAAACATCACCTCACAGCCGTACAGGGTTTAACCATGACGTGTAAACCGTGTTCAATAAACAGATCAGTTTAACTATAATCACCATCTGGATCAAAGTTTCTACCTAACACCACCACCAACAACTGACCACTGAACACCAACACCCAGCCTACACACACGTCCCCCCCTCCAGCCCCGCCTGTAACCCTCGATCTGAAAGCAGTTGATCATCCCTGACTTTAATTACTCCATACTCACTTCACGATCCGTCCGGCACGCTGAGAAGAAACTCTCTTACAGGAAGTTCACCCCCCTCTTCCTGTCTCACCAGACTCGCGTACACAGCCACAGCAGACTGACTCACATGTGAACACCCACCCTTTAACTGTCTCTGAGGGTGACATCACCACATATCAGTCCGACCAATGAGTGCATGATCTCACTTCCTGTTTAGTTTGGAGGACGGCCCTGTTCAGCTCAGCTATACTGAAAGATCAACTGATCTCTGAACTGATCACCCGTGTCACACAGGTAAATCACAATCAGCGTTGGTGAGGAGGAGGAGGAGGGAGAGAGGAGCCGAGGGGGGGGGAAGGGGTATAAAATGAGCTGCTTTGCTCACAAAATAATTCCTGTATTGGGAACGCCACAGGAAGCAACACTCCGGTTCCAGACTAGTTTCACTCCAAAGGGGAAGTTCACTCTAGTTCTAAAATTTCTCCATAATTCAGATGCAAACAAAGACAATCATAGTCTTTGTTTGTGAGACGGGTCCTACTCATTCAGCATCACTAGCAGTGGCCGGGACTGTGACGTGTACAGCTCCTCAGACCTCTGGTTACCACCTGCTGAGCTTCTGGCACAGCAATCTTCCACACACTACAGCACACCAAACATCTGAACGACTTCATTTACACCTCACTGACTGGACCGTCCAGAAATTATCAACTATCAGTGCAACGTCCTTCTCCAAGAGGAATGAGAGTGACCACAAGTCCACATGGTGTAGCTAAGAACAGAACAGAACCACTCACTGACCACGTGCACACTGTAACCCAACTCACACTTCAGTTGTGTCCTGTCAGTTCAGGGGATCAAATCAACTTGAACATTAACCCCTCACTGCAGCCTGCAGCAACACCGGTTATCATAGCCACCACTTCTCATTACTGTTCAGAAGATCAGGAGAACCTGGAATCAGAGATCCGGTACCATGAACTGGACTCACACGCTGTGTGTTCCACTCCCCCACAAACAAACATGATCAGCCTCACACAGATCTGACTGAGGTGTTTAGAACTCCCCAGTGTTGAGCCCCAGCACAGAAACCCAACAGACTCATTAGGACTGGAGCTGCATCAGCGTGCGGTATCCTAGTCATTACGGTCTAAAGCCCTACTGGGACGGGCTTAGCTCTACATGCGGCGCGAGGAGCCAACCAAAGGGAGGAGCACAAGCAGCCGGCCGCAGGCTAGGGCTGTATTCCTAATTCCAGTTTGGAGCGACTTGAACGACCTGAGATATGTGTGCCGTGCACAACTAAATGCCTCCCTGAGCTCCTCCATACTTGAGGAAACCTGGAAACACTCCCTTCCCACAGGATATGACGGAATATTCACACACATGTGGATTCACTCGGGATGAATATAACCTGAGGTGTTATTAGAGTCTTTGCTGATTCGGGAGCGCACGGCCTGTAAGGATTGACATGGGGGATTCAGATGGGAACAACGATAATTACATTACTCCAACTCCATATGGAAAACTAATCCTGTCCTAATAGGGCTTTAATCAGGTCTTGTTGATCAATAACTGGTGAAGGTATGGATGATAACAGTCACATTAGTTGAGATTCTGTTCAAAGTATAAACTCCGCACTCGAAACAGCAGGAAGCTGGGAGAAAACACAGCCGAATGTTCAAGGCTGTTCCCAGAACCAGAGCGCTAGTCTCCAGCTGTCGGAGTGAGGGCCTGACTGTGGCAGCAGTGGCTCGGGCTCTAACTCTGCCAGCCTGTCTCAGAGAACAGTGGGAGACTCAGCTGACAGCTCATTATGATTCCGGGCCAGACTCAACCCACTTCTTATCCTCGGAGGACAAAATCTAGCCATTGTTCCTAGGACTCAGAGCGTGTCCGGGCGCTGGGGCTCCTGGGAGCTGGAAGTCTGTCTACATCTGCAGCAGACCAAGGGGCTGTGTGGATTCTGGTTGGTATGTGTGTGCGGTGGAGAAGGCAGTGTGTTGCAACCAGTTGCTGACAGTCGGGTTGTGTCACAGTGACAGAAACTTTCCTGCTCCCATGTCACAAAGACAAAAGTCAAACTCGGTTTAGACTACAGCACCAGTTACTGGGGTTTGACCAGGGACAGGGTGTCACTGCTATTCCTGCACTCCAACAATCTACAACGATCCATTATCAGTACTGTTCTTGGTGCCACATCCGCCTACTTCTGAACGTAGGTCCAAAAACATGTAGGAGTCCGGTGTTAAGGCAACTACTGGACCACATGGAGGGAAGAATTTACACTAGCAGCTTTCATACAACAGCTGCACCTAGAAGGAATCAACCGGCAGGAATGAAACTTGGTGTGTAGGTTTGACATCGTGAGACATGCTAATGATTCAAGTTTCACGCTCGGCCGCACATGTGACGTAAGCAAGGACAGGCCTTATCTCTGTACCTGACTGACCCAACAGCCACGATTGCAGACATTCAGCGAGCAGTGATGTCCTCCATGAGTCATCCTGCCAGCACCATTGGCAGACAGCTGCACCACGCAGGACTTCATGCACGCAGACCGTTACGACGACTGTCCTTAACACCACGTCAATGTCACTAAACACTGCAATGGTGTTGTGTCAGACTGTCATGGAGTGACTCAGAATGGCAGCGGGTCATCTTCAGTGACGAGTCCATGTGTGGAGGCACCGACGCCATACTGAGAGACACTACGTCTGTATGTGTATCTTAATAAATATTGCCTATATCAGTCTAAATTTATCATCATCTAACTCTGAACCTCAGGTAAGTTCATTCCAGCTTGGTGCAGACACCCAACTCATGTAACTTGGGTCACTTTTAGCCCATCTGACTTTCTGTCTGTCTATGTTTGAGTGTTTGACGGCCACAGGAACTGAAAACACTTGCTAGACTAACAAGACTAACCCTGACCTTCACTCCTACAACTAACGGCTGACTCCTCTTTCTTCTCTAGGCATCATTGTGGCAGACCCTCAGTCCAGCAACTGCCCACTGTGACATGAGTCAATCACAGGTCACAGTGAGTGACAGTCAACAGATCCACGCTGGAGGTACGATGTCTATCTGCTGTAATAGCTGTTCCCTAAAACAGATAAGGAAGGCCATACAAGGCCGATAAGACTTACAACGATCCAGGGAAATTCCACAAATAAAACCAGCCTATCAGACGCCACTACTGCGCTGACAGGAGCTCACCCCACTCTCAGGTCATCCCATAAACCACTACACCAGCTCTGGCTGGCCTGCTGCCCAAAAATGCCTGAAACAACTGGAGCTAATAACCGCGTAAGATCCTTACAAGCGTACAACCGAGGTGTGTGCACTCTGACTACACACCAGCACTCTGTGTGCACTCTGACTACACACCAGCACTCTGTGTGCACTCTGACTACACACCAGCAATCCAGAAACAGCCTGAGTTTAGAACCCACACGGGAACAGACAGGGGCTCTGTCGGGGAGAATGGGGCTCTGTTACAGCACACAGAACCTCAGGGCTTGGTATGTTAGACAGCGCTGTTACTCCTACTGTACTGTATACGAGTGAAGCTAGAGGTTTGGGCCTGCTGGCATTTAGGAGGTGTCTCATGTCTGCACGCTGTTATCATTTGACTGGTGTGTTACAGGCAGGTTGTTGTACGTGGTTCAGGCAGGCTGGTGTATGTGGTTCTGGCTGACTGATGTATGTGGTTGAGGCAGGCTCGTGTACCTGGTGGCAGGCAGGCTGGTGTACGTGGTTCCACGGACTGACAGTAGGAGTACAGTTATGATGATTTACAGTAGCTGAATTAAACTAATCAAACAAGTGCCACTGTAAAGATCAGAACTGTGATGAGACAAACAGGGCATCACACTTCCGGGGTCCTTCCCTGCCTCCACCGAATCCAGAGACTACATGTCATATAATGCATTTCTCTATGACACCAGTACCACATGCTCAGCTTCCTCCAATCCTGAACTGCTTCCCTGCTCTGTGTCTCCTGAACAGTGATCACGTCCACCTGTTTCCCCATGTCTGTATAAATACCTGCTCATGTTCAGTCAGTCTGTGTGAAGTACTGCCAACACTACAGCTCCATACAGAGCATTCCTTGTTGCTACCTGTTACCTGTGTATGACCCTCTCTTTGGTTTCTCCCTTTGATCTGATTGCCTTGGTTTTTGATTCTCCTGATTTCTGACGTCTACCTGATCCTGCCCAGGTCTACTCTGGTCTCTTCGGTGCGTGTTCTCTGTACTCACTGACGTCCCACACTAAACCCTTTCCATGTAGTACATCCGTGAGCGTCTGGGTCATCAGTCCATTGTTACACAGGGTCATTGTAAGAGAGGTAGAACCAGAGCGGACTGGAACCAGCCAGGTAACTCAACTAGCCCAGATAATTCAACTATGTATATTAACGTGCACTGATTATACCTTCGTTAACAGGACTGAACACACCTCTTCATTAGAGAAGCCGGTCCTGGATGGTCCTACATCATCAGTGCTGAACATTAGAGGGTTCTTTGCTGAACACTGTCACCATCATACAGGTTTACTAGTATCTACAGCATCTACTGAGTTTCTCCTGGAAGACTGGGACATTTCCCATCACTGGAAACCTGGAGGATAAACATCTCCGGGAATGTTTGTATGACGTTAGTGAAACGATGGAGCACCTCCATTTCTGATCCACTGCTGCTCCTTTCCTGGAGTCAGGTCCATTACAGGAGCTCTGCGCTAGTAACCAGAGCCCTCCACCGGGTCAGATGTGATGGGTAATGTAATGTTCATCCGGTTTCTCTACATACTGAATCATATTCTGCTCCACATGACCATCAGGATTCACACTGTCTCACCTCCTGCTGTCACCTCCTGCTGAACATTGGATACAGTAGTTTTACAGTCGTAGTTAATATTAAACATGATTGGTTTAAATGACTCTGTCTAATTATGGTGTATTCCTCCAGGTCTGTGAGCTGAGAACAGTGTATCCATAACAGCCCTGCATATGTGTGAGCCTCGATTACTGAACAGCAGGAAGAGTTTTCACCCGGATGTTGTTGGTGGACCAGTGAGTCCAGAGTTCACGGTCTCTCTAATTAAGCAAGGCTAAGTACTTCCAGTACGTGCCACTTTTATAAGCTCACTTTGTGGAATACACATCACCCCCCTCCACCCCTGCCACCTCACCCCAACCCCCCCACCAACCCAAACAACCTGTAACTCTCTAACCTCAGGGCCATGCCGACCCTGCCACGCTGGGAACTCTCCAAAGGCATGTTTGTATTCCGAGTCCCAGTAAAACTGCGACATCAGCACCTCCTTCACAGAGCAAACGAGTTCTTATCAACCACACCAATTAATTTACTTTACTTTAATTAACATACTTCATTTAACCTACTTCATTTAATTTACTTTAACATATTATATTTAACCTACTTCATTTAATTTAGATGCATCATTACATTAACATCATAATCTACCACTCCCAATATCACACCGCAATATGAGGTAATGTACTGCAGTAAACACCAGCGTGCACTTTATGCAGGTTACTGTATATGTAACAGTGATGTGTGGTGATACTTGAGTACTCAGTTAACCGCTCAGTACTGAATTCACTTCTCAGGTATGTGCTGGAGATCAAAGACGGAGAGAACGTTTAGTCTCAGTCCAGTCAAACGACAGTTTCATGTGTTCTCAGTTCTGTAAAATGTGGTGAGTGTGCAGGTCTGTGTGAGTAAATAAGGGCATATTTGTATATATACAGTATACGTGTATGAAAGGTGTGTTATATTACCCTGTGCTACTGTAAACTATGAAGAACCTGATCGAGAAGTTAACATGGCCTGGCACGTTTACACCTACTACTCTACAGAGGAGACGAACCATCCAACTTGTTATCAGCACACAGCTCTAAAGCCAGCGTTCGTGATGGTATGTGTGTGTGGCGGCGGGGGGCGTTATTAGTGCACATGTCCTGGGCGACCTGCACGTCTGTGAAGCTCCATTAATGCTGAACGGTATATAAGGGTTTCGGAGCAGCACATGCTGCATCCCGACGCCGTCTTTTCCAGGGAAGGTCTTGCTGATTCCAGCAGGTCAATCAACCGCATTCTACAAGGATTTCAGAAGCATGGTTCCGTAGTGAAAGAGTCCAGGTGCTGAACTGACCTGCCTGCAGTCCAGACCGGTCACCCACTGGAAACATCTGGAGCATTATGGAAGGAGAAACAGGACAAAGGAGATTCCAAACTGTGGAGCAGCTGGAATCTGATATCAAGCAGGAATGGAAACATTTCATGTCCAGAACTCCAGCAACTGTCCCCTCAGTTTCCAAACACTTACAGAGTGCTGTGATGCAACAGTGTGGTAAACAAGTCCCTGTGACAAATTAACACATACACACAAACACACACACACACACACACACACTCTCTTGGAACCTCAGCTCTGCGTGTATACCATCTCAGTACCCAGACACAGTGACCAGCTCTCTGAAGTTCCCATTTCAAACAATCCAGATGCTCCAGTGCTCCTCAGGAGTATCGTAACCCGGTACAGATCTGTGTCTGAGTGTGGAGAATAACCCTGTTTCACTGGGTGCTGGTGTTGTAACACTGTCTGCCCAAAGCTGGCAGACCGCTTACAGACCAGCACTGCAGCTGAACTTCGAACAGCAACAGCTCCTAACAAAGCATGTAGCATCACTGAGCAACCAGCACACCCCAGGTCCTACCTGTAGCTCACTGGCGACATGAGGAGGCACCTCAATGCCCAGCTTCTCCAGCTCTCGCACTTTATACTGCTCATACTGGCTGTATCCGAAGTAGCCACTTCCGGTGGCAATGAGAAGAGGAAGCGTCCGGACACGAGCCTGAAGTCCCGGAGACCCTGAAACACAGCAAACACAAGGGGATCAGCATAAACACGCCCACTCTAAAGCCATGCCTGATACACCCAGCTGGTGGGTTACAGCTGGTCTGATGTGAGGGTCACTGTGGCGAAAGGTGAAGTGCCTGATTTCTTCACCGCAGTGGTGACGGGAACCCGTGGTAGATCTGGAGACTGGAGACCTACATGCAGCTCTTCACCATGAATACATTACAAACCTATTATAGCATGAAAGCATCTCTCAAACCATAAACCATAAACCACATCTCAGGAATCAGGACTCTCTGTTGGAGTGGCTTTAGAGGCATTAACGCTTCAAATATCAGATTCCTACCCCCAGTCCGATTCACCAGCGTCCCCTAGTAAGGACCTTTACACACCTGGCCTCTGTGTGTGTTTACTTCTCAGCCCTCTAATTACTGCAGGGAATTAAAATAAATCAGTGGAAATCCCCTTTATGGTCAGTTCACTATGGTCATATGGTCACATCACACAGTGTCAAGGCAATCAGAGTAAACAGGGAGTCTGAACTCATACAGAGAGAGCAAACACTGCCACCAACTGGCCATATCAGGGAACAGCATCTCACTGTGCACTCACATACTCTTCACACTAACACACACACACACACAGCACAAGGGTACAAAGGGGGTTATACCACACACACACACACACACACATATATATACAAACACACATACACACACAACAACAGAGCACAAAGAGTACAAAAGGGGTTATACCACACACACACACACACACACACACACATATACAAACACACATACACAGACAACAACAGAGCACAAAGAGTACAAAAGGGGTTATACCACACACACACACACACACACACACACACACACACACACACACACACACACATACATACATACATACACACAAACACAGGACAACACCAATACTCACGTTTGGTGTGTGAGCTTAGCAACATCCGCTGATTCCATCTGAGCCCACAGGAACGGAAAAGCAGCAGGCCACTGCACCGGAAAACACAATTCCCATTTCAATACAGTACACAGAGAAAACATCAGTGTTTCAGTGTTTCACTCAGCCATGTACATCACAGATACAGTTCAGCTGTTATATCAGCATGTACAGATAAACATCCCCAGAACTACTCACAACACACTGAGCTTCCTGAACACCTGAAAAATGGAATTTTGCTTCCAGTACATTTGCTGCATCTCTTTCGATGAATGTTTACAGACGTATCAGGGCCGAGCTGGTGCTGCCTGACTGTAGTCTGATTATGTTGGGGGGTGGGCAGTGGGTGCACTAACCTACATGCCCAAACAGACAGTCAGTCAGTCAGAGCTCAGAAGTGATCTGTCCTTCACGGAGGAGCACAAACTGATGTTCACGCACCGGCTTGATCTCCAGAATCCACAGCACATGACTGAAGTGCCCTTGAGCAAGGCACCTCACCCACAACTGCTCCCTGGACACCATGCATAGGGCTGCCCATCACTCTGAATGAGTGTGCTCACTGGCCCCTAGTGTGCGTATGTGGGTGCAGTGCTGCTGGAGTGTTTAAACACTGTGTCCACTCACTGTCCACTCTATTAGACACTCCTACCTTGCTGGTCCACCAATGCTCATCTGCTGCTGCACAGTGCAGTGTTGGTCATCCCCTAGTCCTTCATCAGTGGACACAGGACGCTGCCCACAGGACGCTGCCCACAGGACGCTGCCCACAGGACGCTGCCCACAGGACGCTGCTGGCTGGATAGTTTTGGTTGGTGGACGATTCTCAGTCCAGCAGTGACACGGAGGTGACCAGCAGCACTGCTGTGTCTGATCCACTCACACCAGCACAACACACACTAACACACCACTACCACGTCAGTGTCACTGCAGTGCTGAGAATGATCCACCCACACAAAACCTGCTCTGTGGTGGTCCTGTGGGGGTCCTGACCATTGAAGAAGGGTAATGAAGTACACAGAGAAACAGATAGACTACAGTCTGGAACTGTAGAACTACAGAGTGTCCTATACGGTCAGTGGAGCTGGAAGTGGACACTGGGTGTAGATGTGAGGAGGTGGGTTTACTGTTATGTGGCTGGTCGGTTATATCAGCCACCTCCCCGGTTCTGGTGCAGTTCGAGCCTCAGCGCGGTGTCTGGACTGTCCGGACCGCCAGGCTGCTGAAGCGGGTCTCTGACGCAGCGCGGACTGTCCGGCTGAGTTTAGCATGTGGGCTAACTCTGTATCTCCACCATGAACTAAAACCCGGCGGAATGACAGAGAACGGTACCGCTCACGGGTCAGAACCCAGAAACAGCCCCTCACCTGATCCCTCCGGGGGTCCGTGGGCACAGGGAGGAACACACCTTCCGTAAGGGAGCCGCCATCTTGGTTGTATGCGCGTTGCGGGGTTCGGTCAGGAGGGTCGGACTCCTTCTGCAGATCTTCAGCACCTGTTTCCTTCAATCTGGCAACCCTCTATATGGTGTAGATCCTGTGCCTCGAACACGCTGCGCTGGAGCTGGTAGCGCCACCTGCTGTACGGGAGTAACTGTGCGGGCTGTGTTCAGACAGACCCGCAATGCCAGCAGGGTTTATCCATACATGAACACTACTTCCTACATCCCACAGGGAGCTCCTGTACCACGGCACTAACATTCATTACTGAACACTCCCTACTCCCCCATACCCCTCCCCATTATTTATTTATTTATTTTTAGTTTTTAGTTAGTTAGTTTTTGCTGCTGTATATTTGATGTAATATATTTTTTAAATTTGTTATATTTCATTTCCATGCTGCTATATATTTTATATTACTTGACTATATTATTAAAATTCAGGTTCACGTACTGCTGAATATTTTGTATGTTTCGTAATTTCATACATTGTATTAATATATTGTTATTATTGTAAAAATGATATTATTGTTATTATTATTACTACTAGTAGTAGTATTGTTATCATTTGTTAATTAATTTAATGCATGAATGTATATATATACACAATTCTGTCTTTTATTTGCACTAATACAACATATGTTCTGCTCCTATACCTTTCAGTCTAATATAGCATATATATATAGGTACATTTTCTTAATTTATATACATGAATATCATTTTTTTTTTGTCTTCTTTCTGCTTCTTTAGTTAGTACTGAGTATCTATACTAGTACTTGTAGTCCAGGAGGTGCAGAGTTTCACTGTACAATGCAGCTGCTTGTTCCTCTGTGCATATGACAATAAACACTTAAATATTAAATATAATAATTATTATTATCATTATTATTTTATTATTATTATTATTATTATTAATTCTTTTTTATTTGTATGTGTCTTCATATATTTATGTCAAAATGTGTTTTGGTTTTAAGTATTGCCGTATATATATATATATATACGAATACTTAAATCGTCTGGGCCCGCCAGTGTGGTGCCCAGTCTCACATCCCCCTCCTAATCTCACTTCCTAAGGACCCACCACTCACTACTGTCCATTAACCTGTTAGCAGATGGTATTGGAAGTGGAGATGAGCGGATTGATACCCCAATAATGATCCCCTCTCGATTCAGGTGTTTAATTTAAACAGTCGATTCTGGTGCAGAAATATCAATATCATAACTTGGGTTTAACTGTATCGTACAGGAGTGAGACTGAACTGTGGTGTTTAACTGTATCGTACAGGAGTGAGACTGAACTGTGGGCTTTAACTGTATCGTACAGGAGTGAGACTGAACTGTGGGGTTTAACTGTACCGAACAGGAGTGAGACTGAACTGTGGGGTTTAACTGTACTATACGGGAGTGAGACTGAACTGTGGGGTTTAACTGTACCGTACAGGAGTGAGACTGAACTGTGGGCTTTAACTGTACCGTACAGGAGTGAGACTGAACTGTGGTGTTTAACTGTACCGTACAGGAGTGAGACTGAACTGTGGTGTTAACTGTACCGTACAGGAGTGAGACTGAACTGTGGAGTTTAACTGTACCCTACAGGAGTGAGACTGAACTGTGGGGTTTAACTGTCCCATACAGGAGTGAGACTGAACTGTGGGGGCTTTAACTGTACCTTACGGGAGTGAGACTGAACTGTGGAGTTTAACTGTACCGTACGGGAGTGAGACTGAACTGTGGGCTTTAACTGTACCTTACGGGAGTGAGACTGAACTGTGGGGTTCAGCTGGTAGACTCCCGAACTGATTACCAACAGACTCACAAGCTAAAGTCTTATAATACATAACATGACTCTGTAAATAAGGTTCTACACCCGTCCTAAACCACCCCTAAAAGCACCAGCAGATTATTAGATACACTTATTCTTTACTGTCATATGATCTGGTGTAGTTTTAGTTACTGACTTAAATTGTGTTTACAGTATATTTATATTGAAAGTGCTTGAGCTGTAGTGTGTGTATATACTATTGACTGTCCTGTGATGTCTTGCTGTTAAGAGTATATATGTTATATTTATGTTAATCATCTGCAGGACGTATCAGTTTATCATCATGTTCTAAAACCCAATAAACAAACAGTAAGACAAAAATAGAACCTCAAATAAAAACAATATAAACTGGAGAACAGTGAAGTCACGTCAGCATTTTTATTCATAAAATATATATCAAAACCAAAATTACAACAATCAGTCAGACTCAGGCTTTATTTAGTGTTGGTTTCACATCATTCCAAAATAAAGGACATTTTAAACAGGTGCAATATTCCGAACACTGAGTGGGCATGTTTCAGGAGAGAGGGGGAATAAAGCGGCCACGCGAGCCACCCCGGCTCCACTTACACAACACTGTACAGTCATGTGCAGTAGTCTGATCACCTCTGGTCCAATCAGGAGAGTGGAGAAACACACACACACACACACACACACACACACACACACACACACACACACACACACACACCCTAATGCACTGTTACTGAACATGTAAAACACTGCCAATTCTAACGTTACAGCCTGTTTATTATTATTAATGTTACTATGGTTATTAGTAAATTGTGCACTAAATCAGCAGAAAGTGTGTGTTCTCTCAAGATGATGCATGTAGTCTGACCCAGTGTGTTTAAACCCTCTCAGTAGGTGTAAGGTTCTCTTCATAATGGCTCAAACTCTTTGGGGTTCTAGTGCCAAACTGCCAAACAGAACAACTTCAGGGCTACATCAATCCAAACACAGGTGCTTTACACTCGTCTTTAAACCTGACATATTATATCACAGTGAAATAAGCTCACCGGACAGAAACAGAGTCAGGGGGCATGTTTAAATGGGTGTAACTTCAGGATCCTGCAGATGGCGCTGCACGAGGATGATGGGGCTAGAAATCCCTGCGGGGTGTGAGTGACGGGATCCACAGATTGGGAAGAGGTGGGACAGGGCAGGGAATGTCTCGTTCCATGTGAGGAAAATGGCTCCAAAGTAGATGTCAATGATTGGCTAAAAGGACTGACTGCATTTGGGCGTGCCAAAGACCATAGAGTGAAGGAAGTAGCTGAATCTGCAGGTGTATGGAAGCGTACGGTCTACCCGCAGTGGCTAAAATCCCAGTCTACAGGGAATTCTCCTCGGAATTGTGCTAGGGAAGGCATCCACCAAATCTGGACCAATTGCACAATTCTTTGATGTGTCTGAACATTGATGTGGCCTACATCCAGAAACTTGTCCAATACATGCCAAATACAGTCACAGCTGTTATTGGTGCTGGTGGAGGTGTTACACACTGTTCAGTCACAGATTACACACGATTCAGTCACAGGGGACTCTTACTGTTACTATATGGTGAGCTTATTATTTGATACACATGGTGGAGGCCCATTTGACAGGGATGTACTGGTCATGGAGAGGAATAATGTACGGAAGCATAAGCTGTATAGTGTACGTCGGAATTTTAGAAACACCACTGAATCGAGAACTCGGGTGAAACAACCAGCGGAGCTCACCCGTGAAGAAATCCATAATGTGGGATGTTCATCTCTGCACCGTGGCCACTTCTCAGTGAGTACCTCAACCTACTGCTGGAACGGCTGATAACCAGAGATCAACAGATGCAGCTTAAATTTAGGAACAACATGTTTTCCCCAACACAAACAGGCTCAGGCTATGTCACATCAATGTCTAGGCAGAATTACGTGGGATTTAGCAGCGTATTTTAGCTCAGAGCTAAACTGAGCAATCCGGAAAATAAAAAAATCCTAATAAATAAAAATAAACAAACAAAAAAAAAAAAATGCTGCATATTAATAAACAGACCAAGAAGCACCAAAAAACACCTGAACAAACCTGAACTGCACCCAGAAACGCTCCATCACATCATTATGAAGAATTACAGCAGACCCTGTAAATGTCCAACAGTGGCCACACCTCAGAACAATCCTAATCAGAGCAGGAAAAGCTGGAATAATAAACCCGGGTTTACTGATATGGGCCGAGCGAATCACAGCTATTCTACAATGCTGCACTCTTAGCGGACTTCCAAGACGGGAACGATGATCTCTGCAGAGCTGCTACCTGGAAGGAACGGAGTTCGGCACCACTGATCCATAACGAGGGTGTCAAACTCCAGTCGCGTTTATGCAGCACTGAGCTTAGCATTAACTCACTTAGCACAGCCGATTCAACCCAGCAGATCATTACAAGTGTCTCTGCACTGCGTTAGAGGAGCGGGGCACGCTAACCTCTCCAGGACCCCTGGTTATCACCCCTGTTTAAAAAGCTAAATCAAACGGCACAATTCCTCACGGTAAACAAAACACAACAACCAAACCGCTAAACCAGAACCGGTCCCGGCTAGACTTACTGACAGTAAACACCAGCACTCTTTGGAACAGTTAGTCTCTCTGTGTTTGTGGAATGATGGGTGACACTTTCTAGCCTGAACTACTACTACTAGTACAGAATGACCAGGAAAGCCGTGGGATTGATACCGGAGCAGCACTGAGACCCCTGAAGAGCACACCGGCTCAGGGCGTTAAAACTGTATTCGGCTCTCCGAGGCACAAGGCTCTAACAGGGAGCTGAATCATTCCTTAAAGAAGGAAAACAAGCCGTGCTTTAACTGACCCTGCTTCCTTGTGCGTTTTTTGTACATGAGGAGAAACAGCAGACGAGCTGCTCACAGTGAGGTGAGGGTGGAGGTGGAAAGTGCTCAGGTATGCCGGGTCACTAGTACATGCTTCTAACTCAGCTCTATGACTGTGGTTCGGATTTGTGTGTGGTACCCCCATTCCCGGTTCCCAGAGTAACCTTTGATGTCCAGGGTAATGCACTAGGTGTACAGCTATGCCAACGTATGAACCAGGAACATCATATGTTCTCCATCTCAGGAGGGGGTCACCCTGGACCTCAGGAGGGGGTCACCAAGCAGCGAGTTCTGTGGAGCAGCCAATCAGTTGTTTCTAATACTCTACATGAGGGACACAGATGGGATGAGCAGCTGTAATAATGGCGGTGTGCTGTGTTCGGTAAGAGTTCGGTGTTGATGCAGGATTATATTTGGTTCTATTTTGATTGAATACGAGGCTGAAAAGCCGTCCTGAAGCTTCCCCCCCAGAGATAATGTCCTCTCTCTTCCCGGATGGGATTGGCACAAATGTTATATACCAGCTGGCTGGTCATTCCGTGTACCAGCACTACGTGTTCGAACTACGTCAGCGGAGCGATGACCAAAGCAAACACCAGTGAGGTTCAGAGTTCACCAGGCCTTACGCCTCCAGTCCCTGGCGAGAGAAGAAGTCCTCCAGTTCGCTAAGTCGCTCTATTAGCATGACGTCCAAGTCTGTGCTATCATTGTCGCCCCTACGAGCCCGCCCCCGAGGGCCCTTCACGCGCAGGGAGCCCAGGTTGGCCTTGGCCTTGCGTTTCCGTGGCAGTGTGAAATCTGGGAAGTCTAAAACGCGCTTTCTCTTCTGATGGCCAATACACACCAACGTCCCGTTCTTCTCCTTCGGCTCCTCGAAGATCGTCTCCAGGCTTCTGTGGGAACGGGATGAGGAACCATTACTAGGATTTACTCGTGTTATTTTATGTCTATCAGACATAAACGCTAATTAATAACAAACAAACAAACAAACAAACAAACAAACAAGACTAACTACACATGTAGGAAACAAGCAAACACCCAAACAGAGAAAGCAAGTTCAAACCTGTTTGTAGTTGGAGATTTGTAGTTCTTGTTGGTGTAAATTTCCTCCAGGCTGAACACCTTCTTCTTTAATCTGGAGAACATTCAGATATTATTATTAACCACACATAATTAATTACACACACAGCAAAGAGCAGGGTTGCAACGAAAGACTTTTTGATAGTCAAACAATCTATTACTGAAATGAATAATCGATTATTCAGATTATTAATTGCTCAGTTACCAAATATTCCTATTGTAGCTCTCAGCTGTTAAATGTAGCTGGAGGTGTTTTATGTATTTGCTGACTAATATTGAAGACAGTACAGATGAATCCCGTATTCACACATTCCCTGTGTTAATGAACTTTCCTGCTCATACAGAAGATCAACAAACTCAGTATCTGTATCCTGATCAGCATTTACAACCAAGCCTGTACAAAGTAGCAGCAGTGACCTATAACACCACTAAATCAGTTTCTCCTTAATCAGGTAAATAATAATCAGAGTTTAGATGTTAAACAGTGTATTAATCTGCTGTCTGTCTGCACTCTGATACAGCAACATCCTACAGTCACAGGGCTTTACAGAAACAGAGGAAGTGATGTCACCAACTAATCGACTATTAAATTAGTTGCCAACTAATCTGGTGATTAATTTTAGTTGACTAAAGCCCCATTGCACATGATTAGTCTTCCATGTGGAGTTGGGAGAATGGAATGATTCCCAGTGTTCCTCAGTTATTTTATTCCCATCCGAATGCACCATGTCAGTCATTTGTTGTGGTGAACCTTCTGAAATATGTCCCCCAGAGAGAACAGTCATATACTGTGTGATGTCACTGGTTTTGAAAGTGCTGTTCGCCCCAAACTTGAATCAGGCCCAGAGTTCCAGCCCTCGTCCAGCTGCACGTTTTCCTCTCTTTGGTTGGCGCCATGTTTTCTAGCTGTGAGCTTAGAGATCCTTATACATGTTTTTGGAGGAGGGCAGTGTACAAATCGAGTAGCCACTCCCGTCTCCCGTCATTAGTGCAGAGATTTCTTATCCCATGTGAATCAGCCATACGTTATACAGCCGTCCTGCAGTAGGACTACACTACTCCACCTCCCCATGTAGAACTGACCCCAATAGGGCTTTAGTCCATTACTGCATCCCTATTAGAGACACTGACCTCTTTGGTTTGGGGAGCCCCATTGGTGTCAGGTTGTTATCCGGTTTGGGAACAGTCTTGCGGATGCGAATCTGGGAAACCCGTTTAGACTGATGTCCTTGCTGTGCAGAAGAATCGGAATTGTAACGCCCCACCTACAGAAAAACAGAGGACAGGACACGCGTACAGGAAACACAACTTCTGATCAAGTGATGAGTGACCCACAGTGACGTCACCATCCCGGACAGAAACGGTAGTTGCTAAAAGAGACCGTACCTGGTTGCTCTCCCTGGAGGAGCCACGGCTGTGGAGGCAAGGATACTTAACGTTTGCACCAATGATGGCAAGGTTCTGCAGTGGTTCTGCTGGGGATCTGTCCAGCCCCACACAGCTGGGACTGGGGCTATGCTGTGCAGGGTGAACAGGGTTCCTCTCTGAGGTGAGGTGGATCTTTGTGAGCCGACGTGGAGATGGAGATGAGGAGGTCTTCCTGTGCCGGGTGAGACAAGTAACACCGTGAGCGGTGTGAAATGGCCAACCACATGCAAACGGCTAATCTACAGAGGCTAATCTACAGAGAACACAGTTTAGCAGGGTTCTAGATACACCTACATATAATACGCTAGTTAATGCTCAATGACTGAATTCACTAGAACCAAATCTGTGTGAAAACAGACAGTTTAACACTCAGGATTTTAATTAACTGTAAAAGTGCATTGTGGTTAGAGCGGGTGTTAATCACTTGCATTGATTAGCAATTCATAAAAACTAATAAAAAGCGCATCAAAAAAAAAAAATCAAAACATGTTACAGACAAGCCCAGATATTGATTTTCATCAGTCTACTGTGCCGCTGGGAGGTTTGCCCACCGTGCTGAAGCCCTTTTCCTGCTGGGAGAAGCCTCTTTACTGGATCGTCGGGCATAGCTACCAACGCAACAGAGACGAGGATCAGAACAGCTCAAAGGTTTCGATTTCAAAGCCCAAGCAGCATGCAAGCACTATGCTAAAATGAGTCCTCAGAGCGCCCCATATCCAAACCCTCCTCTAACAGGACTCAGCTAAGCACAAAGCAGTCATTTTCATTTAGCAGCGACTCATTTAGCCAGGCACGACTGCAGATCTAGAACTCTTACATAGAACATAATGTGGCATAAACATATCTGACATGCAAAACAGGAGTGCAGGCACATCAGCCTTGACTACTCACCAGTGATCATTATCAAGACCCGGAGGGCCAGTGTGGTCCACCAGGGGCCGAAGAGGAGAACACTTGCTCTGTGCTACTATCTGTCCCATGACTTTACTGACAGAAGAGGATGAAAAGGATGCGAGGGGGCAGCTGAGGTGTCTGTGGCGAAACCAGAGCCTGAAGGAAGCGGGGGAGGATATGGCCAACACTGTGCCAAGGCCTGACCCAGAGAAATTCCCTCTGCTTAAAACCACTACGGGGAAACGTGCAGCAGCCCGAAGCAGCTGCGTCAAACAAGCACCTCTACCCAAGGACGTATGGAGGGAAGGAGTAAGAGAGCTCTGGACCAGAGCTGTGCTCTCTGACAAACCAGAGGGATGAGGGTCTCCGAACATCACCACAGGCTGCCAGGGTGGTGAGGTGTCTGATTCTAGGCTTGGGAAGGCAACAGACACGACCTTGCCAGCTTTCTCTGAGGGCCAGCTGCAAGCAGGATGGGCCTTACCGCGGTGGTGTTTGAGCTTGGAGGCAGGTCTCCTGTAACCAGCCCGAGATAAGACAACGTCAGAGGAGAGGCTAAAGGGCATCAGGCGGGAGGCAATGTCAGACAGCTGACTCAGGAGTTCACTCGTGCTGCAGGTAGATAGTACTCCTGGCAGAAGTAGCTTCGACAGTCCATTCCTGGGAGCACGCGGATTTGAGTCAGGTAATGGCAGAAGAGATCCCCCTGAAGCACTGGAGGCCTTATAACAGTTCACAGGTGGCACCAACGTGCTGACGACCATGCAGTGTGTGTACGGTAGAACAGCTGGTCGTTTACTGTGGACAGGGAATTTCAACCTTACATGGGGCACTGCACCATTCCTTAAGAAGTTTTGGAAACTCACACCCTTAGACAGTTCTCCTGGTCTCCTGCCATGTTCTGTTGTACTTCCTGTCGGTTCGTCTTTAACACAAGCAAGCAATCCCTCACCTGATTGGTCCTGCAAACCTGACATGCTCTTCATGAACAAGGATGGACCAGATCTGCTGTCCTGTTCTCCAACTGTCAGAGAAGTGACCAGGGGAGGAGAACAAGCCTCGAGTTTCTTGGTAGGAGTCAGTGATGCTAACTGCTGTGCTGGGGAGATAGTAGTCTGGGCATTGCAATGGGACCAGTTTCCATCCCAGCTTCTTAGAGAAGGTGTCAACAGGACAAGCTGACTGGCTGACTCACTCCGTGCTGCCTCTGAACGAGGTAAAACCGGACTAACATCCATGCAGGAGTTCCCCGAACATCCAGCCTCAGAGGTCGAAAGCAGCTCAGGTTGTACCACTGCCAGAGAACACTGACCAGATCCAACACAATGTTCATCACAGTGGCATGGTGGGCCTGTCTCTGAGCTCTCACAGCAGTGGCCCTCTGGAGAGCATGTTGGCCCCTGGTAGGTGCTTTCGTTTGATTGACTTAGCACAGAATTGTCAACTGATGTCAGAGCGACCCGAACATCTTCCGGTTCTGTGTCCTGAAGGTCTGAAATAACGGTGCAGTTGTCCTGCAGGTGCTCACTCTGACCTGAAGATGCTTCCACCTGTCCAGATGAGCTCAAGCCCTGGGTTTTATGATCAGGACCGCATGCAGGGGAGACCATCATCGCCTGCGCACGAACAGTGTCCTCAATTCCTTCAGGTACAACTGCACAGGTAACAGAGCTTGATCTCGTTGAGGTGACTGTGGAAATGTGGCCTTCCTGTTCCTCATCTGAGCCGTTGTTTTCCTGTTCCATTTCCAGGTCCTGAAAATCTGAAACAGGGGAGCACTCACTCTGTCCTGAAGACATTTTGTCCTGTTGGGATGAGCTTCCGCTGATCCCTAAGGAGTTCAGCCCCTGAGAGCATTGATCAGGATCAGGACTGGACGGAGGGGAGACCACTGGTGTCTGCGAATGCACCATGTTCTCACTTCCTTCAGCAGCAGCTGTACAGGGGACACAGGCGATTCCTCTGTCGTCCTTTGGCTCTATTAAGCCCACCTCTGTAATCACATAAACAGTGTCATATATAAATGTAGCCGGTTCTGAGATGTACAGCAGTGCTTGAAAGTTTGTGAAGCCTGTAGAATAGTCTAGATTTCTGTATGAACTGAAAACTTTCTGTATTGACCGAAAACTTTACTACTAAAAGTAGATAAAGAGAACCAAATCAAACAATGAGACAGGGATATCAGACCTGGCGATCTACGTACTGAGTAGATGATACAGTGTTCCAGATCTGTGAGGGTAACAGTGAAATTAGAGTCAGGTGTTTCAGTCAGTGGGATGATGATCAGGTGTGAGTGGTTCTCCTGTTGTAGTTAAAGAACAGGGATCTATCACAGTCTGATCTTCACAACACATGTCTGTAGAAGTGCATCATGGAACCAACAGAGGAGATTTCTGAAGAACCTCAGAAGAAGAGCTGCTGCTGATGATCATCAGGCTGGAGAAGGTTCCAGAACCATCTCTAAAGAGTTTAGACTCCACCATCCACAGTCAGACAGACTGGGTACGAAGGGAGGAGAATCAGGACCACCGTTACCCTCCCCAGGAGTGGACCACCAACAAAGATCACTCCAAGAGCAAGGAGGGTAACAGGACCAGCTAAAAGCCCCAGTGGCTAATGCTAATGTTCATGAGTCCACCATCAGGAGAACACTGAACCACAATGGTGTGCACGGAAGAGCTGTAAGGAGAACCTTACTGCTCTGTTAAGGAACATTGCTGCCCGTCTGTAGATTGATAAAGACCACATGGACGAGCCAGAAGAGCTACTGGAACAACGTTCTGTGGATGGATGAGACCGGAATAGATCTTTCTGGTTTAAATGGGGAGTGTTCTGTCTGGAGAAATGAGAACACTGCATTCCAGCATAAGAACCTCATCCCATCTGTGAAACATGGTGGTGGTAGTATCAGGGTTTGGGCCTGTGTTGCTGTGTCTGGACCAGAGCAGCTCACCATCACTGATGGAACAATGAGTTCTGAATTATACCAGGAAGTTCTAAAGGAGAACATCAGGACATCTGTCCAGGAGCTGGAACTCATGGGTCATGCAGCAGGACAACGACACTAAGCACACAAGATGTTCTACCAGAAAACTCTTACAGAAGAATAAAGCTAATGTTCTGGAATGANATGTTCTGGAATGATCAAGTCAAAGTCCTGATCTTAATCCAGTAGGAATGTCGTGGAAGGACCTGAAGTGAGCAGGGAGGAAACCCACCAACATCCCAGATTTGGAGCTTTTCCCGTACGGTGGAACGGGATAGAATTCCTTCAAACCAATCTGCAGGACGGAGCAACAGTTACTGGGAACGTTTAGCTGCAGTTACTGCTGCACAAGAGGATCTGACCAGATACTGACAGCACAGGATCATATACTGATACCCTCACAGATATGATCTGCTGGATCATTTTCCTCCATGTGTCTCGTGTGTTTACTCAGGTTCTCTTTATCTACTGTTAGGACTACGAATCTGATGAAGTTTTAGGCCAAATTTATACAGAAATATAGAACATTATGAAGAAACTTTAGAGCACTACTGTAAAACATGTGCTGAAGTATTGTCTTCTGACTGCTAGCTCTTTGAGTCTACACCTCTAACCCTCTCTCTGGTCTCCTGTATGTTCTGGTGCTATTTCACTGCTCTGCAATTGGTACAGCGCTCCTGATTCATTCACTGTTCCTAACCGGCAACTAAACACTTAAATGAGAGACATCTGAGGGACGATAGGGCTGCAAAGAAGCTCTTAACCATCTACTATCACCTACATCAGGGGTCGGCAACTCCGCTCCCAACAGAAAAGTCCAGTTTGGTCCTTCAGCTTCTAATTCTACTCAGAAGTTAACCTCCAGGTTGACCAAACTGAGTCGGACTGTGGCCTCCTTTGACCAGAGCAGCCCATTCAGGATCTACGATTATGGTACATGTTTAGATGCAGATGGAGTTACTCAGAGCAGCTTCCTAAGGTTAGCCTACACCCTTCTCTCTTCTGAGGCTTTCCCAGGGATGTTAATCTAGCTCAAACCCTTCCCCGTTCCTCACCGTGAGCATTAGCAGGGTGCGCTGAGAGAGTGCTCGAACCTCCAGTAGAGATATCCTTTCTGAGATGGTTGACTTTGCTGTGAAGCATGGCTAGGCTGTTCCCATGAGCATTACTCTGAGCATGCAGCTGCTCCATCCTCCGCTCAAGCCCCTCCAATCTCTGGGCCAGGGAGCCCAGGGCACCTGCCAACAAGCGCTTCATCTCTGTTTGATGGGCCACAAGGAACCGCTCCAGAGCACCCAGCTGCTCTCCCATCGGGCCTGCAGGAGGAGCAGGTGAGAGGGTCGGTGGTGGGTCCCATCCTCGACCTTTGAAAATGCCCACTGCGGTCAGAGAGACAAACAACAGATCATCACTTTAACCACAGGCTCTGATTCCTGGCGTTCAACTGACTGAAAGGCTGAACACAAAGATCTGCACACATTACCTTCCTCGGTGGCAGCTTGGAAGCAGTTGTCGCTGTGTCCAGGACCGATTCCCAAGGCACTTTCTTTCAGCTCGGAAGAGGTCTGAAGCTCTCCATCAGTGTCCAGATCAAGAGGGCCCTTATCCTGGGATTGAGCTTCTGGAATTGAGTACAGCGGGTTATTGTCCAGTCCGATCTCTCTCCTTCTCGTTTCTCTGCAACTCATACGTAACAGGTCTTGGTAGAGTGTGGGCTGCTGGTGTGGACCAGCTCCAGATGTAGGCACCTGCTGTGTCCCTTTCGGGTCAGTCAGAGGATTGGACAGCATCATCAGAACAGCAGCTGGATAAGGAACAGTAGGGTGGGAAAAAAAAAACAATCATTCATTTTCTGTTTGTTTGGTTCATTCAATCAAGAAAAACTACATTACACATACATTTAACTGCGGGTTATACGTGCATACACACACACAGACACACAAAGACACAGACACACAAAGACACAGACACACAAAGACACAGACACACAAAGACACAGACACACAAAGTCATATCAGAATATGTACTGTATACTCACTGTCCACTGTATCAGCCCCACTGACCATATAGGACACTCTGTAGTTCTACAGTTCCAGACTGTAGTCCATCTGTTGTTTTGTATACTTCATTACCCTGTTCTTCAGCGGTCAGGACCCCCACAGAGCAAGTATTATGTGGGTGGTGGTGGATCATTCTCAGCACTGCAGTGACACTGATGTGGTGGTGTGTTAGTGTCTATTGTGCTGTTGTGCGTGGATCAGACATAGCAGTGCTGCTGGACACCTCAGTGTCACTGCAGGCCTGAGAACCATCCAACACCCAAAACTATCCAGCCAACAGCAACCTGTGGGTAGCTATCGTCTCTGACTGTACATTCAAAGTGGACCAGCAAGGTAGGAGTGTCTAATAGAGTGGACAGTGAGTGGACACAGTGTTTAAACACTCCAGCAGCACTGCTGTGTCTGATCCACTCACACCAGCACAACACACACCATCAACACCACGTCAGTGTCACTGCAGTGCTGAGAATGATCCACCACCCACACAATACCTGCTCTGTGGTGGTCCTGTGGGGGTCCTCACCTCTGAAGAACAGGGTAATAAAGTATACAGAGAAACAGATGGACTACAGTCAGTATTGTATATATATTTTGATATATGAACTTTTATAATGACTAATATTAACGTTTGACATAAAAATTGCTCTAATCATGCACTGTATGATCTAAGGTTCTATGGTTCTCCTAATCTTTGTAAACAGGTTTTTGGAAGTGATTAATTGATGTTTAATCAATTCCAGAACAACATGAAGTTAATACGGCTTTTCTGACGTCAGTCCTGATTAAACAGCTCCTAGCTGATTCCCTCTGAACTACATCAACGCGAGCAGCACCTGAAATGAGACATGTGCAGGTATATAGGTGGGTAAATCGGACCGTACTGACCCGCTGGTCAGCTGAGACACTGAGAGATCTCTGACCTCATGAAGGACAGTACACAGTTGTTGGTCAGTAAGAGGAGCTTACCGCGGTACCGGCCCGTAATGAGGAATCTAGCAGCAGCAGAATCAGACTTCTCCTGATCTGGTCAGACCGTGTTCCATCTCTGGATGCGGATCCTAGAAGCTTCCAGTCACAGTTTCCGGCAGAGTAACAAGCTGAGAGATTCCCGGACGATGAATGGACATTTCAGTAAACCGGAACTAAAGATCCCAAATTCTTGCTTCTCCCGTCTCAGCGTTCCTAATCACCTCCACACCGGTACCGACCCGGTTCTGTATGACCGGTACAGGTTCTAGTTTTATTGTAGGCCGCTGCACAAACGAGTGACGCCGAATAGTAAACGTTGCATCTACTTCCGGCCAGGGTCTGGAGGGCGGGTACCTGCGCGCTATTGGCTCCTGGCGGCGTACAGCTGCGCACTATTGGCTGCATGGGGCGGGCGAGTCGCAGCTGATTGGATGTTCAGTGTTTGTGTGTTTCGTGTACAGAAACTTCACTATTTCCAGGTTTTCCATGTTTTAGAAATCACTTTAGGGGTTTATTTGGTTTTTAAATGCTTTATAAAGGCTCAAATTCTGATTCAGCACACCATACACATATCTGCCATCGGGTGCGACCCCCGCCCCCGCCCCTCGGTATTCGGGGGTCCCGTGTTGGCTGGCTGCTTCCTCGCCATAACTTCGCTTCTCCATGGCAGTGAAATGTTCGGTTCATCAGCTCTTCTTTTGGAAATGCTCTTTAAGTAGATCTTCCACACATTAACTGAGATCTTACTCCTCATCTCCTCGTCTGTCTTCAGCTTGAGAAATGGGGAATCATCCACTTATTCCACCTACTCTCCTTGGAAAACTTAGAAAACTGGGAATGTTTTCAGGTGTACAGATATGAGCTGTATTAATTTATATAGGTATTCCGGCCATAGATACAGTTAGCAGTCTATGAAGGATCAACTGGGTGAACCAGTTTGCTACAGCGCCACCCCGAGGCAGAGCAGGGCTACAGCTCAGGTTAGTCAGAGAAGCTCGCTGATTGGTCGGTGCAGCAGCTGAAAAGTGACAATGTAAAGTCACGGTGAGATTGCTTTTAAGAACCTCGCAGAACTTTCATTCTGGGAATTTCAGGCTGTCCAAGAGGTTAACCAGGAGGTCCCGGACCCTGTGGGACCCCCTGTATTTTACACCACGCGTGCTACCTATTCCCAGAGTCCCACATCCTCCTGAAAACTTTCACCCCTACATTTTTCTGCAGTATATATAAATGCATATATAAACGTATGTATATAAACTATAAACTGTGTGGATCAGACACAGCAGTGCTGCTGGAGTGTTTAAACACTGTGTCCACTCACTGTCCACTCTATTAGACAGTCCTAGCTGCATAATCCAGATTTCAGCTCTGACCTGTACATGTATAAATATCCTGCAGGTGGGAAAGTCGCTCAGATGAAGGTAACATGGTTGCAGGTAATATGGTTGCAGGTAGCATGGTTGTAGGTAACAGGGCTGCAGGTAACAGGGTTGCAGGTTTTCCATGATTTGGATGATCTGGATAAACCAGCTTTCATCTCTGACCTGTACATGTGTAAATATCCTACAGGCGGTAAAGTTGCTCAGATGAAGTGTGTGTGAGAGATGAATCTGCAGCGTGGAGTGTAACCGGAGCTAAATATTTGCAGGAGGTAAAGAAGTTTCGCTTTGGAGTGTTTGAGAAAGTGAAAGGAGCTTATATTCATCAGCTCCAGCTGCTCACATCGTGACCAAGCTTGACCACCGAACTCACCTCCAGCTTCACCTGTCCAGACTCACATCCAGCTTCACCTGTCCAACTGACCAGCTGTCTGCTGACCCTCATACCCACCTCAACACTGAGCGCTGGTGTTTGTACAAGATGGTAAGTTGGTTCGTGGTGTTCAGTCCAATTGTGGATGTGTGTTGAGCTGGTTCCGGTGTTGTGGTGCTTTGGCTTCCTGCAGACACTGACAGAACCAGACTTTACAGACACCAGGTGGAGGAGATCAGAGAGATCTGAGCCTGAAACCGGCGCTTAGTTAGAGACTGCTCTCGAGTTGCTCATGTGGACCCAGTAACTACATTTGATCATTCATAAAAATGTTTCCTAGGATAAATGTTAATGGTCTATGGAATTCCAAACACACTGCAACGTGAGCTGGATGTGTTGTACAGTATGAATGTGACTGTGTTTTGTTTGGTATTACTGTGAGTAAACATGTTATGACTGGTGTGGAGACACTGGTAGAGACTTTATCCTGGAAAACGTGAAAGGAGAAGTGAAAGTTTATAGAAGCCTTTTAGCAGTAAAGATCAGCTAATATTCCAGAACTCCATACTCTCTCTGATTATTATCTGTCGTCTATCAGGACAGCAAGCTGAAGGCTGTCCAGAGCGAGGCAGAGGAGGTGAAGGAGATCATGGTGGTGAACATTGAGAAAGTAGAGCAATGGAAAGAGAACCTGGAGGATCTCGAGGAGCGGTCGGAGAACTTACGGAATACAGTGAGCTGGAGTTCTTCATTAACAATATAAGTCTACATAAGCTTGTCATGATAACTGATATAACCCTACATGAATGTTTATAAATGCTTATTTCAGACCATAAACACATATCAATACACAGACATTTACATTTACATTTACATTTACATTTATGGCATTTAGCTGACGCTCTTATCCAGAGCGACTTACAAGGTCATTCATATTACAGGTAGGCCAATGTAGTGTTAGGAGTCTTGCCCAAGGACTCTTATTTCAGTTTCATTGTAGTTTAACTGGGTAACCTGAACACTGATGGGTCATTTATGCAGCAGCAGACACATTAAATCCAGCTTTTACACCCAATACTGAAATTAACACAGGGACTTCTATCTTATCCTTAATTGTTGACCTTAGTCGGACATGTTCCAGATGATAACGGTGAAGGTGAAGGAGAAGAAACGGATGGAGTGTCCAAAGAGGAAGGCAGCACTGATAGCTGTGGTGGCAGTCCTGGCACTGGGGATCATCATCGTGGTGGCTGTCATGCTCAGCGAAGGGGTTCTGGTGTCCGACACATTCACCTCTCTAAAGAGATCCAGAACTGGCCGGTGGGATAGTGTCTGGGTCACTGCCCATCTATAGGAGGTTGTGGGGGGGGGGTTTGATGTTTTAATTGTCCTATCCAAACTCCGCCCACAAGTGCTATCCTCTTCTTTTATAACCAGTTCCATAGAGCTCTGATAAGACCCTCATTTAACCCAGTGAGACCTGTACAGCACATGATCTGATGTAGTTAGTGGAATTCCAGGTTAGATATGTTAGAGGAAAGACCCGGAATCCTTCTTTTTTCCCCCTGCCGTCTTCACTATACCATTTCTGCTGTTATTGTAATTAAAGTTCAGTTCTAATTAAATTTGTTGGAACTTTTTTATGGACAGAATCTAATTCTGCATTTGTAGCCTCTCTGATCCAGCTGACCGAACTGAACACTGCAGTAACATAACAGACAGGACCCGCAGTAGGAGAGTGTGCTGAACACCTGAACTTCATCCACTTGATAATGAACAACCAATTCATTAACAGTAATAACAGTTTTATTACATTGTGCATAGCAAGAAATAAAATGTAATAATATTTCTAGAAATATTTCCAATAAAAACAATTTCCATATTCCATAAAGCACAAATATAAATAAATAAAACACTGATAAAAATAAATAACACAAATACATATAAATAAAAAGAAATAAAATTAAGTTACAGCATCCTGCACCATGCTCAGTGGGCGCATGTCTGTGACTATCATGTTTAAAATGCTATTTGTTAGCTCAGCTGCTTGCTCAGGTCTACATAATAGTGCTTTGTAGATAAATTTGTCCATCCGAGACTGTGATGATTTACTAAAAAAGAAGAAAAATAATGTCTTAATTGACATTACTAAATGACATAATACAGTAGGATCATGGCTGTGCATTTATTAACCCTAAACTTACACCAGCTGACTAGGAATTAAAAAAAAGGTATTCTTGAGGAAATATTTACAACGTATTGAATTAATTATTATATTATATTATATTCTAAACTGTTCTATATATGCCTGAAATTAGGCATGGCATCTGAGAACTTCAAGCCCTGACCAGAACATCGAAGTTACTCGGACATCCAAAGTCAGAAAGCGGTCTCGCCCTCTTTCCAATGGCATGTACAGTCCGATACAGTATTTTCAGGCCGGCTCACACGTTTATAAGCGTCATCGGCTGTCTTTGCCTTTGCCGACGCCGATATGGGCCAGCGTGCGGCACACACCATCCCGTATCGGCGTCGGCAAGGCAAAGAAAAACGGACGTGACGAAACCAAACAAACAACAACAACAGCAAGGACGTGTCCAGGTCTTATGACAGAAGCGTCCCAAAAACGCTGTAGACTACCTACCAGTGTGGCGGATAACCTCGCCAAACAGAAAGTCAGGTGTTAATTTCAGACCCTGACCACACAGTATTGTCTGCTAGAAGTGACCAGCTACTGATTAATGAGCTAAATTTGACAACTGCTCAGCTAACTTTATCATGTTTTTATTTTTCATCTTCTTAACTCCACAGCGCTGCCTTTTTATAGATTAATTAAACATTGTATGAAGTCACGTTAAGCTTAAGGTCATACTTGTCACCATTGTAATAAACTAGTCCCAGATTCGACAGTAGCCATAATTAACAGAAACCTAGCCCTCCGCAGGGCTGATGTTATGCTAGTAAGGTACATTAACGTTAAATTTTACCTTGTCTCGGGTCCTCCGCTCCATTCTGGGTGTCTTCGGAGGAGATTCTGCAACATCGAAGATGTGCTATTGTGCAATGAATACACGTCACAGTGTTCTTCTTGCTGTTGAGTTTGAAATGCTCCCACACTTCCGACATTTTCTGTCGTTTTTTGTTGTATTTTTCTTCTCTTTCATTGTTTTCCGTCACCTCTGCCATTTTCCCGCTCTTCAACCAAACAGGTCCGCATCCGCCGCCTTCTTCCTTTGCGTGGGTGACATAAGCGCGTTGTGACTAAAAGTAGTCCGTGCGAAATACTGTGCTTTGAGCTTTACAATTAAATAAACGATTCCTCGAGGCAGAGAAAATTCCTCGATAGTTTTTTGTAATCGAGGTACTCGAATTACTCAAGTAATCGTTTCAACCCTAATTAGCAGTGTATCCAGTTTCGAATGACAAAACTTTAGATGATCATCTCACCCTCCGAACTCTGTCAAGCCATGGTTCACGACTCTTTGGAGCTCTTCTCGAATCCTAGAACTTCTGTCACTCTGGATTTTACACTGTCATTGTCTTTCAGATCCGATTCTGAAATTTGAGTGTCCAGAACATCCAGACTGAGATGCACCTGTAAAAGTCTAAATGGAATCGCAGTTTAATCCACCTTCAAAATGCAGTTTGGACCTGATCAGCAAAAACAGTGAGGTCTCCTGAGTGCTAGAGTTAGTCTGGGTTTCTCAAAACCGATTTCCTTCTTCATCAGCGTACAGGATGAGGGCAGTAAAGTGCTGATCTGTGTAAATAATCATCACGTGTAACTCAGACGATCTGCCCCCTCATGTGAAATCAGGTCTGTTGGTAGGACGTTTGTGTGGCTGCTGAAACTGTGGAGAGTTAAGAGGGCAGAGAGTCACATCACACATGTGACCAACACAGTTAAAGGGGCATTATGTAATATATTTACTTCACTAGATCATAAAATGCCCATTCTATATCATCAGAGTTTAAACATGTTGAAGTTGAACTACTAGCTTCCCCGATAACAGCGCTACAGCTAGTTTCTTCTCTTCTGACATTCCCTAATCAGACCTGAAAGTCTGTTTGTGTTTTGGTCTGTGATCCCACCCACCTCCGCCCTGGGTGGCCAGATATGACACAAATTGGCAGGCTAACATGGCGTGCTGCAGCCACAGAGGTAAGCAAACGAACTGGACCGACAGAGATAACATTCAATCCTGCTCCACCTAAGAATCCCTCTGACCAGAGTGGAGTACAACACCAGGGAATACTGGAGCTGCTTTTGAAAATGGAGGCAGTTTAGAGCTCAGAGGAGCTTTAAGACGGATACGGAGTTGGGTCGTTTCCTCCGTTAGAGCCTCAGCTAGGGTTAGAGAAGCTGAGCCAATTCATCACTGCTACTAGTAGGGATAGACAAGTCATTTCAGGTCATTCCAGTACTCGCATTCAGACACTTTGGTCCGTGTGCAGCTGGGTTATTGAGGTAGTGGGTTTGAGACACAGTCGATGAAGTAAAACCCGTGCTAACCTGTGAAACTTGTGCTATTTAACACCGTCATGCTAACATGCTAGTGTTAACTGCTATTAGAATAGCGTCTATAAGCACTGTTAATGGACACTATTTTACTGCTCATGAGGAACTCAAACTCCTCATAATGTACAAACGTGGGACAAGACGCAGGATGCACGTGCAAGTCTTTAATAGGCTCAAATTAAAACGAAACCAAAGAAACTAGTACACTAAGAAATGACAGGGAACAGGGTAACAAAAACAACTGACACGGAGACAAAACACCAAGCAAGAACAAAGGGAACAACAGGGAGTATAAATGAACAACGACTAACAAGGAACACCTGGGAAGGGGCGGAGCTACAAACTAAAGATAGGTGAGGGGCCTGACTAGACGGCAGAGACAGGAGGAGCAATAACCAAAACAAACAGAAGCACATGGAACATGACAACAAAAGGCACATGGAAGTGACAAGAGAAAAAGAGACAGAAACAAAAACCAGAGAAAACAGAGACAAATAGGGGCAAGAAAAGACAGGACGTGACAGTAACAGGATTGCAGGTAACAGGATTGCAGGTAACAGGGTTGTAGGTAATAGGGTTGCGGGGGCCAGGATTGCAGGTAACATGGTTGCAGGTAACAGGGTTGCAGGTAATAGGGTTGTGGGGACCAGGATTGCAGGTAATAGGATTGTAGGTAACAGGGTTGCAGGCAACAGGGTTGCAGGTAACAGAGTTGCAGGTAACAGGGTTGCAGGTAATAGGGTTGTGGGGAACAGAGTTGCAGGTAACAGGATTGCAGGTAATAGGGTTGTAGGTAACAGCGTTGTAGGCAGCAGGTTGCAGGTAACATGGTTGCAGGTAATATGGTTGAAGGTAACAGAGTTGTATGGTAATAGGCTTGTAGGTAACAGGGTTGCAGGTAACATGGTTGTAGGTAACAGAGTTGTATGGTAATAGGCTTGTAGGTAACAGGGTTGCAAGTTTTCCATGATTTGGATGATCTGGATAAACCAGCTTTCAGCTCTGACCTGTACATGTGTAAATATCCTCCAGGTGGTAAAGTTGCTCAGATGAAGTGCGTGTAAGAGATGAATCTGACAAGCCCCGCCCACTAATATGTTATTCCAGAAGTGTACGTTGCAGGGGATCAGCAGGACCTAACTGCAGCGCGGGGTGTAACTGGAGCTAAATATGTGCAGTTGTGACATGGCTAAATATCTTATATCTTAATAAAATTCTATTAAATCCCGATTTTTTGGTGGAATATTTATTTTTGTGTTACACTATATACCTACAATATATTGCCAGAAGTATTTGCTCATCTGCCTTCACTCGCATATGAACTTGAGTTACATTCCATTCTGAATCTATAGGGTTTAATATGATGTCAGTCCACCCTTTGCAGCTATAACAGCTACAACTCTTCTGCCTTCTGGAATTCTTTCCACAAGGTTTAGGAATGTGTTTATGGGAATTTCTGACCATTCTTCCAGAAGCGCATTTGTGAGGTCAGACACTGATGTTGGACTAGAAGACCTGGCTCGCGGTCTCCGCTCTAATTCATCCCAAAGGTGTTCTTTCGGGTTGAGGCTGAGACTCAAGTTCTCCCACACCACTCACTCATCCATGTCTTTATGGAGCTTGCTTTGTCGGAGAAGTACCGTTCTCCTGGCAACCACCAAACCCAGACTCATCCATCGGATTGCCAGATGGAGAAGCGTCATTGGTCACTCCAGAGAACACGTCTCCACTGCTCTAGAGTCCATTGGTGGCGCTTTACACCACTGCATTCGACGCTTTGCATTGCGGTTGGTGATGTAAGGCTTGGATGCAGCTGCTCAGCCATGAAAACCCATTCCATGAAGCTCTCTACACACTGTTCTCGAGCTAATCTGAAGGTCACATGAAGTTTGGAGGTCTCTAGCGATTGACTCTGCAGAAAGTTGGTAAAAGTTGGCATCCGCTGACCCCACTCTGTCATTGTATGTGGCCTACCACTTCGTGGCTGAGTTGCTGTCACCGCTTCCACTTTGTTAAAATCCCTCTGACAGTTGACTGTAGAATATTTAGTAGTGAGGAAATTTCGCGACTGGACCTGTTACACAGGTGCATCCTATCACGGTACCATGCTGGCATTCACTGAGCTCCTGAAAGCGACCCATTCTTTCACTAATGTGTGTAGGAGCAGTCTGCATGTCTAGTTGCTTGGTTTTATACACCTGTGGCCATGGAAGTGATTCACCTGAATTAAAAGGAACACCTGAATAAAATGATTTGGATGGGTGAGTGAATACTTTTGGCAATATATATGTTGTAGTATGTTACATATTTCGGTTCTGGGGAATCACTCACTTTGAGATGTTAGTTAATTGTGTACTGTCTCTTTAAGAGATGTGTTTGTTCGGTGTCACTGCTGTAGCTCTGGATAAAACTCTTATGGCGGTGAACACTCAGATATGTCATGACCCGAACGTGAACTTTGCACAAGGTGCTTATTTAAAGTTTTATGTTTGACACATTCTCCTTGTCTCTACAGGGTTTTCCCCAGTTGTGTATTTCCGGGGGGGCGTTGATCTGTGTGTGTGTGTGTGTGTGTGTGTGTATGTGAGAGAGAGAGTGTGAACGTTCACTCCGGAGCTACTGCAGAGTTTTAACTGCTGCATTTACTGTGTATATAGTTTAAACAGCACCAGCCAGATAAAAGAAGCACCCAGCGGTCCTCGTGGTCCGGGTCATCACCACCAGACTCACCTCCACTCAGGCTGTCAGGCTGAGTTCATCTGTCTGCTGACCCTCATACCGACCGAACACTGAGCGCTGGTCTTTGTGCAGGATGGTAAGTTGGTTTGTGGTGTTCAGTCCAGTTGAGGATGTGGGTTGAGCTGGTTCCACTGCTGTGGTGCTTTGGGTTTCTGCAGACACTGACAGAGCCAGACTTTACAGACACCAGGAGGAGGAGGTAGAGTCTGTGCTTGAATTGCTCGTGTGGACCCATTAACTACATTTGATCAGGTCGAGTCTAGTCCGGGTTATAACAGTCCAGTCCAGTGCCTTTTATAACAGATGTTCTCACAAAGCAGCTTTACAGAGAATCTGGGTCCAAGAGAGAATAAGAGAAAAGCTCCACGGTGGGCAGACTGGTCAGCAATGCAGGCAGTGGCACCCAGCCGAGGCAGAGGAAGCAGCAGCAGTAGCTCAGCATCAGACCACGCAGGATGGGCAGAAGCTCAGCTTGGGCAGAGAAAACACAGACAGTTAGCTCTGACAGATGGACCAAAAACACTATATGGTGTTAGCAGTGGAAAACGTGAAAGGAGAAGTCAAAGTTTATAGAAGCCTTTTAACAGTAAAGCTCAGCTAATATTCCAGAACTCCATACTCTCTCTGATTATTATCTGTCGTCTATCAGGACAGCAAGCTGAAGGCTACCCAGAGAGAGGCGGAGGAGGTGAAGGAGATCATGGTGGAGAATCTGGAAAAAGTAGAGCCACAGAAAGACCTGGAGGATCTTGAGGAGCGGGCAGATAAGTTAAAGAATCAAGTGAGCTGGAGTTCTTCATTAGGAACATTGTACTGTAGGGTGCTGTTCACAAGGCTACATGACACCTACATAAGCTTGTTGTGATAACTGATATAACCCTACATGAATGTTTATAAATGCTTATTACAGTAGAAGGGTAGATTTGCCAAGTTTTGATCAGTCAGCTGTACAATCTGAACACATGAAAACTGAAAACTGGAACGCCGACTTGAACAAGCTTTAATAAACATTCATGTAGGGTTATGTCAGTTGTCATGACAAGCTTATGTAGGTGTCATGTAGCCTTGTGAACAGCACCCTACAGTGAAGTGATACCGTTTCCTGTGTAGACTGATGTGGCCAAGAGAACTATATAAGATCTGTGACATCCTCTTATACGGTTTATTGGCTGTACTCAGCAGAAACATGTATCAGTACACAGACATTTTAGTAAAGAAGTTGCTTGATTTAATGGTGAAACTTGTAAAATCACAGAATGAACTGGGAATAATCAACTGTTTGATTTTAGAACAAGTTCCAGAAGAGAAAAAGGTTAAACCCGAAGAACCAGAGTGAGATGGAATGTCCAAAGAACAAGGCAGCAGTGATAGCTGTGGTGGCAGTCCTGGCACTGGTGATCATCATCGTGGTGGGTGTCATGCTCAGCAGCAGAAGTTCCGGTGACCCACACAGTGACCGTGCTGCTGTTACCCCCAAACCACACGTGTCAGGAGAACCGTAACACTCAGCGCTGGAGGACCGTATAACAGACAAACAGAAAGCTCATTCTGACCCGCTAATGGCTCAGACGGAGTCCAGAACTGGCCTGGGGGATAGTGTCTGGCTCACTGCTCATCTATAGGTGGTTGGGGGGGGTTGATGTTTTAATTGTCCTGTCCAAGCTCCGCCCACAAATGCTGTCCTCTTCTTTCATGACAAGCTCCATAGAACTCTCTCTGAGACCTGTACAGCACAGTAACACACATGATCTGTTGTAGTTAGTGGAATTCCGGGTTAGATATGTTAGAGGAAAGATCCGGAATCCTTCTCTTTTCTTCCTTCCGTCCTCACTGTACCATTTCTGCTGTTATTGTAATTAAAGTTCAGTTCTAATTAAATTTGTTGGAACTTTTTTCATGCACAGAATCTAATTCTACATTTGTAGCCTCTCTGATCCAGCTGACCGAACTGACCACTGCAGTAACGTAACAGACAGGACCTGCAGTAGGACAGTGTGCTGAACAGCTGAACTTCATTCACTACTTCATAGGTCATCATGCACAAAGTCATGTGCAAACCATGTAAACTGGAGAACAACCTTCATCCAGCAGCCTCTGTAGGTTCAGGCAACACTTGACCACTGGGCCGGGACAGGAGGATGCTCTTGAGAAGGAGCTTCCATGGTGATTCCTGCAGGAGGTACAGCTGCTGTAGGAACCACCTTCTGGGAGTTCCAGCTACTGGATCAGTTAGACATGGTGCTTGCAGTACTGAATTCTTTGCAGCTTCCTGGATTATCAGAATGTAGGGAATACAAAAGTTGCGATATCGGTCGCAAAGTCTCTGGACCACCTCATGCTCTGGTCAGCATTCAGCTGAATTCAGTTTGGCTTTATCATCATTATACCAATATAGGGTGTCACTGCCAGGCTACTTCTCCAGTGCAGGGATTAGAAATAGATCAGTTAATAACACTGCAGAGACAGAGACACAGAGACACAATACAGATGTGCAGGAACAGTAAAACAGATGTGCAAGAGCATGTAAGTTGTGCAACAGGATGTACGATGTGCAAGAGCATAAAAGATGTGTGAAAGCATGCAAGATGTGCAAGAAACAGCTCCTGCCTTGGCTATACATCAGCTGCGTGGTTGCTGATGAGTGGCCAGCAGCCACATATTAAAATATTAACATCATTTTCCCATCGTTGGAATACTTGTGGAACGGTCCAGAAGCCAAGAATATCCAGCCCAACAGGAATAAGGCCTGTAGGAATTAACACAAGGACATGACTCACACAGAACTCTCTAACTGAACATCTAGACAGGGCATTAGTAGGGCAGGTCTGCTGAAGTGACCAGTCAGTGTGCTGTGCAGAAGTTAGAGACCCCCTTAATTCATCTATACATACGTCCAGTTTAAGAGGTGATTAAGCACAAGTTCTACACTTCTGAGGAAGTTAAGATTCATACATTCATCTTCTGAGCTGCTTATCCTTCTGGGTCGCTGGAGTCTATCCTAGTGCTCACTGGGTAGAAGGCAGGAAACACCCCGGACAGGCCGCCAGTCCATCACAGGGCAGGTACCCACACTCATACACACACATACACACACTTACACTCACACACACTCACACCATTGGGGGAGTGGGTGGGGTCAATTCAGCATCTCCAGTTCACCTGCATGTTTTTGGACTGTGGGAGAAACCGGAGCATCCGGAAGAGCAAACCCACACCCCGGCTGGGAATCACACCCAGACCCTTCTTCCTGTGCACTACAGTCCTATGTATATAGGATTTAAGGTTAGCTCAACCTTTTAAAACAGATTTTTTAAATTCATTAATTGACATTAATCGATTCTCCAAACTACTTCAACACAAGCAGCACCTGAAAACAGACGTGTCCAGGTATATAGGTGGGTAAACCGGACCGTACTGACTCGCTGGTCAGCTGAGACACAGAGAGATCTCTGACCTCATTAAGGACAGTACACAGCGTTGGTCAGTAAGAGGAGCTTACCGCGGTACCAGCCCGTAATGAGGAATCTAGCAGCAGCCGAATAAGACTTCTCCTGATCTGGTCAGACCGTGTTCCATCTCTGGATGCGGATCCTAGAAGAAGCTTCCAGTCACAGTTTTTGTGAAGTAACAAGCTGAGCTGTATGACCGGTACAGGTTCTAGTTTTATTGTAGGCCACTGCATAAACGAGTGAGCCTGAATAGTAAACTTCCACTTCCAGTCAGCGTCCTAGAGGGCGGGTACCTCTGTACTAGTGACCTAATGCTGTAAGATTGGAGAAATCATCCAAGCTCTTGATTTAAATGTTCAACCTGCCCACTGGATTCAGGACGATAGCCAGAAGTTAGACTCTCCACACATGAGAGGTAATTTGGGAACCTCAATCGGAAACCACATCCTCAGGTAATCCATAATACCTGAACACATATTGGAGGAGAGCCTCTCCCAGTCAGAGCTTTTTCATGGGTCTGAGTTTACAGGTGGCCACCAAAATGGTTTGATAGTTATTACACTGATCATCAAAAGAACAGCTGCACCTAGAAGGAATCAACCCACAGGACTGAAACTTGGTGTGTAGGTTTGACATCGTGAGACATGCTAATGATTCAAGTTTCATGCACGACTGCACATGTGACGTGAGCAAGGACGGTCCTTATCGCTGTACCTGACTGACCCAACAGCCACGACTGCAGACATTCAGCGAGCAGTGATGCCCTCCATGAGTCATCCTGTTAGTGCAGTCCCATTGGCAGACGACTGCACCAGGCAGGACTACATGCACGCAGACCGTTACGACGACTGTCCTTAACACCACGTCAACGTCACCAATGACTGCAATGGTGTCGTGCCAGACTGTCATAGAGTGACTTAGAATGGCAGCGCCTTATCTTCAGTGACGAGTCCCGCTTTTGTCTAGGTGGAGATGACCAACGAATCCGGGTGTGGAGGCACCGTGGTCAGTGCCAAGATGAACGGTTTGTTGTCACGCCTCACACATCCAGAAGGCCTGGTGTCACTCCACCTCCACCCCTACCGCACCACCTGCAGGAACTGTGTGAGAATATTCAAGCTGCATGGGATGGATTATCACAGGACACCATTAGGAACCTCTACAACTCCATGCAGAGACATCTGGCATGTTGGGTTAGCAAACACAGCAGCCCAATGCCATACGGAGGGACACTACTTCTGTATGTGTAGCTCAATAAATATTGATCATATCAGTCTAAATTCATCATCATTTATTGTTCCTTGTAACCTTTATCTTCCTTCCCAATAGCACTACAATCCCACACTTCCTTCTGGGAGCAGCTGTTCTGTTGATGATGAGTGTATAAAGGCCTTCCTCACCACTAGGGGGCGCTATGAGTACAAAGTTATGAGCTTCAAATCTTATCTTAATGATCTTAAATCTTAAATCTCAATTTACTTCTGCACCTCTGTTGAAACACCCTCTCAGAACCTTTCACTGTAGAAGTTGATGCTTCTAATCTGGGTGTCGGGGCTGTCTTGTCGCAACGTCACGTGGGACCCTCCAGTATCTTGTGGACTGGGAGGGCTATGGAGCTGGATACCGGCAGCGGATGTCCTGGACCCTGCTCTGGTGAAGGAGTTCCACCGCTGCCACCCATCCCGTCCTGCTCCACGTCCTAGGGGCCGTCCCATGTGATCATCCTTGAGCCCGTCCGCTGGCCGCTGATGTGGTCTCCCGAAGCAGTTATCCTTGAGCCCGTCCGCTGGCCGCCGACGTGGTCGTTCGAGGAGGTTGTCCTTGAGCCCGTCTGCTGGTCGGCATTGAAGGTCAGCCCAGGCTTTTGTCCTTGGGCCTGTCCGTTGGTTGTCAGCGGGGTCCACAGGTCCGTGAGTGCGCTTCTCTGGTCGCGGAGGAGGTGCTCTTCGTGGTAGTCCTCGTTCTCTCTCTATCTCGGACTCCTTGCGCTTCCTGGTGGCTCTGGTCGTGGAGGAGGTGCTCTTCGTGGTCATCCTCGTTCTCTCTCCATCTCGGACTCCTTTGCGGGGAGTACTGTCACGCCTGCTGGCTCTCTTCTCACCCCCGGACTCCATTTCCCATAACCCACCACCCGATGATGACACATGTCCGCCATCTCCCAATCCTGTTCCGTTTTCTAGATCCGAGTCTCCCAAGTATTGATTGCACACCTGTTGCTAATCTAGTCTGTTTGTGCAAATACGCCTCTGCATCATTGCAAAGTATTGCNGTGGAGCCAAACTGCTATAGGCTGAATGAGAAGAGCAAAACTGCTGTAGGCTGAATGAGTGGAGCCAAAGTGCTATAGGCTGAATGAGAAGAGCTAAACTGCTGTAGGCTGAATGAGTGGAGCTAAACTACTGTAGGTTGAATGGGTGGGGCTAAACTGCTGTAGGCTGAATGAGTGGGGCTAAACTGCTGTAGGCTGAATGAGTGGAGCCAAACTGCTATAGGCTGAATGAGAAGAGCAAAACTGCTGTAGGCTGAATGAGTGGAGCCAAAGTGCTATAGGCTGAATGAGAAGAGCTAAACTGCTGTAGGCTGAATGAGTGGAGCTAAACTACTGTAGGTTGAATGGGTGGGGCTAAACTGCTGTAGGCTGAATGAGTGGAGCCAAAGTGCTATAGGCTGAATGAGAAGAGCTAAACTGCTGTAGGCTGAATGAGTGGAGCTAAACTACTGTAGGTGTAATGGATGGGGCTAAACTGTTCTAGGTTGAATGGATGGGGCTAAACTGATATAGGTTGAATGGGTGCGGCTAAACTGCTATAGGTTGAATGGATGGGGCTAAACTGCTGTAGGCTGAATCGGTTGGGCTAAACTTCTGTAGGCTGAATGGATGGGGCTAAACTGCAATAGGTTGAATGGGTGGGGCTAAACTGCTGTAGGCTGAATGGACAGTGCTAAACTGTGGTGGGCGGAATGGGTGGAGCTAAACTGTAGGTGGAAGGGGCAGGGTTAAACTGCTGTAGGTTGAGTGGATGGGTTTAAACTGCTGTAGGTTGTATGGACAGTGCTAAACTACTGTAGGTTGACTGAGTAGAGCTAAACTATGGTAGGCTGAATGAGTGGAACTAGACTACGGTACTAGACCGTAGTACGGTACTAAACTCCTGTAGGTTTAATAGGCAAGGTTAAACCACTGTAGGTTGAATGGACAGTGCAAAACTACTGTAGGCTAAATGGGCATGGCTAAACTGCTGTAGGCTGGATGGGTGGGGCTAAACAGCTGTAAGCAGAATGGACAGAGCTAAACTGCTGTAGGCCGAACGGGTGGGGCTAAACTGCTGTAGGCTGAATGGTCTATTGACTGGGCAGTGAAAATTCAGTTTTTCATAATATGGTTCCTTTAAACCGAACACTGAATGCTAAACTCACATAGAACTGTAATCTGAGCTTTCTTCTTGTGAAATCAATCAGCAAGGTGGGCTATTCTAACTGATTTTTATTAGACAGTTTGGAAATAATTGATTCCCCACCATGAGCGGTAAAGTATGGATTAGTGACATAAGCGCAGTCTGAGGAAAAAGGATTAAGGTAATTTATTGTGTAGGCAATTTGGTGTCAATTAGCATGCGGCTAACAGTTAGAGAGTGCTGCCGGGACAGGGCGAGATATCTTACATTACTGTCCCGTGGGCCATTATCACTGTCTGTGTGAATCCATTGTCCATGCATTAATTAACATGACTCAAACACATGATCCTGAGGGGAGATTAAGACTAAACTCCTCTGTCCCTTCATTCCTAATGCTAGCCTTAAAGGACTCATATCACAGGGAAATTAATTCTACTTTTGTTTGATGTAACAGGCCTGTGTAAATATTCTGAAAGTTCTTAATACGGAAGCTAAACTGCAGAAATAGCTTGTTTAGCACTTAGCACTGTCATGAGAACCAGCTCATTTTCATACATTCTATTAATACATCAGTCTTAATGCACAGTAACAAAAAGAACCTGTTTAGTTGTCGGGGGAAACAGCAGCTGGAGAATAAGCATGTAAACATCAGAAATGTTTTTGGTATGTAAAACCACTGATATTCATATAAGAAATGTATTATAAGTAAAATATGAATAGTGGAGTTGTGTACTATATCACTACCCTTATGTGCTATGAAAGCATTCAAATCCCTGTGGAACTGGATGAGTTCTCTTCTGTTGTATGTTGAAAGTCTGAAATGTAATCTTCTACTGAGATTTCATTTGGCAGAATTTGATGGATTCATTCTTATTGCAGGTCAATTTATTTTTCTTTAGAGCAATCCTGAAACTATAATATTGTGTGTTATAATACTATTGTATTATTCTAGACAGTACATGTTCCTGCTTAAAAGAGATAAAAAAGAACAAAAGAAGTATTGTATAGCAATCTTAAAAAAATAATAGCTAATATAAATACATGAAAAAACATGTAAAAGTAAAACATAAAAAATCTAAATAATAATAAAATGTTTATAGTTAAAATTACTTCAATATAAAAATATTTAAAACGTTTTATTATGTCACGCCTGCTGGCTCTCTTCTCACCCCCGGACTCCATTTCCCATAACCCACCACCCGATGATGACACATGTCCGCCATCTCCCAATCCTGTTCCGTTTTCTAGATCCGAGTCTCCCAAGTATTGATTGCACACCTGTTGCTAATCTAGTCTGTTTGTGCAAATACGCCTCTGCATCATTGCAAAGTATTGCCACTCTGTGCTTACTGAGTGGTTCTCTCTGTTTGCTACTCTGGTTTGGACTTTATTCTGATTCGCTGATTTACTCTTTTGTCTCTTTTACCCTTTATGGTACTTTTGCTGGTCTGACTGTTTGCCTGGTTTTGTCGCCCGCCTATTTCTGCACTCTGACTCTGCCTTGACCTTTTGTTATGTCCACCTTGCTCTTGTTGCTGCTGTGTTTGATTACAAATCTGTTAAATAAACCTTGCCTTGATTTTAGCTTAACGCTCGTCACAATCTGTTTGTCCATCAACATATGGAGAGCCATCATTCCTTTCAGGGAGAGCAATGGAAACGCCATTGTTCAGAAACAATTGAGGAAGAGTCGGCTACTGGTAGCTTTTATTGTGGCTCATTACTGGGGTTTGCGTCTGGATGAACCGGAATGGATGGAGTAGCATGCTGTAAAGTACTTAACGCCAGCTGGACTAATTCATCCAAATGTTGCTCCTGGTAAGCTAGTCTTTCTTCTAAACCTGCTGGATCCATGGTAATGATGAAGTCCTCTGTAGGGAACTGAGCAGGCTTGTCTTCAGTTTCACCTGTCCGGCTGAGTTCATCTGTCTGCTGACCCTCATACCCACCCTAAACACTGAACGCTGTGCAGAGTGGTAAGTTGGTTTGTGGTGTTCAGTCCAGTTGTGGATGTGTGTTGAGCTGGTTCCGCTGCTGTGGAGATCATGGTGATGAATCTTGAAAAAGTGGAGCAACGGAAAAAGAACCTGGAGGATCTTGAGGAGCGGGCGGAGCAGTTACTGAATTCAGTGAGTTCTTCATTAGGAACACTGCACTGCAGGGTGCTGTTCATAAGTCTACGTAAGCTTGTCATGATAACTGATATGAATGTTTATAAACGCTATTACAGTAGAAGGGTAGATTTGCCAAGTTTGGATCAGTCAGCTGTACAATCTGAATCAGTTGGAACAATCTGAGAACTGGAACGCCGACTTGAACAAGCTTTAATAAACATTCATGCAGGGTTATGTCAGTTGTCATGACAAGCTTATGTAGGTGTCATGTAGCCTTATGAACAGCACCCTACAGTGAAGTGATACCGTTTCCTGTGTAAACTGATGTGGCCAAGAGACCTATATAAGATCTATGACATCCTCAGATCAGTGTTGTGTGTCCAGACGTGGAGGCAGGAGAGACAGAGGTCCATCATCTCACCCTCCAAACTCTGTCCAGCCATGGTTCACAACTCCTTGGAGCTCTTCTCGAATCCCAGCACTTCTGTCACTTTGTATTTGACACTGTCATTGTCTGTTGTCGCAAAAGACACTTTGAGATCCGATTATGAAATTTGAGTGCCCAGAACATCCAGACCAAGATGCACCTGTAAAAGTCTGAATGGAATCACGTTTTAATCCACCTTCAAAATGTGGTTTGGACCTGATCAGCAAAAACACTGAAGTCTCCTGAGCGGTAGAGTTAGTCTGGGTTTCTCAAAACTGGTTACCTTCTTCATCAGAGTTCAGGATAAGGGCAGTAAAATGCTGATCAGTATAAATGATCTGTATAATCATCATGTGTAACTCAGATGATCCGCCCTCTCAGTGTTCATGTGAAATCAGGTGTGTTTAAGCTGGTAGGATGTTTGTGTGGCTGCGGAAATTGTGGCGAGTTAAGGGGGCAGAGAGTCACATCACAAACGTGACCAACACAGTTAAAGGACGGCACACTGATATGAAACCATATGAACAGCTATTTGTGTAGGTAATAGTTGTAGGTAACAGGTTTGTAGCTAATAGGGTTTTAGGTAACATGGTTGTAGGTAACAGGGTAGTAGGTAACAGGGTTGTAGGGTAATAGGGTTGCAGGTAACATGGTTGTAGGTAACAGGGTTGTAGCTAATAGGGCTGCAGGTAACAGGGATGTAGATAACAGGGTTGTAGGGTAATAGGGTTGTAGGTAACAGGATTGTAGGGTAATAGGGTTGTAGGTAACTGGGTTGTAGGGTAATAGGGTTGTAGGTAACAGGGTTGTAGGGTAATAGGGTTGCAGGTAACACGGTTGTAGGTAAGAGGGATGTAGGTAATATGGTTGTAGGGTAATAGGGTTGTAGGTAACAGGGTTGTAGGTAACAGGGTTTTCCTCAAGAACGGATGCTTCTGTACTGTCAAACTCAAGATAAAACTAGTTCTATTAATAAATAAAGAAAACTATGAAATTTATTTCTCTTGTTCTGATAATCTGGGTAACAGGGCTGCAGACACTCAGTCAAGACTGAACAGACTGGAGAAATATGAAAGACAGAGGAGAGGGATTACCTTTGGTCTGCCTACAGTTTTAGTAAATGGCTTAATGATGTAATTTCCTCTGTGTCATGTGAGGCCCTGTATGTTATCTTCCTCTGCCACAGTAAAGAGGAAACAGGCTTGTGTGGATGTTGTGGGACACGAATTTAGTGCATAATTACTCTTATTAACATGTTGATGATCAAACTAATCGTCTTAACAATAATAGGAGACGTTTACTAACATAACCAAACCACAAAGGCAGATTTAAACTTATTTAACTCTAATATCTGATATGAAAGATGATAATCCAGGAGGTGGGGCAAGAGAAAAACTCTATTTTGCAGGGGTCTGAGAGATATTTGGTATTCAAATCATATTTTGGAATAATATTTTCTACAGCTATGTTTACATCATGTCTCAGGACCAGTATAATGTACACAGGAAGTGCATGATTTAGAATTCTGAACATGGATTAATTGAAATTTCATGGGAGGGACAGAAAATGTGTCCACTCACTGTCCACTCTATTAGACACTCCTACCTTGCTGCTCCACCTTGTAGATGTACAGTCAGAGACGACAGCTCTTCTGCTACTGCACAGTGCAGTGTTGGTCATCCTCTAGTCCTTCATCAGTGGTCACGGGGTGCCCCCACAGGATGCCGTCCACAGGACGCTGCTCACAAGACGCTGCCCACAGGATGCTTGGTTGGTGGACGATTCTCAGTCCAGCAGTGACACTGAGGTGTCCAGCAGCACTGCTGTGTCTGATCCACTCACACCAGCACAACACACACTAACGCCCCACCACCATGTCAGTGAACTGTAGAACTACAGAGTGTCCTATATGGTCAGTGGAGCTGATAGGATGAGTTCAGAAACAGGAAGTTGGGTTAATGTTATAGTGCAGGCTCAATGGATGGTATGGAATGAGGAATGATGATTTATTCATGTAAATGGGAAGATTGGTTTTCCATGATTTGGATGATCTGGATAAACCAGATTTCAGCTCTGACCTGTACATGTGTAAATATCCTGCAGGTGGGAAAGTCGCTCAGTCTCTCAGTGTGTGTGAGAGATGAATCTGTTATGCCCCACCCAGTAATATGTTATTCCAGATGTGTATGTTGCAGGTGAGCAGCAGGACCTGATTGCAGCACGGGGTGTAACTGGAGCTGAATATTTGCAGTTGTGACACAGCTAAATATCTTATACCTTTATAAAATTCTATTAAATACTGTTTTTTTGCTGGAATATTTATTTTATTATTACATACCTGTACTGGGGAATCACTCATGTTGAGACGTTAGTTAATTGTGTACTGTCTCTTTAAGAGATGTGTTTTTCTGTGTCACTGCTGTTGCGCTGTCAGTCTGCGAAATGCAAACTGAGCGAGGTACGTATGACTGTCAGCCCTGGATAAAACTCTTATTTCCACTTTATAAAAGGACACAGAATAAGCAGAACGTCGTTCAGAACGCTAGCAGTGTGGCGGTGAACACTCAGATACGTCGTGACCTGAATGTGAACTTTGTAAAAGGTCCATATTTCAAGTTTTATATGTGACATGTTCTTCTTGGCTCTCCGGGGTTCCCCCCCCATTGTGTATTTCCGGGGGACTGATGATCTGTGTGTGTGTGTGTGAGAGAGAGAGAGAGAAAGAGAGAGAGAGAGAGAGAGAGAGAGAGAGCGTGAATGTTCACTCCAGAACTACTGCAGATTTTTAACTGCTCCATTTACTGTGTGTACAGATTAAACAGCATCAGCCAGATTAGACCTAGACCACCAGACTCACCTCCACTCTGTCCAGCTGAGTTCATCTGTCTGCTGACCCTCATACCCGCCCAACACTGAGCGCTGGTCTTTGTGCAGGATGGTAAGTTGGTTCGTAGTGTTCGGTCCAGTTTTGGATGTGTGTTGAGCTGGTTCTGCTGCGGTGAAGCTTCGGCTTCCTGCAGACATTGACAGAGCTAGACTTCACAGACACCAGGTGCAGGAGATCAGAGAGATCTAAGCCTGAAACGGATGCAGTTAGTTAGAGTCTGTGTTCGAGTTGCTCATGTGGACCCAGTAACTACATTTGATCAGGTCGAGTCCAGTCAGGGTTTATTTGTATAGCGCCTTTTACAGCAGAGGTTCTCACAAAGCAGCTTTACAGAGAATCCCTGGGTCCAAACCCCCAATGAGCAGGCCAAGGAGAACCTTCCTCACAGCGTGAGGAAGAACCCTTGAGAGGAACCAAGACTCATAAGGGGAACCCATCCTTCTCTGGTCCAAACCGGATAGCAAGACAAGCACAGAAGCACCATAAACAGACCAGACTGTACAGTACAGTACTGAATCTAGAATAATCCAGTAGTTCAGCATCAGAGGGCAGTAGCTCAGCATCAGACCGCACAGGATGGGCAGTAGCTCCGCATCAGAGCGCACAGGATGGGCAGTAGCTCCGCATCAGAGCGCACAGGATGGGCAGTAGCTCAGTTCGGGCAGAGAAAACACAGTTAGCTCTGACAGATGTTCCAAAAACACTATATGGTGTAAACAGTGAAAAACGTGAAAGGAGAAGTGAAAGTTTATAGAAGCCTTCTGATTATTATCTGTCATTTATCAGGACAGCAGACTAAAGGCTGCCCAGAACGAGGCGGAGGAGGTGAAGGAGATCATGGCGGTGAATCTTGAGAAAGTAGAGCAACGGAAGGAGAACCTGGAGGATCTTGAGGAGCGGGCGGAGCAGTTACTGAATTCAGTGAGCTGGAGTTCTTCATTAGGAACACTGTACTGCAGGGTGCTGTTCATAAGTCTACGTAAGCTTGTCATGATAACTGATATAACCCTACATGAATGTTTACAAATGCTATTACAGTAGAAGGGTAGTTTTTATCAATCAGCTGTACAATCTGAGTCAGTTGGAACAATCTGAAAACTGGAACGCCGACTGGAACAAGCTTTAATAAACATTCATGCAGGGTTATGTCAGTTGTCATGACAAGCTTATGTAGATGCCATGTAGCCTTATGAACAGCACCCTACAGTGAAGTGATACCGTTTCCTGTGTAGACTGATGTGGCCAAGAGGACTATATAAGATCTATGACATCCTCTTATACGGTTTATTGGCTGTACTGAGCATAAACATGTATCAGTACACAGACATTTCAGTTTCACTGTAGTTTAACTGGGTAACCTGAACACTGAGGGGTTGTTAATGCAGCAGCAGACACATTAAATCCTGCTTTTACACCCAACACTGATATTAACACAGGGACTGTTATCTTCACCTCTGTAACTGAAGTCTCCCTCAGTACTGAAACATAAAGAAGCTGATTTATTGGTGAAATTTGAAGGTAAAATCACAGAATGAACTGGGAATAATCAGTTGCTGATTTTAGGCAGACAAGTTCCAGAAGACAGCAAAGAAGTTAAAGCAGAAGAACCAGGGGGAGACAGAGTATCCAAAGAGGAAGGCAACACTGATAGCTGTGGTGGCAGTCCTGGCACTGGTGATCATCATCGTGGTGGTTGTCATGCTCAGCAACAGAAGTTCCGGTGACCCACACAGTGACCGTGCTGCTGTTACCCCCAAACCACACGTGTCAGGAGAACCATAGCACTCAGCGCTGGAGGACCGTATAACAGACAGACAGAAAGCTCATTCTGACCGCTTATGGTTCAGGCAGAGTCCAGAACTGGGCTGGGGGATAGTGTCTGGCTCACTGCTCATCTATAGGTTGATGTTATAATTGTCCTGTCCAAGCTCCGCCCCACAAATGCTGTCCTCTTCTTTCATAATAAGCTCCATAGAACTCTGACAAGAACCCCATTTAACCCAGTGAGACCTTTTACAGCACAGTAACACCACATGATCTGATCTGGTAGTTCTGGGTTAGATTTGTTAGAGGAAAGACCTGGAATCCTTCTCTTTTCCTCCTTCCGTCCTCCCTATACCATTTCTGCTGTTATTGTAATTAAAGTTCAGTTCTAATTAAATTTGTTGGAACTTTTTTATGGACAGAATCTAATTCTACATTTGTAGCCTCTCTGATCCAGCTGACCGAACTGACCACTGCAGTAACATAACAGACAGGACCTGCAGTAGGACAGTGTGCTGAACAGCTGAACTTCATTAACCACTTCATAGGTCATCATGCACAAAGTCCTGCAAACCATGTAAACTGGAGAACAGCCTTAATCCCGCTGTAGGTTCAGGCAACACTCGACCACTGGGCCGGGACAGGAGGATGCTCTTGAGAAGGAGCTTCCATGGTGATTCCCTCAGGAGGTACAGCTGCTGTAGGAACCACCTTCTGGGAGTTCCAGCTACTGGATCAGTTAGACATGGTGCTTGCAGTACTAAATTCTTTGCAGCTTCCTGGATTATCAGAATGTAGGGAATGCACAAGTTTCTATATCTCTCCCAAAGTCTCTGGACCACCTCATGCTCTGGTCAGCATTCAGCTGAATTCAGTTCAGCTTTATCATCATTATACCAATATAGGGTGTCACTGCCAGGCTACTTCTCCAGCGCAGGGATTAGAAATAGATCAATTAGTAGCACTGCAGGGACAGAGACACAGAGACACAATACAGATGTGCAGTAACAGTAAAACAGATGTGCAAGAGCATGTAAGTTGTGCAACAGGATGTGCGAAAACATGCAAGATGTGCAAGAAGTAGCTCCTGCCTCGGCTATACATCAGCTACATGGTTGCTGATGAGTGGCCAGCAGCCCTTCAGCAGTTCAATAAAATTATTAACATCATTTTCCCATTGCTGGGATACGTGTGGAATGGTGGAAAAGAGTCCAGCAACCAAGAATATCCAGCCCAACAGGAATAAGGCCTGTAGGAATTAACACAAGGACATGACTCACACAGAACTCTCTAACTGAACATCTAGACGGGGCATTAGTAGGGCAGGTCTGCCAAAGTGACCAGTCAGTGTGCTGTGCAGAGGTCAGAGATCCCCTTAATTCATCTATACATACGTCCAGTTTAAGAGGTGATTAAGCACAAGTTCTACACTTCTGAGGAAGTTAAGATTCATACATTCATCTTCTGAGCTGCTTATCCTTCTGGGTCGCTGGAGTCTATCCTAGTGCTCACTGGGTAGAAGGCAGGAAACACCCCGGACAGGCCGCCAGTCCATCACAGGGCAGGTACACACACTCATACACACACACTCACACTCACACATACACATACACTCACTCACTCACTCACACACACACACACAAACCATTGGGGTCAATTCAGCATCTCCAGTTCGCCTGCATGTGTTTGGACTGTGGGAGAAAAACTGAGCACCCAGAAGAGCAAACCCACACCCCGGCTGGGAATCACACCCAGAGCCTTCTTCCTGTGCACTACAGTCCTATGTATATAGGATTTTAAGGTGAGCTCAACCTTTTAAAACAGGTTTTTTAAGGTAATTAATCAATATTAAATCGATTCTCCAAACTACTTCAACAGGAGCAGCATCTGAAATCAGACAGCAGCACCTGAAATCAGTGTCGGTCAGTAAGAGGAGCTTACCACAGTATCGTTCTGTAATGAGGAATCCAGCAGCAGCCGAATCAGACTTCTCCTGATCTGGTCAGACCGTGTTCAATCTCTGGATGCGGATCCTAGAAGAAGCTTAGAGTCACGGTTTCTGGCAGAGTAACAAGCTGAGCTGTATGACCGGTACAGGCTCTAGTTTTATTGTAGGCCACCGCACAAAGAAGTGACGCCGAATAGTAAAATTCCATTTCCGGTCAGCGTCCTGGAGGCCTGTGTGCTAGCAACCTAGTGCTGTAAGATTGGAGAATTCATCCGAGCTCTTGATTTTAACGTTCAACCTGCCCACTGGATTCAAGACGATAGCCAGAAGTTAGACTCACATTGATGTTTAAAGCTCTCCACACATGAGAGGTAATTTGGGAACCTCAATCGGAAACCACATCCTCAGGTAATCCATAATACCTGAACACATATATGATGAGAGCCTCTCCCAGTCAGAGCTTTTTGATGGGTCTGAGTTTACAGGTGGCCAGCAGGTGGCAGCGAGTCATCTTCAGTGACAAGTCACACTTTTGTCTTGGTGGAGACGACCAAAGAATCAGTGTATGGAGGCACCGTGGTAAGTGCCAAGATGAGTGGTTTGTTGTGTCACACGTCCAGAAGGCCTGGTGTCACACCACCTCCACCCCTACCGCAAAATGATTTGATGGTTNTCATCATTTATTGTTCCTGGTAACCTTTATCTTCCTTCCCAATAGCACTGCAATCCCACACTTCCTTCTGGGAGCAGCTGTTCTGTTGATGATGAGTGTATAAAGGATCCACTGCATTAGAAAAACCCTTAAAGTTTCCTGGAGAGCCATCATTCCTTTCAGGGATAGCAATGGTAACGCCATTGTTCAGAAACAACCGAGACTCCGGAAGAGTCGGCTACTGGTAGCTTTTATTGTGGCTCATTACTGGGGTTTGCATCTGGATGAACAGGAATGGATGGAGTAGCATCTTGTAAAGTACTTAACGCCAGCTGAACTAATTCATCCAAATGTTGCTCCTGGTAAGCTAGTCTTTCTTCTAAACCTGCTGGATCCATGGTAATGATGAAGTCCTCTGTAGGGAACTGACTCAAACACACTATGCAGTTTTAATTTCAACACAGAGTCCCAAACAAAACTGATTCTAATAATCCTAAAGGCCAAAACATAATGTAGTACTCACAAACCAGGAGACATTCCATAGTCAAAAACACAGGAAAATAACCAGGAATAACACTAAGGCTCAGAAATGCAGTGGGAACACAAAAGACTACACACAGAACTGCAACCTGCGGGTTATTAAACAGCACACAATGACTAACAGGTGTGCAGAGAACACGCCAATATGTGGGAGAGGGCGACATCTGGTGGCCTGGTGGGGAATCCCCAGGCATATTTGGGGCACTGCAGCGCTGAAAATGATCCACCACTCACATACTACCTGCTCTGTGGTGGTCCTGTGGGGATCCTGACCACTGAAGAACAGGGTAATAAAGTATGCAGAGAAACAGATGGACTACAGTCTGGAACTGTACAACTACAGTGTGCTCCTATATGGTCAGTGGAGCTGATAAGATGAGTGCAGAAACAGGAAGTGGGGTTAATGTTATAGTCCAGACTGGATGGTTCGTATGGAATGGGGAATGATGATTTATTCATGTAAATGGGAAGATTGGTTTTCCATGATTTGGATGATCTGGATAAACCAGATTTCAGCTCTGACCTGTACATGTGTAAATATCCTGCAGGTGGAAAAGTCGGTCAGATGAAGTGTGCGTGAGAGATGAATCTGATTAGCCCCGCCCAGGTTTCTTATTCCAGGTATGTTTCAGGTAACCGGCGGGACCTGATTGGAGCCCGGGGTGTAACTGGAGCTGAATATTTGCGGGAGGTAAAGAAGTTTCGGTTTGGAGTATTTGAGAAAGTGAAAGGAGCTCATTTATCAGCTCCAGTCGCTTACACCGTGACCGAGCTTCAGCACCGAACTCACCTCCAGCTTGTCCTCCCGGGAACAACAGCGTAAACAGGAAAGCGCAGTCCGGATCAGCTCCGAGCGCAGGACGCGAACTCTGTCTAGCTGTGTTCTTTTGTCTGCTGACCCGCATACCCACCCAACGCTGAGCGCTGGTGTTTGTGCAGGATGGTAAGTTGGTTCGTGGTGTTCAGTCCAGTTCTGGATGTGTGTTTAGCTGGTTCCGCTGCTGTGGTGCTTTGGGTTCCTGCAGACAGTGACAGAGCCAGACTTTACAGACACCAGGTCGAGGAGATCTGAGCCTGAAACCGGCGCTGTTAGTTAGAGGCTGCGCTCGAGTTGCTTGTGTGTGTCTCCTCTGAAGGCCATGAACGTCGCAGGAGTGTTTGAGGTTTTGGTGGGGAGGGTCGTGCTGTTAGTTACAGACCTCGTGTTGTTTATGTACAGAGTCTGTTGGAGTCTAATCACACAGTTTAGGCTGTCACGTATTGACGCTGTAAGAGTTGTGACCTTTGCCCTCCAGGTGACCGGTGTGGACCCATTAACTACAATTGATCATCCATAAAATGTTTCCTGGGATAAATGTTAATGGTCTATGGAATTTCAAACACATGAGCTGGACGTGTTGTACAGAAACTGTGACTGACCTGTGAGGTCCTTATCCGTTGTTATGACTGTAAACAAGCATGTTTTGACCGGTACAAGGACACGCTGTTGGTGGCTTTATCCTGGAAACAGAGCGTTCCCTTTCACTCTGCACTGCCCATACTTTAAAAAATGGATCTTCATGGGTTCTTTAGTCAAGACAGTGGTTCTAGCTACAGTGGTTTTAATGCTTGTTTAAAATTTTTGTTTGAAAATTTCTGCATTTGACCCAAAACGTCATCAGACTGCAACAGACGTTCTAAAAGTAGATAAAGAGAACTTGATTAAACACATGAGACACAGATATCAGACCTGGTGACGTATGTACTGAGTAGAAGATCCAGTGGATCATATCTGTGAGGGTATGTGATCCTGTGCTGTCAGTATCTGGTCTGATCCTCTTGTGCAACAGTAACTGCAGCTAAACGTTCCCGGTAACTGTTGATCCATCTTTCACATCAGCTTGGAGGAATTTTATCATCAGCAGCTCTTCTTCTGAGGTTCCTCAGAAATCTCCTCTGTTGGTTCCATGATACACGTCCACATGTATTGTGAAGATCAGACTTTGATAGATCCCTGTTCTTTAACTACAACAGGAGAACCACTCGCACCTGATCATCATCCCGCTGACTGAAACACCTGACTCTAATTTCACCTTCAGATCATCTCGTTGTTTGATTAGGTTCTATTTATCTACTTTCAGGGCGTGTGTAAATCTGATGAAGTTTTAGGTTAAATAAACACTCAAAGAACCATTTGTACGATATCTAGTTTGTAACAATAGAAGAACCCTTATTGGTGCTCTGTAGAACCCTATACAACACATTCTCCATCCGTCTGAACCATTTCACCATGCAAAGAACCTGTACTTACCAACGCTCTGCATTTACCTGCACCCCCCAACCTCTAAATGAAGATCATTTATGTTAAAACTTATCAGACTTGATATATCAGATCTGTGCTGCACAGTGAGAGAGTATCTGTTCTAGCTGTAGGTTATCTTAGTCCTAGTGTTCTTGCTGTTATAATAGGTTTTTTATCAGCTGCCAAATGCTAATGACATAATAACAATCGTATTTATACACAGTCGAGTCACATTATTATGACCCCTTCCTACTTTCGATGGCAGCAGCAGCACATAGCTCATGAAGGAAGCCAAGTTTTCATGGTATTCCCTATGCCCACTTATCCATGTGGAAGGCACTCCCAACCGATCTGGGTATGAACCCATCCTTGTAGATCATGTATACCCTTGATGGTCTTTCCTGGGGTCAGATGGGATCTTCCAGCAGGACAGTGCCACATGCCACACAGCTAGAAATGTCTAACACTGGTTGGAAGAGCATGACCAAGACTTCCAAGTCCTACCCTGGCCCCCTAATTCCCCAGACTTGAACCCAACTGAGCATCTGTGGGACCACCTTGATCGTCGTGGATCACTCTATGGATTCGCTCTATGGATTCGCTCTATGCCTCCTCCCCCACGCTCCCTCCTGCAGCATACCTGTGACAACCTACCAGAATGTTACTGAGTCACTCCCAGCCCGTCTAGCTGCTGTCCGTGCTGCACACAGCGGTTACTCTGGGTATTAGCTGGTGGTCATAATAATGTGACTCGACTGTGACACATTTCAGCGTCTGAAGGTTGGTCAGGTGTCGGCTGGGTGAAAGGAGAAGTGAAAGTTTATAGAAGCCTTATAGCAGTGAAGATCAGTCTTATAACTCCATACTCACTCTGATTATTACCTGTCGTCTATCAGGACAACAAGCTGAAGGCTGCCCAGAGCGAGGCAGAGGAGGTGAAGGAGATCATGGTGGTGAATCTTGAGAAAGTAGAGCAACGGAAGGAGAAACTGGAGGATCTTGATCAGCGGGCGGAGAAGTTACTGACTCAAGTGAGCTGGAGTTCTTCATTAGTAACACTGTACTGCAGGGTGCTGTTCATAAGGCTTCATGATAACTGACATAACCCTACATGAATGTTTATAAATGCTTATTACAGCAGGAGTCATCTGCTATAAAGGGTACATTTGCCAGTTTTTATCAGTCAGCTGAAGTAGGCTTTATGACAGATGACGACTGCTGGAATAAGGCTATAGGCTTTTACTAGACTTTCATCAGCTGCGTAGTGTTTGTCATGCACTGTAGGGCAGTTCTCTGTTAGCATCAAGCTATACTTGCATTAGCAGAAGCTAACAGAGATTACTCTTAGCTGAGTTTGACCCAACCACGACCCTGGATACTTACATTAGCATCAAACTAACAGAGATTACTCTTAGCTGACCTTGACCAGACCACGACCATGGATACTTACATTAGCATCAAGCTAACAGAGATTACTCTTAGCTGAGTATGACGAGGCTGCGACCCTGGATACTTATATTAGCATCAAGCTAACAGAGATTACTTTTAGTTGAGTACAAAAAGACCATGACTATGGATATTTATGTTAGCATCAAGCTAATGGAGTCATGAGCTGGAGGTTAGAGAATCAGCCTTGTGATCGGAAGGTTGGCGGTTTGATTCCCTTAACCCAAGCGCATGACTGAAGTGCCCTTGAGCAAGGGACCTATACCCCAACAGTCCCCGGGTGGCATAGATAGGGCTACCCACCGCCCCGGGCGAGTGTGCTCACTGCCCCCTAGTGTGTGGGTGCCTCACTGCACGGATGGGTTAAATGCAGGGGTTGAATTCCACTGTTTCTAAGCACAGCTGGTCAAAATGGTTCTAATCTAATACAGGTATATCCATGGTGGGCATGCAGGGTCCAAATGCACACCCTGCTTATTAGAAGAGTTAGACATGACTCACATGTTCATTCAGGATTAGCATGATATAGTTAGCAGGCGCTGAATAGCTTTGGTGCTTCATATCTGTGCTTTTGTTTACATGTGGATTTATTATATGAATTTGTGGTTCAGGAAAATGTGGGGCAGCTGATAAATGGAGAAACAAATAGATCATAAAGTTCTAAAGGTTCTGTCTGATTGTTTTAGTGCTTGTAAAACTGTTAGGGCAGTTTGTGTTTAATCATTCAGCAGGATTTGGTTGTATTCAAAACACCAGCTTATACTGTAGCGTCACTTAGTTCTCAGATCCAGAAGACGTAGAAGGCTTTGCTGATTTTAAGAATCACAATTAGATATTTATTCCATGTATCAGATACTGAAACCAGTGTTACTCAGCCGTGGTCCTGGAGGGACCTGAACATTGTAGTGAGTGCAGCTCTGAAAGGGCCTGTTAATGAGCTGATGAGTTGAATCAGGTGTGTTGGGAGCAGGGAAAGCACTGAATAGTCCAGGACTTCAGGACCAGGGCTGAGAAACACTGACTTAAACGCTTAGAGAGAACACAAAAAGGCAGCTGACCAGTAAAATAATTCTAATATATTAATTAGAACAATTAATAATATTTTAATGAATATATTAATTCTAATTTTAATATATTTAACATATAAAGTGTTGTGTTTGGTTAATAGTACAATATGTACACCATACTGGGGCCTATAACAGTCAGGGATCCATTTAATGCTGCGCTGGCTTTATAATGTAACTGCAGATTCATTTAAGGTGGATCGGATTAATTCCACTCACCAAAAAGTAGAAAGTCTCAACTTCATCCTCTTTACCACAGCAGTTTTCAGTACCTGGGCCGTCAGACAGAACCAGGTACTCAGAGTAGCATCAAACTAACATAGATACTTCAGGCTGCAACCCTCGATACTTATGTTAGCATCGAGCTAACCAACATTACTTTTAACTTTGTTTGACCTGGCCCTGACTCTTGATACTTCCTTTAGCATCAAGCTAACGGAGATAACAACAGCTGAGTAGGAGTAGACCACAACCCTGGATACTTATGTTAGCATTAAGCTAACAGAGATTACTTTTAGCTGAGTATGACGAGGCCGCAACCCTGGGCATTTATGTAATCATCAAGCTAACAGAGATTATTTTTATCTGAGTGTAACGAGGCCGCAACCCTGACAACCTATGTTAGCATCAAGCTAATGGAGATTACTCTTAGCTGGGTTTGACCACAAACCAGAACAATACTTATGTTAGCATGAAGCTAATGTAGGTACTTTGAGTTTGAGTTGCAGATTTTGCACCAAGACAATTCAACAAATGTATTCATACCACAGTGTGTTTTTGCACTACATACTCTTTGAAGCAGAGACACGACTTCTCGTCTCTTCAGCTGTGTGGTAAGAGCTGGTACCTGCACATGCATGTTTCAACAAAGTTTAACAGTTTATCAGAAAACTTTTAGGCTGGAGCACCCAAGCTTTTATGAACATTCATGTAGGGTTATGTCAGCTGTCATGACAAGCTGACGTAGATGTCATGTAGCCTTATGAACAGTACCCTACAGTGACGTGATACCATCTTCTCTATGTTTGTGTGTAGACTGATATAGGAATAAATCTGTAACGTCCTCTTATAAGCATATAGTTACGCAGACATCTGAGTTTCATTGTAGTGCAACTGGGTAACCTGTACGCTGAGAAGTCATGGTTTTACACCCTTCACTGATATGAACACAGTTAATATTAACACATTAACACAGACTTTTATCTTCACCTTAATTGTTGACTTTAGTCGCACTCGTTCCGGAAGTCAACGAAGAAGGTGAAGGAGAAGAAACGGAAGGAGTATCTGAAGAGCAAGGCAGCACTGATAGCTGTGGTGGCAGTCCTGGCACTGGTGATCATCATCGTGGTGGTTGTCATGCTCAGCAGCGGAAGTTCCAGTGACCCACACAGTGACCGTGCTGCTGTTACCCCCAAACCACACGTGTCAGGAGAACCGTAGCACTCAGCGCTGGAGGACCGTATAACGGACAAACAGAAAGCTCATTCTGACCCGCTAATGGTTCAGACGGAGTCCAGAACTGGGCTGGGGGATAGTGTCTGGGTCACTGCTCATCTATAGGTGATTGGGGGGGGTTGATGTTTTAATTGTTTTGTCCAAGCTCCGCCCACAAATGCTGTCCTCTTCTTTTATAACCAGCTCCATAGAACTCTGATAAGAACCCCATTTAACCCAGTGAGACCTGTACAGCACAGTAACACACATGTCCTGATGTAGTTAATGGAATTCCGGGTTAGATATGTTAGAGGAAAGACCCGGAATCCTTCTCTTTTCCTCCTTCCGTCCTCACTATACCGTTTCTGCTGTTATTGTAATTAAAGTTCAGTTCTAATTAAATTTGTTGGAACTTTTTTCATGCACAGAATCTAATTCTACATTTGTAGCCTCTCTGATCCAGCTGACCGAACTGACCACTGCAGTAACATAACAGACAGGACCCGCAGTAGGAGAGTGTGCTGAACAGCTGAACTTCATCAACCACTTCATAGATCATCATACACAAAGTCACGCAGTAACATGTGGCATGTGATCCAACCAGAAGAACATGTCCCTGCAAGTGTCCATTGTCAGACAGTGAATCATATTACTTTGGGGAGAGATCCAGCACAGCGGCGCCTGCTGCCAGAAAGGCTCAGTCCTGTAGAAAGACAGCCTACAGTGAAATCAGCCTGTTCTGCTGCAGACGCTCTCCACAGATAACCCACCAACATGCTGGAGAGAAGACGAGATAGCGACCATGTAAACTGGAGAACAGCCATAATCCCCTCCCAAACAGCTTGTGGTCATGTGGGTGGGGTCTTACTGTAGTAGAGATACTAAGGTCTGCAGTTCTCCAGCTGTGGTCCTCCTCATTGTGCGCATGGTCAGTATAAACAAAGGTCATTTACCCAGCAGGGTCCAAACATCTCCAGCTGCTTTAATCTCCTTAATTATTGCCCTGATAATGGAAATTAGCATTTTCAGCTGTTTAATTATTCTGGTCCTGATCTGTGCCGCTCAACAAGCTTTTGGGGCCCATTGCTGCTGGATTCTCACCAACTGAGGGAATCTGGCCTGGGTTTCACTTCATACACTAATCATCAAATATAGCTGCACCCAGAAGGAATCAACCTACAGGAATTAAAACTGTAGGTTTGTGTGTAGGTTTGACATCGTGAGACATGCTAATAATTCTAATTTCACTGCACATGTCACATAAGCAAGGACGGGCCTTATCTCTGTACCTGACTGACCCAACAGCCACGATTGCAGACTTTCAGTGAGCAGTGATGTCCACCATTAGCAGACGACTGCACCACGCAGGACTACATGCACACAGACCGTTACAACGACTGTCCTTAACACCATGTCAACGTCACCAAAGACTGCACTGGTGTCATGCCAGACTGACTCAGAATGGCAACAGGTCATCTTCAGTGACGAGTCCCGCTTTTGTCTTGGTGGAGACGACCAATGAATCCGTGTGTGGAGGCACNGACACTACTTCTGTATGTGTAGCTCAATAAATATTGTCCATATCAGTCTAAATTTATCATTTATTGTTCCTGGTAACCTTTATCTTCCTTCACTATAGCACTGCAATCCCACACTTCCTTCTGGGGGCAGCTAGTCTACTCATGATGAGTGTATTTATACCCCACTGAAAGAGGAAGTACTGGCTGCCCATGCAAATGTGTTCCTCATAACTCAGGTGAAGTTTAAAACCTAGAAATATGAATGGTATTATAGTTCAGTTAGAATTAACTCTAGAATTCAAATATTTCTAAAAGTGTCAACAATACACACACAGATCAGGTGTACTTCAAATAGAGCCTAAATATCGGTTAATCTTTTAATTAAATCAAAATAGTAAGTAATAAAGAGGGCTTTTATTGTTTATCTGTTTTGCTCATGTTTATCAGGGGGGCCTGTAGATGTGACAGGTCACTGTGCATAGCTAAAGTCAGCTAACCTAGCACTGATGCAGTCACACTGGGACCAGCAGGCTCGGCACACCTTTCTATAGGACTGCTAAGTCTTTTGTCCCCTGTTGTCTTGACTCTTGTACCTGCATGTCTCTCTCTCTGTCCGGACTCGGTCTCCTCCTGTTCGTCCACACAGGTGCAGAAGCATTTACCAGATCACAGCTTTCACCTGGCCAGGAAAGAGCAAGCATTCCAAAGAACTCCACAAGACTCCAGTCTCGTTCTGGATGATCATTTATTCATTCATTCTCCTTTAACTCTATACACGCGGATGTATCGATAATAAGACAGAGTTGTTCTTTGGGCCTTAATCAAACAGACTGTGATATAAATACTACCGCTCTAACAAAACTCAGCTGCATCACTCGACCGACCCTCTCAGCAGGTCACCTGACGCTGGTTTATACAGTACTGCTTACTCTGTAAAGGTCTTTGAGACGTCTCATAAACCCCTATAGGAATATAAAACAGGTGCTCAGGTTAATATTCCAAGTATGTGGTTTTTGGAGGGCTGTGTTGACAATGTCATTCCAAAGACTAAATCCTTTTATCTCCCATCAGAGGAATTCTCACGGAGCTATGTGCAAATACAGGAGATTGACACAGCTGAACATTGCATTGTTTCAGTGTCAAACAAACAAACAAATAAACAAACGAACAAACAAACAGAACTTAAATACAGCACACATTGGCTGCTGTTACTACCACCAACCAGCAAATTACTCAGCAGTATTTATATGATACTGAAATTACTGACTAACTGCTAAAGAGACGATGAAATCAGGATGTATTGGAGCCTCACATGAGCAGGTCCATCGCTTCTGGGGCCGCTTCCAGCTGTTATTCTGAACGTGTAACGTGGCATGAGTGAAAAACGGTCCCTGCACCGGCGTGAGGCGCGCTAGGAAGCACGTTCCAATGTAGAAGTAATGTTACTCACTGAGGATTACGGCCAGTGAGGTCAAACGGAAAACCACAAAGCAGGTGCGTAATTTACAGGCAGGTCAGCGGGCAGTTCTAGCAGAGGTACGAGAACATGTAACACTGTTTACAGGACGTTAATAAACATACACAGAATAAAGTAATAAGAACATACGACCAAAAGATTACAATCAGCTCAATCAGAAAACAAACATACATAAATATATACACAGTCGAGTCACATTATTATGACCACTTCCTACTGTCAATGACAGCAGTGTGTAGCTCATGAAGGAAGTCACGTGTGGTGAGCTGGCTTGGTGGGTATATAAGGTGTGTGATAGACTCTCTGCACACATATCCCTCATTGCTGTCATGGGTAAAAGGGGTCATGCATGCTGATGGTGTTGGGACGCATGGGCTCTTCCAGCAAGACAGTACATGTCACACGGCTAGAAATATCCGACGCTGGTTGGGAGAGCATGATCTAGACTTCTAAGTACTACCCTGGCCCCCTAATTCCCCAGACTTGAGCCCAACTGAGCATCTGTGGGACCACCTTGATCGCCATGTTCACTCAATGGATCCGCCCCCACGCTCCCTCCAGCAGCTGTGGGATGCACTGCAGTCAGCATGGCTCCAGATACCTGTGACAACCTACCAGGACCTTACTCCCAGTCACTCCCAGCCCGTCTAGCTGCTGTCCGTGCTGCACACGGCAGTTACTCTGGATATTATGGTCATAATAATGTGACTCGACTGTGAACGATTACCTAATATGTGTTTAAATACATCGCTATTAAATTAATTAATTAAATACTTCATAATTAAATACATTGCATGTTTTGTGATGATCTACTATCTGTTAAAACACATGGCATAGTGTGGAAAATTAGCAGTGATGCTCTTTGACGGTGTTTGCAAATGCAAAAGCAATCAACACATTAGCACCAAATAACATCTACAGGTAAATACCTGGCTGTTGTTCATATACTCACAATCCGTGTAGTTCAACTACACAAAAGCATGGCAAACATTTGGTTACATTCCTACCGAGCCATCATTGTTCACATTTGCGGGAAGTCTTAGCGGGAGTGTAGAAAACTCTTTTAGACAGTGTTTATCACAGTGTTCGCATCTGCTTTCGCTTCTCGGAGGTGAGACTGTACCACACAGAGCTTAATCTAACTTCTTATGAGTGCTGGTCAACGTTATGCAAGGCCTCAAGGCAGAAACAACAGGAAGTTACTCTTTCTTTTTGTCCTACGTCCATAAATATACTGTTAATATATATATATATATATATGACTAAAAATAAAAAGAACCGGAGGAACATACAGCATATCACTGAGTCATAGATCACATACACAGAACCTGATCAGGAGAACTACAGCGGAAATCAGTGCAAACTAAGTGCTAGTAGCCTGTCCTCACTCCTCTGACCCGTGTTACAAGCCTAGGTTATGTAGAAGGTCAGGACGAAGGGGGAGGGGGGTCAGGACGAAGGGGGAGGGGGTAGACTTAGCTTTCCTCGCCTGTAAACTTAAAGGGAAGTTACCTTCCAGGTACCACCAGGTTCTGCATAATTAAATGGAGGAGATGTAAACAAAGTCATCCAGAGTGCTCAGAAGTGGAACTCAATGAGTCTGGATCTTTTACAGTGTTGGTGATAGGAACCAGACGTCCACCGCCTCTAACAGGAAGCTTGTAACATGAAAAGGAGGCTATATTTACGCTCAGATCTGTGACTTTAAGGTACTTTTGAGATCAAGTTAAAGATTAAAACCTTGTTAAATCAGTGTCAGAAATGTGTCCACAAATAAAACATACCTTCTCAGATTTACCGCTATTGTACCATCAACAACATCGCTTATAAACAGACACATGTAGCTTTACTAGTCCTGAAGATAAAACACAACCCCTGCTTACTCTCACCACCTGCAGAAAGAATTCTGGGTCTGACTCTCTACAGTGTAGGACCACTCTGAATGGCTTTGTTTACGTCTCAGCCACTGAAATTCTGACAAACTGCTGGACTTCCCCTTCATAAGCCGCAGTGTTATTGCCGGGTCAGATATATATTCAGAGTCTAATGCCAAACTCATTGCTGTGTTCAGGTAATGTGTTATTAAGGGTATATAGACTGTGCGTACAGTGGTCGCTGGGTCTTAGCTGAGTCTTTCAGTCCCTAGCAGTAGCCGGTCTACTGAACAGTACAGGAGATATTGCTATTCTAATAATGCTGTGCTCCTACATGTCCCAGTGAACAGTGAATCTGAGGTTTACTTGGCCTGCTGGTCATTCGTTATATCATGGCTACGCTCTCCGGGGTGCAGTTGAGGTGCGCAGAGGTGCTGCTACTTCCAGGAGCCTTCAAGCTGCGGGCACTGCAGCCCATGGCCACGCCCTTCCCGATGCCCCCCACGATGACTCCTGAGCCTGGGTGGCTGTGTGGAATGCGTCTGACCAGGGCGGCCATCATAGTGTCGTTGTTGACGGTGCCGAACTCATAGGTGAAAGTGCCGTAGTAGACCAGGATCAGGATGGTGAAGACCCACTCACAGATCGCGGCAGCGTGTTGCAACACAAAGCTCTCGTGGATAAAGAAAATGCCACCTTAAAGAGGAAAGGGGTGGAGTTAAGGAGCCCGACAGACTGGAGTGATGGCTTCTAGGGTTAGGGTTAGGGTCATCGTTTAACCCAAATTTCTCGCAGCTTACAATGAACAGAAATGCAAATCAGACTTAACTGAGTGATCTGAGTAAGGATACTGAGAACGAGGGACACCAGAGCTCCACCCGACAGAGCCACTCGCACGTGGGCCATCCAGTAGTCCAGTGCTGTCTCAGCTATGCGGTATGTCAGAACACACTGCAGACACACAAACATCAGGCCTGCAGGAAACGCCACACCAGCCCCCACATAGTGTAGAGTCCTAGCATGGTCAACCTGAGAGAGAGAGAGAGAGAGAGAGAGAGAGAGACAGAGAGAGAGAGACAGAGAGACGGAGAGAGACAGAGAGAGAGAGAGAGAGAGAGAGACAGAGAGAGAGACAGAGAGATCGAGAGACAGAGAGATCGAGAGACAGAGAGATCGAGAGACAGAGAGAGAGAGAGAGACAGAGACAGACAGACAGACAGAGAGACAAGAGATACAGAGAGAGAGAGAAACAAGAGATACAGAGAAAGAGAGACAGAGAGAGAGAGAGAGAGACAAGAGATACAGAGAAAGAGAGACAGAGAGAGAGACAGAGAGAGAGAGAGAGAGAGAGAGAGACTATAAACACTGCAGACAGTTATTAGGGGTTAGGAGTTTATGATAAATCAGCAGCTCCTACTGATGGAGCTCCTACACGTTACACCGCTTTAATCCATTAATACACCTGATTTAATTAATTACACATACTCATATCAGCCACCAGAGCAGTTCATTATCAGCTATAAGAGCCCAGAAACTCCATACAGGTGCATCCTTAGGTGTGGGACTGGGAGTCAGGGAGGAATTCTGCACTCACCTGGAAGTTGCCCACCATGACAAGCCCTAGGGCATTGATGCAGCCAGACACCAGGGCACTTGTGTTGACCCAGCACTGGTGGCTGTGCTCAATTACCTGAGCATAGCGCAACATACACACCATCACCACTTCAGAGAGGGGGGCGGGGGGAGTGGGGTGCGGGGATGGAGAGAGAGGCAGGGAGAGAGGGAGAGAGAGAGAGAGAGAGAGAGA
>CM067496.1:21010058-21023216 GCA_034552555.1 Semaprochilodus insignis
ATATATATGTGTGTGTGTGTGTGTGTGTGTGTAAAAATATTTAATATATGTACGGACAACAAGTCCCAGAAGGCCGCGCCGTGAGCGGAAGCGGTGACGATATGAGCGGAAGTGGCGATGGAGGGTCAAAGTTCAGGGTTCACCGGCTAAGTCCGAGGCTGCGCTGTTTTGCTACAGTTCGGCGAGCTTTGCTAGAGTGACTGGGTGTCGATTTGGTTTCGATATGTTTCATTTTCAGTGATTCTGCACCGGATCATATACCACAAAGACAGAAACCAGCAGCTCACTGTCCCCCCGCCCCCCGCTCAGTGTCCCCTCTGACTTCCCAACATGAGTTCCCGACGACCGGACAGCTTTGACGGCTTGGGTTACCGGGGTAGGGAGGACCCGCCGTATGCTGGGGGCTACTCGGGAAGGTCATTTAATAACTCCTCCAGCATTGATCTTCAGCACTGGGTCACCACACCTCCAGATATACCTGGTAGCAGAAACCTGCATTTCGGTGATAGCACGCCGCATTTTGAAACGGCCCCGCCTGAGACCGGAGAAGACGTTCAGTCAGCGGCTCCACCGCCCGGTAGGTCCGGAAGAGGAGCGTTTGACTTCATGCATGACACATGACAGACAGCAGAGTGAGCTGAGGAGCCGAGCTAACAGCCGACATAGTCACAGTGTTGTTTACCTTCTCACAGTGTTGTTAAAGGCGGTGCTCGTTCAGCAAGGTTCTCCCAAAGTCACACTGTCATGTGGTGTCCTGACAACCTGCTGTCACCTCAAATTCCATAGACTTCCCTGAACATCAGCTGATGGAGAATTCCAGGAGGCTGTGACAAATTGCATTTCATTGTAGTGGGCACCAGAACAGCAGGGTGTCACACTGTAACGTAACCGTGTTTGCTGTGAATGTAGTGCTTGATAACAGCCATATCATGGCGGCTGCTGTAGGCGATCCAGTAGTGGCCTCTGTTCTACATTGAGCAGCTTGTCAGGTGGCTTTTGTTAAGTTTCACTCTGTAGTTCTACAGTTCCAGACTGTAGTCCATCTGTTTCACTGTATACTTTATTACCCTGTTCTTCAATGGTCAGGAGCCCCACAGGACCACCACAGAGCAGGTATTATTATTATTATGGCACTGCAGTGACACTGACGTGGTGGTGCTGGTGTGTTAGTGTGTGTTGTGCTGGTGTGAGTCTCCAGCCGGCAGCGTCCTGTGGGGCAGCGTCCTGTGGGGCAGCATCCTGTGACCACTGATGAAGGACTAGAGGATGACCAACACTGCACTGTGCAGCAGCAGATGAGCTATCGTCTCTGACTGTACATCTACAAGGTGGACCAGCAAGGTAGGAGTGTCTAATAGAGTGGACAGTGAGTGGACAGTGGGTTTAAACACTCCAGCAGCACTGCTGTGTCTGATCCACTCACACCAGCACAACACACACTAACACACCACCACCGCGTCAGTGTCACTGCAGTGCTGAGAATGATCCACCACCCACATCATACCTGCTCTGTGGTGGTCCTGTGGGGGTCTTGACCACTGAAGAGCAGGGTAATAAAGTATACAGAGAAACAGGCATTTAGCTGATGCGCTTATCCAGAGTGACTTAAAAGGTTAATTGTATTACAGGTGGGTCAGTGTAGTGTTAGGAGTCTAGCACAGCACATATTCACCCAGACCGGGAATCAACCCCCAGTCTCCCACATTGGGTGGTAGCTCTCTGGTAGGTAGTGCTGTTATCCATTACTCTACACCAACTAATCTTAATCTATTACTCCAAATCTGATCTAGGGTTAGAGTTAAGGTTAGGGTTACTCTCTGAGGCCTGACTGAGTGTGTCGGTGCAGCCAGCTGCTTTTGTTAGTAGGTACAGGGGGAAACGCCTGTGTGTGCCTGTGTGTGTGGTAGATGTCTGATGGTCTGCTTTACCCTTCCAGATCAGTTGAACAGATTTGCTGGTTTCGGGATCGGCCTAGCCAGGTAAGTCATTACTAATACCTGCGACTGAGTTTATAAATCTTTGTAAAGATGATATGGTTATTAATGAAGGAATGTTTTTGTGTTTGTTCAGCTTATTTACAGAAAATGTCCTGGCCCACCCGTGTATAGTGTTCCGGCGGCAGTGCCAGGTAAGCACAGAAAAGAGAACCATGTACTGAAGGATGGGTTAGAACTTTTTGGGAACTTTTTTTTTATCTATTCAATGATACAGACAGAGTTTCTCTGTTTATGTATTTGTGTGTGTATGTATGTATGTATGTATGTATGTATGTGTGTGTGTATGTGTATGTGTGTGTGTGTGTGCACAAATATCAGCTGTTCACACAGAGTCCAGAACCTGTCCAGCTTTTACAATGTTTTCACATATAGTTCTTTTTAAATGAACCGAACTCAGTTCTGTTAAAGTGAACCTGAAAGGGAACCAGATGCAAATGACCTCAGTGCTTTTTGTGTTCACGTTGTAAGTGAACTATAAAGAGGACTGAGTTCTCTTTCTGGTCCTCTTTAGCACTGATGAGATCTCAGACCACTTTCTGTTCACACTACAACTCATTGAGAACTCAGACCCCAGCTATGTAACACTGAATTATGGGTAGTGTGTTCAAAAAATCGCACCTTTGTTGCTCAATTATTGAGCTTATCATGGAGGCCACTTCTGTGATGGTGCTCTTAGCGTTAGGATGTTTAGGATTTGATGATGGCCGGTTTACAACTGGTGGTGGATCTGTAGAGCCTGAAGTGTCTGCTGAAGCATCACTTTCATCAGGATTACTGTTGCCTTCAGCAACATTGCTGCCATCTTCTTCTATACAAAACAAAATAAAAAAGGATTATTCTATTATACATTAATCTGATGCTAAACTTGAAAAAAACAGAGAGAGAGAGAGAGTATTGTAACCTTACCTTGTTCTTCATAGCTCGTTAGATCAACGCTTCCCCCTTCAACTTGTCCCCAAAATTTCATCTAGTTCTTCAAAAAAAGGACACGTCTCCTTAATTTCAGCGGACTCTCTGCTTGCTCTGATTTTGTCACGTGTATTCATGTACTTTTGTCTCATTTTCTTTACTTTCACGTGACACTGCAGTGCCGTCCTGTTGTATCCTCTTTTTTTCATGCTTTCTGAAAACAACAGAAAAACCTTCATATTTTTATGCGTTGCGGAGAGCTGACGTTTGATGTGGTCCTCTTTCCAGATATCGAAAAGTGCCGCGGTCTCTTCCTGAGACCACACAATTCCATGAGCAGCCATTTTCTCAAGTTTTTAATTTGTGAGAATTGAAACTGGTTACGGCAAGCCTCGAGGTTCTGTGCTTGAAACAAAACGCGAAGCGGACCCGGGCCGCTTTGTTTTCACAATGCACATTTTAAGCGGACCATGAAACGAACCACAAATTAACCGAACTGAGACCACCTCCCGAGATGGTCTCAGTTTGGTTCGTTTGTGGGGCCGTTTAGAGGGGTCTGAGTCCGTTTGCCGTGTTCACATATGCAGAAGAAACCATGACTCAGCGGTCTGAGTCCACTTCAGACGCTGAAACGGCCCAAGTGTGAAAACGCCCTTAAACACAGGTATTTTAATGCCTTCCTTCACACTGAGTCTGAAACTGACAGGCTGCGATGTTGCGATGATTCCTGCTGTTTGGATAGGTATAAATCAGGGTGACCAATCAGAGCTGTGCTGTTGTGGTTGCAGCCCAAACAAACAAACTGTTGTGTTGCTTAGTGATGTACAAGAACGAAAGCTCTCACAGCAGTAATCAACACGCTGACTATGAACATGCAGAGGGTGACGGTATAGGGACTGTATACGACCGCAACTCATTCACTACTTTATAAGCTGACATCCAGGAATCACTCATATTCAGTTTCAGCTCCTGTAGGAGGCGGTGATCCCGTGCTGTTGTCTGTTTTGTGGAATGGGATCTTTCCAGTTTATGTACCGGTTAGTGGGAATGCTTAAGAGAAAAGCACTGAAACTAAACGGTTTACACGGACGAGCTCGGATTTGATGTGAATGAGCCCAGTGTGCTCCTATTGGTCATCTTACCCACTCTGCTCTGATTGGTCAGTTACCAGAGCAGTTGAAAGCAGTAGCACTGTGTTAGGGAGTGCTGAGCTTGCCAGTATGCGGGCAGTAAAGACGTGTGTTACGAGACGACGTGTAATGTAACAGGGAAAAGGGCTGGAATCCCAGGAGGCGTTTCAGGCACCCGGGAGAAGTGGTTTCAGTGGGACAGAGTTTCTTCCTCTGGCGTGTACTCTGGGATTTAGAACGTTTACATGTGCACGGAGCTTTGTAGCACACTAACGGAATGAGGAAAACCAGAAAAACGTTGTAAGTGTCCTTTAAATGACCTCTAATATGTGCACTTCAAGCTCTGAAGCTGGAGGGGTGTAGTGAGAGTGAAGGTGTTATCACCTCAGCAGGAACAGCACAACCGAAACATCAAAGTACACAGACCCGTAAGACGGTCACGAGGAAGAACCTGCATGTGCAGTTCGTACTATTAGATCCTTGTAAACACATGTAAGAGAACCAGTGCATGAATTTAGAACCGTCATTGACCTGATGCTGATCACTGAAGCCTTGTTTACTCTTTCAGGTGAATTATCATGCCAGGTGCTTTCACCTGTCTCCTCTGAGCTGTCTCAACGTGATGTACAACATCACCAAGACTCAGGTAAGTCACATCATACCTTCATTTTACACCCCTTGTATGTCTGCACCATACACCCTTAACCCACAGAGGCTTCCTTGAGCAATGCTATAGAGGAACCCTGTTCCCGAAAAGAACAACGCCTGAAAAAGAAATTCATACATATGAAGAACCTTTTAAAGAACCTTCACGTAGTGTAAAGAGTATTTCACAATTTAAGGGTTCTTCCACCAACATGGAACCTGTTCTGTTCCGGTTCGTGCACCTAATTTGGAACCTTTCGGCACATTTCCACCAGCAATAAGTACGTTCAGAACCTGAAAGGTTCATTCCCAGCTGGAGCCAAAGAATAGTAGGTTCTTCAGCGTGAACTGCCATGGGCATGTCAGTTGCTGAGGACAGAGAAGGCAACCACCCAGTGGTCTGCTGGAGAACCTCTTCTAGGTCTTCTTATCTCCAGTACAAACATCTGGAATAACAGAACAAACCCTCTGTACGCTCCGCCACCGGTCCCTGAACAACTCCATGCTTCTAAGCCTTAATGGAACCAGTTCAGGAACAGTTCAAGAACCAGGCTTGTTTTTGGTTGGAAAGGGCTAAACGGGCCCTGGGAACCTTTATGCTCTGTGCAGGTTCTCTAAACTTCATATTTGTTTGTACAGAAATGGTTTTCTAAAGGGCTCCATCAGTTAAAATGTTCCTCAGGGAATCAGAAGTGGTTCTTCTGTGGGATTAGGCAGAGAACTCCTTAGAGCACCTTTATGGTTGAGTGTAACTGTGAGAGGGTTCCATACCCTAATCCTAAAAGAACACTCCCACGTATTACAGCTGCCCATGTGTCTGAAACCTGTTTCAGACCTCATACTCTGGGCAGTACGGGGTTACTGATCTCAGGTGTTGTGTCGGTGACACATGCTGGCCCGAAACTGGAACATACTGGGCTGCACGCATTCCGACCTCCGTCTGTATATACACACCGCTCATGGCTGGTTATCCACTCTAGACTGTGTCGGTTTAACACAGAAACAGAGAAACATTCAGCTCTATCTGAACTCTGTCAGGTAAACTGTCGAGTCACTTTACTGTGATGTCTCTCTCTCTCTCTCTCTCTCTCTCTCTCTCTCTCTCTCTCTCTCTGACAGGGTCCAAAGGCCCTTTGGAAAGGAATGGGCAGCACCTTCGTGGTCCAGGGAGTGACTCTCGGAACCGAGGGCATCATCAGTGAATGCACCCCGCTTCCAAGGTAAGAGTGAGCTCAGCAGCTGTGTGCTGTGCCTCGGTTAGCCAGTCTGTGTTCAGTAGTAGTCACCTTTGGAATCCCCCCTTGGTCTGAGGCTTGGGTGGTGGCTATCTGATAGTGAGTCAAATGGAAGTGTGTGAGTCAGCGGCTCATCTGGGAGCTGGCCTCTGAAATTCACAGCTTCTTCTCTAGAAAACTGGTTTCTGACCATTTCTGAATGAAATGCACACAGAAACGCTCAATGTGATCCGAGTAACCGACCTGGCTGATGGGAAGCCCATGGACCACATGATTCATATGGTCATCATGTTAGATGTTTTTTTTATTGATATTAAAGTATTCTGCTGAGGGTGTTTCAGCCTGAGCGTATAACCCTGTGATGTCTCTAAACCTCTTCACCTTCATATGTTTATTATCTGAACCAAAATCATCTGAACTCAGTACCTGGTTGGGCCTGTGACCGTGCCGTTTACATACCTCTGTGTTTCATGGTTATTTACAGGGAACTGTCACATAAATGGAATCCCAAGCAAATTATGGGCCACCTTATCCTGAAGGGGTAAGTCGAGACAGGCTCCTCAGACACATGATATTTTAATGTGAAACAGTTTACAAGAGAAGAGACAGGAAATCCTCCTCCACTGTCAGCAGAGGTTCCTCCATTTAGACCTCCACTGGAGTAACAGTACTAAAGTATTTACCTTCAAATGTACTTAAGTATGGAGAGTATCAGTAGCATGATTTGTTATGGCTCTAATGTCCTATTATCATTTCTGGAACAAGACTCTTAATCAGCTCAGTTTAGGTGAAGAGACTCTAGGTGTCTCTCGGTCCACCAGTCTTTAATAGAAGCTCATTCATTAGTCTGATGCTGATGTCTATTCTAATGATCATAAGCACATAACACTGAAGGAGAACGGGTTCCATTAGATAGAACCAAGCTCTATCCAACAGGTCATAACAAGCTCAAAACAAAGTGAGCACTGATAGGTGGACTTGCTTTGTGCTGTACCCTGATTGGTGGGCTCGCTTCGTTCTGTACCCTGATTGGTGGGCTCACTTCGCGCTTCTTTGATTTGGATATGTTACATGTATATGACCACATGAGCCAAAGGAAGGACAGATTTGGCTGTAATGTAGAGGAGTAAACAGTCAGATATCAGACTGTAGTGGAGTTAAAGTAAACAGTCCCCCCAAAATGGGAACACTTCAGTACAGTAAACAGTTACGCCCCTGATTAGGAGAGGAATAAAACCTCCATGCTTTCCGGTTCTGTCTTAATCGTGAACCTCTGAAGTGTTTAGTGGCGGTAGATGTCGCTGGTTTCTTCCTCACGGTTCCTTATTGATTGGTCCTTTTAGTTGAGTTTGTTTCTAATGAAGGGAAGCCAGGTGCTTTAGCCTCTGATGTTCAGTCTGATCATTTACTTTATCCAGAGTCTCACAAACAGAGAAGAACAGCTGCAGCTCCTCTGTGTATCTCAGACTCCATGTATTGTTTTAGGCTAATCTCTCCTCCTCATCTGTTTACTGCTTCTGTAGGTACCAATGTTACCCGTACAGTCATAACCATCGAGCGCAGTGTCAGAACTCAAGAATCGAAAGTTTTCAGATTTAATCATGAGCACAATATTAAAACCCCCCACAGTGCAATAACCAGCAATAACACTTCATAAAGATATTAAGATCAATTTCTGTCGTTTTTCTCTGATTTGGTAATTTCTCCTTCTTCGCTTTTCGCTCTGCCGTTTGTGAGACAGTCTTAAGAAAACTTGCTTGGTCATAGTTGTTTTGTGATTTAGTCAGGTGTTGATTTTGTGGACAGGGAATTTTTAGCCCTTGACATTTGAACAGCCTATCATCCTCTTATCTCACTCTGTTTTTGAGTGTTTTGAGCAACAGTGTTCAGATTTCATTTTTCTCTTTTCCAGATTAACGTATGTGGTGGCAATGCCGTTTTACTCAGCAAGCCTCATTGAAACAGTCCAGGTCAGTCTTTGATATTTTGATCTAGATACACAAAATTACAGTAATTTAGATTAAGCACATTACAGGAAGGTGCAAACAGACACACACTAGGCTCAAATACTCAACCACATTATTGACTTTATTAGGACTTCAGTGGAACCTCGGTGGAACAGGGAAACTTGCAACCAAACTGAGCACTGCTTACCTCTGAGTGCTAGGCCAATACACCTGAACAACATGCAGCACAGGAGCTTATTTAAACCAGCTGAGCCACTGCAGAGTGTTGGTTCAGTGTGCTTGACATGTTGGATGAACTGGCACAGAATATTTAAGTTTGGTTCAGTTTTTGGGTTTGGGGTTACACAGTATCACAATCAGTCTGCTTTACCCTCCTGTGCCAGCCTGAAGACGCCTCTAGAACCCTGTCAGTTTCTTAAATACCCTCACCATCAGAAGAACAGCTGCACAAATATCTGCACCCAGAAGGAATCAACCAACAGGAATGAAACTTGGTGTGTAGGTTTGACATCGTGAGACATGCTAATGATTCAAGTTTCACACTCGTGCACATGTGACTTAAGCAAGGATGGGTCTTATTGCTGTACCTGACTGACCCAGCAGCCACGATTGCAGACATTCAACGAGCAGTGATGTGCTCCATGAGTCATCCTGTCAGTGCCAGCACCATTGGTAGACGGCTGCACCACACAGGACTACATGCACACAGACCATTACGACGACTGTCCTTAACACCACGTCACCATCACCACACTGCAATGGTGTCGTGTCAGACTGTCATGGAGTGACTCAGAATGGTAGCGGGTCATCTTCAGTGACCGGTCCCGCTTTTGTCTTGGTGGAGACGACCGAGGAATCTGGAATCTGTGTGTGGAGGCACCGTGGTCAACGCCAAGATAAACAGTTTGTTGTCACGCATCACACGTCCAGCAGGCCTGGTGTCACTCCACCTCCACCCCTACCGCACCATCTGCAGGAACTGTGTGAGAATATTCAAGCTGCATGGGATGGATTATCACAGGACACCATTAGGAACCTCTACAACTCCATGCCGAGACATCTGGCATGTTGGGTTAGCAAACACGGCGGCCCAACGCCATACTGAGAGACACTACTTCTGTATGTGTAGCTCAATAAATATTGTCCATATCAGTCTAAATTTATCATCATTTATTGTTCCTGGTGACCTTTATCCTCCTTCACAACAGCACTGCAATTCCACACCTCCTACTGGGGACAGCTATTCTACGGATGATGAGTGTATTATTTACACACTGCTGTATTTGTTCTGTCTGCATCATGACCTGCTCTGACCTGCTCCTCTTTGTACCCTCCCCAGAGCGAAATCATTCGCGACAACCCTGGCATCCTGGACTGTGTGAAAGAGGGCGTGGGCCGCGTGATGGGCTTGGGTGTGCCCCACAGCAAGCGCCTCCTGCCTCTGTGGGGGCTGGTGTTCCCGACCGTTCTCCACGGTGTGTTGCATTACATCGTTAGCTCCGGGGTGCAGAAGCTGGTGCTGTATTTCCTGCAGCGCCGCAACAGGAGCGACACCTCCGCCAAGCGACTGGGCTCCGACTCTGGTCCAGACACTGTCCAGAACATGCTAGACGCCTATTTCCCCGAGCTGATTGCTAGCTTCGCCGCTAGCCTCTGTGCTGACGTGCTGCTGTTTCCTCTGGAGACGGTGTTACACAGGCTTCACGTCCAAGGAACCCGCACCATCATCGATAACACCGACCTAGGCTTTGAGGTGCTTCCGATTAACACTCAGTACGAGGGTATGAGGGACTGCATAAACGTCATACGACGGGAAGAGGGCGCAATGGGCTTCTACAAGGGCTTCGGCACAATCGTAATCCAGTACTCGCTGCACGCAGCAGTGCTACAGATCACTAAGATGATCTACTCGACTCTGCTGCAGAACGCCTGACGGAGGTTCGAGTGTGCGGGTTCTTGTGTCTTGTTTGTTATGTCCTGCTTGGGCCAGCCGGCGAGCTCATTCCAAGGAAACGTGACCTGATTGATATCCTTTGTGGTCCTTTCATGAAGCACTTATCGTCTTGATTTGCATGGTACATTAACGCATCACCAGTAGTAATGACAGATTAGCGTGTTTGGTATACTTTAGTGGCCACACCTGGCTTGCCCTGCTCGCTGCCACATCGAGCTGGTCTGGTCATGTATCCTGTGCTGTCTTCCTTTGCTAATTCAGTCTCTGCTCTTTCTGGTCACGGCCTCCGACTGTAGCTTCACTGCAGTACCTGTGAATATGAAACCACACCCCTGGAAGATTAATTTAGAGATTTCTTGTATATAAAATATATATGCAAATTGTAAAATGTAATTAAGTTATTGGAGTACTTGTGTGTGTTTGTAGTCATGTGTCTATTTGTGAAAATGTTTCTAGCTTCTGCTTTCACTGCAAACACAACCTTTTACAGATGAATATGAATACCTGTGTGCGGCGCTTTGGTCAGCATGTCTTTTTTAGCTGCTGTGTATTGAAGATTGTACTGTTGGGTTCAGAGATTGAGAATAAATGTATGGAATCACTATGGTGTGGGAAGTCGTTTGGTATGACCGTGAGTGTGATGATGACACGAGTAATGAAGTGACGGATCATGCAGGGTGTCACTGCAGTAACTGTAATGTAGTAATGCTCAGTTTATGGTTATAATCTGTTATTCATGTGATAACAGTCTATAAGCTGCATGTGTGGGCTCTGCTTCTCATCATGCTCAACTGGTTCAGATCCTGCTTCACACTGCACACCATACAAAGTGCTATAGAGGTTCTTTTAGGTGTAGCCGGGTTTATCACTGCCTGATATATCAAGTAGCTAGTACATTTCTACAGTCCTACACTGTAGAACCCTTTTAGATGATCAAGATTCCTCACACATCCTCAGAGTAAGAGCTGCCCCCAGAAGGAGGTGTGGGATTGCAGTGCTATTGGGAAGGAAGATAAAGGTTACCAGGAACAATAAATGATGATAAATTTAGACTGATATGATCAATATTTATTGAGCTACACATACAGAAGCAGTGTCTCTCGGTACGGCATCAGGCCGCCGTGTTTACTAACTCAACATGCCAGACGTCTCGGCATGGAGTTGTAGAGGTTCCTAATGGTGTCCTGTGATAATCCATCCCATGCAGCTTGAATATTCTCACACAGTTCCTGCAGATGGTGCGGTAGGGGTGGAGTTGGAGTGACACCAGGCCTTTTGGACGTGTGACATGTCACAACAAACCGTTTATCTTGGCTCTGACCACGGTGCCTCCACACACGGATTCATTGGTCGTCTCCACCAAGACAAAAGCAGGACTCGTCACTGAAGATGACCTGCTGCCATTCTGAGTCACTCTGGTACGACACCATTGCAGGTTTTGGTGACTCATGGAGGGCATCACTGCTTGCTGAATGTCTAGTGTATTTTAGTGTGTATAGACATTTTCCAATATCATATCTTAGCTGAACCGGTACACTATATTGCCAAAAGTATGTGGACACTTGAACAATGCTTTCCAAGACCATGGGCATGGTCCCCCCCCCCACTTGGGGGGAGAGGAGCTGGGCACTGATATTGGGTGATAAGGCCCGGCTCACAGTCTGCGTTCCATTTCATACCACAGGTGTTCTATGGGGTTGAGGACAAGGCTTCGTTTATTCGTTGACCTCGCTGTGCACGAGGGCTCAGTGTCATACTGAAACAGGAAAGGGCCTTCCCCAAGCTGCCACAAAGCTGGAATCACACAATTCTGTAGAATGTCACTGTGTGCTGTAACATTATGATTTTGCTTCACTGGAACTAAAGAGTTCCAACCCAAACCATGAAAAACAGTCACTGACCTTCATTCCTCCTCCGCCAAACTTCACAGTGCATTCAGACAAACAACGTTCTCCTGGCATCTACCGAGTCAGACCTGAATCGGATTATACACTCCGGGGAACGTGCTCCAGCTGCCATTGCACACGGTGATCTTAGGAAATCTGATCCATGAAGCTTCTGGTTTTGTTGCTGCCAGAAGGAGCACACAGGTGACCTGCTATGCTATGGCTGTCTGTGTGGGCTTCATGGCTTGTTGTTGTTCCTAGACATTCCCTCTTCACAGTAATAGCCCTTACAGTTGTCCAGGGCAGCTCCAGCAGGGTAGAAATTTAAGGAAGTGACCCTTTGGAACAGTGTACCACATTGAAAACCATTAGGTTCTACTGTCCATGGTTGTCTGTGGATGCTGCATGACAGATTGTTAACTGATAGCTGAAATAGTTAAGCTTGCTCATTACAAAGGGGCGTCCACATTCTTTTGGCCATGTGATGTAGTTTAATCATTAGTTAAGCAGAGGATGTGGAAACACACAAATTCCTCACTCCAGTAAAGACACAGGTACTCACTTAACATACTCCAGCAAAGATTGAAGCATAGGTCAAATCCTGTACTCAAGTGAGAGTACTGAAGTATGAACTCCTCCTTAACAGGCATCTTTAGTGTAAACCTGATTTTACACAGACCAGATCAGACACAGCAGTGCTGCTGGACACCTCAGTGTCAATGTTGGGCTGAGAATCATCCACCAACCAGAACTATCTGGAAAGGAACTCTGTCGTTCCTTTCGGCTTATGTGGCATTAAAACATAACACATCAAAACGAACCAAGCTTATTCATGGATTCTTGGCATCCATGGAAATCTCTATTTCAGGCCTGGACTACATCAAGGAGCACCTGGAGGAAGGCAGGTAAAGCAGGATGGAGTTAACGCAAACACTGACTGACGATCACACATCAAAGTATCAGTGAACAGGTCAAACAGATTGTTCCTTTGTGGGCTAATAGACCACAATATAGAAATATGTACACATGCACTTGTGACTGGTCGAATGTATATAAACTCCATTTCCTTTTATAGTAAATGTGTGTTGGCTGGTTTATGTTTATGAACAGAGACCTACAGATGCAGTACAGTAAAGGAAAACTGATCTGTGATCCTGTTTAAAGCAAGTTTTTATTAAACTTAAACTTGTAACTAAGTTCCAAATAAATCTTAAACTGAAACGTACTTCTTTGCAAAAAGTTATTTTATAGTTCTAGCTAATGGAACCTGTTCTCCTTCAGTGCTCTGTGCTTATGATCATTTGATTAGACGTCAGTGTCAGACTAATTAATGAGCTTCTATTAAAGACTGGTGGACTGAGAGACACTAGAGTCTCTTCACCTAAACTGAGCTGATTAAGAGTCTTGTTCCAGAAATGATAATAGGACATTAGAG
>CM067496.1:21058125-21069134 GCA_034552555.1 Semaprochilodus insignis
TCTCTGGCAGAGGGAGTTGAGGTGTTTGACAGGGACTCCCAGACACCACTGAGTCAGTGTGATAAATAGAGGACTGTTTGTTTCGGTTCCCGTCAGTCTGTCAGCAGGGCAGTAACTCTAGATCCCGAGCTTCACCAGCTTCAGTGGCTGCCCCTATTCTTCTCCCCACCACAGTACCAGTCTGAACATCTCCCCATCACTGCTGGTGTAGAGCATGTGACTGAAATGTCCTGCTGATAATCAGATGCAAGGAGTCCTTCCGGCTGCCTGCTCCGCCCAGAGAGCGGTTTTGGGAATATCAGCTAGGTTACTGATCAGAGGGGAAGATCTGATTTGTTACTAAATCGTAACTCTCCTTTCTATAAAACATTACCTCACACTTCCATTTACACAGGCCGCAACACGCCGTGCCAAGCAGCCACCATATTCTTCCGGCACTCAGGTCCACGCTCCTCGCCTGTGGCTGTGTTTGAGCAAAGGGTTTACTGGCGCCTTGGGAGGCCAGTCAGAGCGCTATGCTGAGACCCTGTGTGTTCAAAGCATCAGCACCCTGGTGGACGGGACTGAACCGGATTCACTCAGTTGTTCTGGTGGAGAGGCTTTCATGACCGCTTTGATGTATTGATGTCGTTGAGATGACCATTAAGGCTTTGTAGTGAACTGAAAGGGTGCGGGGTTTGGACTCTCATTATCATCAGAATTGCCACACTGTATACAACACAATATTCCGGCCCCGTTTCCTCTCATACATAACTCGGCACTGGCTGAATCACTGGGTTTTCACCAGTGGTGCCAAAATGTAAAGCACTCGGGTCCTGAGGAAGGAGGCAGAGCAGGCTGAATCTGTAATGAAACTTCACTCGCTGCTCCGAGAGCTGTCCTCCCTCTCTCTCTCTGTATCTCTCTCTCTCCCTCTTCCTCTCTCTCTCTTTCTCTCTCTCTATCTGTATCTCCCTCTTTCTCCCTCTTCCTCTTCCTCTCTCTCTCTCTCTCTCTCTCTCTCTCTCTCTTATATAATGCTGGGCAAGTAGGAAACAGAAACAGGAGCAGCTTGTGTAACATACACTCCTGCACTTCCCCCGTCAACTGTGCATTAAGTGCCCAGAAACACAGAAGCTGGGAAATCCATTATCACTAAGTGGCTACCATCAGAGAGCCTCACTCAGTTAGCTTCTGCCCTAAGCCACAGCAAATGTAGTAGGATCATCAGAAGTTGGGCTGTGGAGTGTCTGATCCAGGGGGAGTAACGATGTTAGCCTTTCTAAATACCTCTACCTTAACTGTCGCAGGGTCTGTCTTTGGAGCGGCCTGGGGATGTGCTGTGCTTGTAAGGCTCTGTGGGAAAGGCTCAAAGCTAAAGGAATGACATGTACAAAGACTCTTATCCTGGTTTCCTGTAATGAGGTCACTGCAGACACAAACAAGGACATGTCTCACTATGTTTGGGATATGCGTTCAGGAATAATGTAAACAGATCCCAAAATGGCTGGTTTGGGAATAAGAGTGAGTATATGTATTAGAGAGGGAGACATGGCTTCCTCCTGCAGGTGCTCCGGTTTTCTCCCGCAGTCCAAACACATACAGTCAGGTGAACTGGTGATGCTATATTGCCCCCCCTTAGGTGTGTGTGTGTATGTATATGCCCCAGTGATGGACTAGTGGCCTGTCTAGGGTGTTTCCTGCCTTCCGCCCAATGAGCACCCAAGAAGATGAATGAACGAACGAATGTATGAGTGAGTGAATTCAGTCTTATACACTTTGACATGAACTACGGAATAACTGCAGTAGGAACTCTCATAGCCCTTTTCCACCCCCATGGTGCCAGTGGCAAAATCTCAAACCATTCCGCACTTTACCACCGCAAAGAAACTGTTTCAAGGTGGAAATATCGGTGCTGTTCCAGCACCATTAATTCTCTGGTCTGGAATTCTGAAACCCATGACACAAGCGGCAAAGGGGCGTGGCGCTGCCATCACAATGTAAAATTGTTGACCCCGCCTTTTCTGGTTTAGGCTTCAGACAATTGAAGGAATCCCGTGAGACTCTGAATTTCTGGATGAACTATACTGAGCTGAACTCGGGAACAATCGTTCAAAACAGTTGTCGTTTAATCCATGCAGGAGATCTGTACTGTAGGAAACACTACAGGTAGCTAAGAACCTTATTGTGCTGCTTTATAATAGTCCACCTTCATAACGGAGAGAGGAAACACGTACGAGTGTAATCTCTGTCTATGACGATCCCTCTGGGCTGCACACAGATGCTGAAAGAGCTGGTTCTGGATGGTGAATTATACGTCCTCAAGGTAGGAAGTACAGTCTGCACTTGAAGAACATGTTCCGCCATGTTGTTTTTATGGTTTGTCCGCCAACTTCTGCTTACGGACTAAGGACCGCCCACATCCAGATACATAATCGCTCGGCTCTCGAACCAGTGGAAAAGGGGGTCTGTTCTTAACGGGTTCAGTAGAGCCTGGGAACCAGCACCAACAAGGGCACGAGCACTGACACTGTGTTGGTGGAAAAGAGGTACCAAGGAGCGTTTCACCTGCATTAGCCTACACATTTCACTCCAACTGATGTAAAAGGCAGAGCTACAGACCTGAAGCCACTGGTCGTCATTTGCTGCCTGGATCTGATTCTCCATTTCCATGGACGTACGGTTCTGACCCTTTAGCAGCTGCATCGCCTCGTATACAATCTCTTTGAATTAGTTTATGCGTTTTTCCTAATTGAGTCTGGCTAGTTGATTCCTTCCACAAATGATGATCCATTTCCATTAGTCACAGATCAGGCCCCTCCCTATCACTGAGCAGCGCGACTGTGTGAATGCAGGGCCAGTAAAAATGAGTTTTGTTGTACATTCATACATGTTAATGATGTTTCTAATGAGAGAACATTGTGTTTTTGGTAGGGGGGGAGGGAAGGGGGGGGTCCGTCTTCTGTTTATCATCAGAAATTGTTTTGCAGCTCATATAACTCATATTGACACTAGTCAGTGGTCAGACTAATACGCTGGACACTCACTCATGGGGCTCCTAAGTGCCATTACAGGACGTTATTATCTCATTTTCGGTGCTTTTATTGCTTATTTGCTTTTAGGATTTCACCGTTCTGAGTGTGTGTGTGTGTGTGTGTGTGTGTGGTTCCCTCTCTGAAATGTAATATTATTAGGGTGATGAATATTGATTGGATTTGGGTCATTACTGGTGATGAGGGCTGTGATGAGTAGGCCCATGTGGTCTGGCTTCAATGACGCACCCATCTGTCTCCACTGCTATGAAACCCAATATACGTTAGTTTATATTCATGTTCTTCTGTATTATCCAGCCGCCATGACTCCGCTCAGCTACTGCTCAGCTCATTCTCAGAAGTTCAAGTGTGAAGATTTGGGTTATAGTGGTCTGATATGGTCTGTACCTGAGCTGCATCACCATATCTAATCAGTGTTTCTCAGTCCTGGTCCTGGAGCTCCACTGTCCTGCACTTTTAGCATTTTCCCGCTCTAGCTCACCCAGCCGACATCAGGAAGGGCTCATTAGCTGCATCAGGTGTTTTGGGAGGGCTCTGAAATGTGCAATGTAGTGGTTCTCCAGGGCCAGGTCTGAGAGCCACTGATCTAAATGAACTGCAGATTTAATTCTCAGTCTGTCTTTCTGGGAAACCTTGGATAGATTTTCATTTACATCAGTTAATATGAATCAGTTTAATGTTCAGGCTTGTTTAATTCTCATAATTCTTGTTGTTATTGTCGTGCTATCTGGTGTCGATCAGCGGCGGATGGATTTTCAGTCTTGGTCTGCTTTCTCGTAATAACCTCACCAGANGGTTGGAACAGTGGGGTTGGAACGGCACACCTGTTCACTGTATTGCATGAGGTTTGCACAGAAGGTCAGTGTAAACGTCACTATAGACACACTGCATTCACCTCGGGACGTGGTCACGCTAAATGAAATAATGGCTTAATTCAGCGTTTTGATATGCTGGATTAACACAAACTGGCATATAGACTGGAGTAGGTTCTATCCTGCACTTCATCTGATGCACCTGACACACCTGACACACCTGATTTTGCATGTATAGAAATGTATGTAAATGTGGAGTGGTTGCGCAGCTCCTGCTGGGCTATTGCTAGGCTGTGGTTTCTATGGCATTGCTGGCTGGTTGCTGTGGTGTTGGTAAGTGGTTGCTAGGGTGTTGCTAGGCAGTTGCTCAGGTATTCCAGCTGGATGCTAGGGTGTTGTTAGACAGTTGCTATGACAACCTAGGTGGTTGAATGGGGGTCTATGGTAGGAACGAGGGATGAATGAATGACACATAGAGGAGTGCAGGTCAGCGTGTCTGTGGATTATAGTTTGGGGATCTGTCCTGATTGAGGACATGCAGTTTGGTGTCTTTTTAGGGTGTGAATGGGGGTTGGAATTAATGGGAGTCTATGGGAGGAACAAGGGATGGGGAAATAAAAGACAAACAGGCGATTGCTGGTCAGACCAACATTGAATTTGTGCTCGGGGGTCTGCCCTGAGATGGTGTATGTGAAATGGTGTCTGTCGGTCAAGCAAACCATTTCCAACCCATTCATTCCTAATAAGAAACTGTGCATCTGATCAAAAGGCTGTATACAAGCCTTACGCACGCACAGTCAGTCCAGAACCAGATCCCAAACCAGATCATGATGCTCTGCACAGACAGCTGTATCGTGGTGCAGTAACCACAGTTCGTACTGTACCGAGCGGAATTTGTGCACCTCTAGTGCATGTTGGTGAGAGGAGCCTGAGAGGACTGGAGGGAAAGATGGCCGCCCCGTTTCCTCTCATACATCACCCTGCAAGCAGAGCCTCCTCATTAATACAGATCCTTCTGGCTGGACTTCGATTAACCTTTAATGATTTAATGAAATAAAGCATTACAGCAATTACAGGGCAGGCCTGAGGACAGAGGGACGCGGTGGGGAGTCATCTAAACCTGTGGTTCTCCATCACGTTCCCGGAGGAGTCCTGCTCTGAGATGCCCCCATTTCCTAATAGTGATTCCTAATGGTTCTTATCCTAGACGTACGGGACAACAGTTCATTAGTGTATAGAGATCGGATAAAGGTTCCTCACACTCAAATCTCCTTCACTTCCTATGTTCTCACAGGTCAGGGCCCTGAAAGGTTCTTTAGGGAACCAAGAGAGGTTCTTCTATGACATTTAGCAGTACTAGTTTTCTAAGAGTGTGCTTTCACCCAGGTGGGGCTTTTTAGGTCATACTCTGAATCAGTGTGGGAGTTCGGAACACTACAATGTGGAGAACAGGGGGCGTCCAGGAAGAGAGCCCAGAACCAATGATCTACAAAAAGTCTGCTCGGATGTTTTTCTGGGAGATTTTCTGCATGATGGTCTGATTTTTTTTGGATTCGCTTAAAAATGCTTTTTCCGTTATGTAACCTTTTGCTCAAGTCCTCGTTTTTAGGGGGATGATCCGATTTTTTGGGGACATGGCGATTATGTGGAGCAGATTGGAGGCTGTAAGCTGGCTGCCATGCTTCTGAATGTGTGTGTGTGTGTGAGTTGGGGGTTTGGATCTGGTCTGGAACCTCCCAGTGAGAATCTGGATGCTGGTTCTAGAACAGCCTTGTGGCCTCTTCCCCCTTAATGCCATTGGCCAAGCTGTCCACCCAAATGTACTTATCTGCACGTTGGACGCTCTCCAACTGAGACACTCGCTTGTAGCGGCCGGTAGCAGCTCTGGTCAAGCATATTGTGTTGGTCTGGGGCCAGTTTTGATTGCTCGCCTAAGCTGATTATATGGCGGACTAGGGGTCAAAACGTTGATCCCACATCAGATGTTGACAGGTTGAAAATAAACCAAGCTTTCACAGCACCCAAACGTGGGCCTGACCACTTAAATCTATCACCAGCATAATCATGGATAATCCATAATAAGGAACCCACTGCAGTTTTAGAGGAGGCTGGGGAGGAACGTAACTCAGAGACTGATGGTGCTGTATCTGTATCTATGTAATACACTGATATACCAGAAGTCATGTGATGTCAGTATGTAGATTGATTATGAAGGGGTGTTACCTCAGGGACGGCTTGGGAACGCCCACACCTGTATAAGCTGTGAGTGAGGTTGAACACTGGCCAGCGTGCTCATGGCAAGGAGATTATTATCAGTCTGAACAAGGCATGATAGTGGAATGACTTGATTGAGCTCCTGTCAGGTGAACGTGCAGGCCACACCATCCGTCAGAACTCTCCAGAATGCTCCACGAACCAGTTCTGGACAACTTGGATCCGATGGCACGCTGCATTATCCTGCTGGATATCCCATCACTGTGGTGGTAAAGGAAGTCTATGAATGGCTGCAAATGGTCACCAAGCAGTGAAACATATTGGCACCGGTCAATGACGTGTTTAGGTGGACCAGTGGACCCAACTAATGCCATGGGAACACACCCAACACCAGTATGGAACCACCACCAGCCTGCACAGTACCTTGTTGACGACTGGGGTCAATGGATTCATGGGGTCTATGCCACACATGAACCCTACCATCAGCTCCAAACAACTGGTAACATGACTCATCAGACCACGCCACATGTTCCCAGCACTCTAGGGTCCATTTAGCAACCTCACGAACCCAGTTGAGGCGCTGTGTCCGGTGTGGTGGTGTTAACAGAGGCACTCTGGTGGGTCTTCTGCTCCCATATCCCATGGAAGCTAAAGAATGCTGCACTGACCTGCGGGATATCCATGTGGGCCTCCTGCGTTGAATCTGGATGTGATTTCTACCAGAGTCGCTTGTCTGTTCACACGGACAGTTCTAGCCAGATGCTGCCGGTCACCATCATTAAGCACCTGTGGGCGGCGACTGCGCTGTCCACTGTGGGTGGTAATGGCTTCTATGACGTATTCCTGGTACACACGTGACACTGTGGATCAAGAAATGTTAAATGCCAGTGTTCAACCTCACTCACAAGATAACACCTCACATCTTGGGTGAAACTGGGGGTGTGATCACTCTTCCTGGATCAGGAAACCAAAGAACACTCGCTGGAACTCCCAGAAGGAAGTGTGAGTAATCCTGCTGTTATTCTGTTACTCTCTACACTAGGTCATGTGCTACGTTCTTCAGGTTCTGGTCATTCACTTTAAGCTTGTACGTTTGAAACTGACTGTTTTACACCATCACATTCAAACACAGAAACCACTGATTGCAAGCATAATCAACACACAACATCACCTTTCTGTCTTCATCTGAGTTCTCATCACCTCAGGAGCATGTGCAGTATGACTGGTGAAACTGAGGATTTTACAGCTTCCTGCATGTTCTAATCCTTCCTGAGCTCCTCTACACCAGCGATGAGGCTGAGTGTAGAAGGGACATTCTCCTAACCTGCACAGTGCGCTGCAGAGGCAGTAGAGAGCCATCCGAGATTCAGCCCATGACAGTCGTGTTGTGACTTCATAGCCTCGGCTCTGTAATTAAGGATGAAGATGGAGCTAATTAAAGCAGGCCGAAAGCCTCAGTGTACCAGATACTGGCCTGTTTTAATAATGTGTGAGGGCTCGCTCCCGGACTTGAGTCTAGAGAGATGGAGGATCTAGAACAGCCCGGCTGCTGGTAAAAATACTTACATAAAGGGGACATTGGGAGTCCACCAGGGTCTGACTGCTGGAACCACAATTAGGACCACGTGGCTCCTAATTAGATGTCCGGATCTGAGATGTTAATCCAGTGGTTCCTATCTTGGTCCTCAGGACCCCACTGGCCCCACCACTCCCACCATGTGTTGTGTGTTGGGTTGGGCTGTCAGGAGAGTCCCGGGAACTGGGTGGAGGTCCACTGTAGTACAGGATCCGTAGAGTTCAAACGATCGTTCGTCTTCTATGAATCAGCTAGCAGATTTAAAAGCTGTGATTCATCTGTGCTGTTCTTTCCTGATGCTGATGTTCTTCCACCTCCAGTGGAGCCACGTCCGTGGTGTTCCGGTGCCAACAGAAAGGCACACAGAAGCCCTACGCTGTGAAGATGCTGAAGAAAACTGTGAGTATGCTGACAGATTTCTGTGTGTGATACATGCAGGCTTTCTTCTCACTGCCTTTGTTCTCACTCCCCAGCTGGGCAGAGGGCTCACAGTTCATCAGTTTCCCCCCTCTAGCTACAGAGAACCGCTCAGCTTCGCTCTCCCACATGATGACTTGTAGGCAATCGCTGACAGTCAGTGGTGGAAGGAGAACGGGTGCTGGTTTCCACACTAGGCTTAAATGAATATTCCTGGGTTTCTCAAACTAATGCCGTATCTGAACATAATTATTGATTGCCACAGACGATCACTTTAAACCTTTCCCTGTGCTCTGAAGAAGAGAAAACGCATTAACGCAGACAAATATAAGAGTATGAAGCCAGTGCTATTCTGAAGTTACTGGCCATGGTAATTAAGCATGTGCTACTGATGCAACAAACAACTGAAAAACACTGGTAGCGCTGCTGGAGTGTTTAAACACTGTGTCCACTCACTGTCCACTCTATTAGACACTCCTACCTTGCTGGTCCACCTTGTAGATGTACAGTCAGACGATAGCTCATCTGCTGCTGTACAGTGCAGTGTTGGTCATCCTCTAGTCCTTCATCAGTGGTCACAGGATGCTGCCCACAGTTAGCTAATCCGTTAGGTGTTAACTGATTTGTTAGGACTTAAGTGACTCATTAGGAGATAACTGACTCGTTAGGACTGGTCAGGCCGGTGAAGAACTGTTATTAGGAATGGTCAGCTGATGGCCAGAAAGACAAAGCAAGGCCCATATGACCGCAGACAGCTTGCTGGAATGTTTAGTTTACACAGGACTGTACTGTGCCCTGTCATGGACAGGCTGCCTGTCCAGGGTGTCTACCCAAAGAGCGTTGGGATAGGCTGCAGCACCCCCACCACCCAGAAGGATAAGAGGCTTAAAAGATGAATAAATTAATATATGAATGAATGAATGAGACGAGACGAGACGAGACGAGACGAGACAAAAGGATTGTATGATCTGGAAGGAAGAGTGATCAGATTCAAGGAAACGGTGGACAGATGAAACAAAGGAAGGAATGTTTGGAGGAAAAAGTTGCAGCATCTTTCCCACTGTTAAGTAATAGACTGCACCTTCAGCAAATCATGGAAGGAAATGTGACGCAGTCAAGAAACCAAAGTTAAAGAGAACAGCTTCCACAGCAGGACAAAGATCCAAAGTATGCCTCAAAGTCCACCTTGAATTACTTCAGGAAATGCAAGCTGGAGCTTCCTGATGTGAACTTAACAGAACATCACTAAAAATTGGATCTGAAACATGCAGTGCAGAAAAGACGGCCGAGGATACTGGAGAACTAGAAGCGTTCCACTGGGAAGAGTGGGTGAAAACTAGTTGTGCACTAAGATTTGCAGCAATAACAGTATGAAGTAATGTCCACCAGGAATGGACTTCAGAAATCCACTAGCTAGGTCATTTAGCCAGGGTGCCCAAACTTTTGTTTACAGCAGTATATACCTGGAACCGTAAAGGACTAGCGGTCTAAATGGCTGTTAATTACGTTATTTAGGGCAGATGAATTGAGCTGTGTATGGAGTTGAATGTAATCTCTCTACTGTTATTAAGGTTCAGAGCTCCTGGGTTTTACTCAGTAATGATGACTCCACCTGCTCTCCTCCAGGTTGACAAGAAGATTGTACGAACAGAGATTGGAGTGCTGCTTCGCCTGTCTCATCCAAACATAGTAAGTCTACATGTAAACTGTGTCCTGTGCTCCTGTGTGCTTCTCTAATGTTCTTTACCATTTGAGGAAACACACCAGCACAGTAACTCTAATGACATTCAGCATTATGGGAGCTGCGTTAGTCTCAGCTTCATGACTACAGTCTACAGTCTGCAGTCCTGATATACAGTCAGAAGTAAGATTGTCAGACTCTTATGTTACATACTAACCTGGATTCAGTTACACTGAATTGAACTGTCCACTCTGGGGTTCATATATCAATTAAAGACATACCATATATGAGCAGTTCAGTGTATTGCCGCTTACACCACAGACTTTCATAAGCTCATCGGACTCACCTGTGACTGAACCGTACCTAACAGCCTGTAATACCCCCACGAGAACCAATAACAGCTGTGACTGTATTTGGCATGCACTGGACAAGTTTCTGGATGTAGGCCACATCAATGCTCAGACACTCTTACATCAAAGAATTGGGTCAGTTTGTCCAGATTTGGTGGATGCCTTCCCTGGCACAATTCTGAGGAGAATTCCCTGTAGACTGGGATTTTAGCCACTGCTGGTAGACCCGTATGACCGTACGCTTCCACACACCTGCAGATTCAGCTACTTCCTTCACACTATGGTCTTTGACACACCCAAATGCAGTCACTCCTATTAGCCAATCGGCTTTGGAGCCATTTTCCACACATGGAACGAGACATTCACTGCACTGTACCACCTCTTCTCAATCTATGGATCTCGTCACTCACACCCGCAGGGATTTATAGCCCCCTCATGCAGCGCCATCTGCAGGAGCCTGAAGGTACTATCACCTCGAACACACAAGGGGTCTAAGTTCCTAAAAAGTCTGGTAAAGTGATGCAGTCAAAATGAATATATAGTTACGTTATTAGAATCAAAGTTTTTCAGCTAAAAACAAACATATATGATCAGACCCGTGCTGCTGGAGCTGGCGGGTCCACTGTGCAGCTGTAAAGTCAGGGACCATATTTCCATTATTATTGTGATTAAACATTTTCAGTACAACGATGGCACTAAACGTTCTGCAGATGGGAAACTGTAATTATACAGATTTGTCCTGAATTATTTTGATCAAACAAGACAACATGAAGAGGGGGAGTAAACCAATATGCAAATAGATAAAACCAGGAACCAATGGGAGTGAAGAATCCCTCCTGCTTGTATTTTACTGTGATTTTACCAGATAACTTTGGTAATAATCCGGGACAAATCTGTAAAATAACATTTTTTCATCAAAATCTTTAA
>CM067496.1:21069498-21079920 GCA_034552555.1 Semaprochilodus insignis
TCTCTCTCTCTCTATCTGTCTCTCTCTCTCTCTCTCTCTCTCTCTCTGTCTCTCTCTCTCTCCCTCTCTCTGTCTCTCTCTCTATATATCTCTCCCTCTCTCTCTCTCTCTCTCTCTCTCTCTCTCTCTCTCTTATGTTATATCAGATCAAGCTGAAGGAGATCTTTGAGACACCTTCAGAGATCAGTCTTGTCCTGGAGCTTGTCACTGGAGGAGAGTTATTTGACAGGTGAGTTCTATAAAGGGTCTTATTTGTCATTGAAGGCCCACCTGATCTCATATCTCACCTTATATGTCCACACATCCAGACAGCCCTTCTAATTCATGGATTCCGGCACTTTGCTGACACAGGCAGTTCAAATGTGCACACTGTATAATCTCCATAGAAAAGCACTGCCCATATGGCACGCTCTGGAGCAGCCTAGCGCCACCATGCCCAGTACCAAGTGTCAGCTAGAGGGGTATGATGCCCACCAGGACTGGGCTATGAAATGGTGGAGCTGTGTTTTCTAGAGCAATGCAACACCACCAAAAACCCTTGCGCTCAGTGGGAGTGGGGTCTGTGATCCAGAACACCATAATTCCTGTGGCTAAATACAATCAGGTCCTCACAGCTATGTTCCAACATTTGTCCTAAAGCTTACCCAGTATAGGCTAGAGCAAAGACCCTCCCACTGAAGACCCTTGATTTCAGGAAAACCGTTGGATGAAGCTTTGGACACATAGTGTCCTTGACACACACTTACATAGATGGTGTCCAAGCGTTTGAAGTTATCCCAGAGTTCCCAATCCTATTTCTGGTGACGATCAGACCTGATTGAACTCATCAACTAATTAACATCAACTGCATAGAGAACGGAAAACACAGACAAGTACAGAACATGGAGACACCTGGGACTGGCAACCCCTGGTTTACCCCCATTTACAGTGTCAGTACCTGCAAGTGAACAGTCCCACAGCAGTTCCCCATCCAGCGTTCAGTGTATGATATTATGAAAGCCTTAAATATGTGTTATATATACCACAGAGATCACAGAAGCCTGAGCTACTCCACACAAGCCCATACACCAACGTTACAGCACACCTATCAAACATGAGTCGCGTTTCAAAAGGCCTTTTCTGATGAACAATCAATACAAGTCTCCGTTCATCTCTCACCGTGTGCCGAGGTGTGCTTGACTCACCAGCTCACACCGAGGCTGGAAAATAGTGAAGTGAAAATTGGATAAAGCTCCCAGCCAACATTTTTTTTCTTTTTATACCATTTTATACCCAAAACGAGGCTTTCCTTCTTGCAGGGTGGTGGAGAAGGGCTACTACAGTGAGCGAGATGCAGCAGACGCTATCAAGCAAGTCCTGGAGGCGGTGGCGGTGAGTCGCATCAGTGTAGTTGGTTCTGATTGGCTTGTTCCATTAAAACCACTGAAATGCATCATAAGACCATTAGGTCAAACGAGAGGATGAAGATAAAAACGTCCACCACAGGCTTTGGGTGGTCATGACTAGCTTGTGTGCATGCAACATTGACAGTGACAGAGTAGATCAACCTCCTGGTTAAAAGGTCAGCTTGTTGTGACTGTTGTTGTTTTTGTCAGTGTAACTGAGGAGAGTGAGCTACAGTAAGTTGGTAGTGTCCACTCTCTTCAGATGTTGTGTCCTCCTGTCGTATCCCCTCCTTGGTGGTATGTGTTGGTTTACTGCTGGAGTGGAATTTCTTGCTACGTGTAGAAGAACCAGCTTGAAGCCTGCATTGCCTTCCAAGCCAACACTACATTGGTGTCAGAGGTGGGATATGACTGACGAGCTGGAAAAAAATTGAACGAGGAATCCACATACTGAAGGAATGATAGTGGAATGTCTCGATTGGTCTCATGTCAGGCGATTGTGCCTACCAGAATGCTCCTTGAACCAGTTCTGGACAGCTATCCTGCTGGAAATTCCCATTATTGTGGGGCTACATGAAGTCCATGAAGGGCTGCAAATGGCCACCAAGCAGTGAAACGTAGCAGGCACAGGTCAGTGACATATTTGGGTGGAACAGTGGACAAAACCCTTGTGTCATAGGTGTGCCTTGTTGACAACTGGGGTCCATGGATTCATGGAGTGTACACTGACCTGTGCAATATGCGTGTGGGGTCTCCTGCATTGAATGTGGATGTGATTTCTGCCAGAGTCGCTTGTCTGTTCACACAGACAGTTCTAGCCAGACGCCGCCAGTCTCCATCATTAAGGCCACATGGGTGGCCACTGCGCTGTCCACTGTGGGTGGTAATGCTTTTTATGACGTATACACGTGACACTGTGGATCGAGGAAAGTTAAATGCGGAAATGGAATGTCCCATCCGTCTGGCGCTCACTATCATGCCTCGTTCGAATGTCTGCTTGCCATGAGCACGCTGGCCAGTGTTCAACCTCACTCACAAGATAACATCTCACAGCTTATACAGGTGTGGGTGTTCCCAAGCCGTCCCCTGAGGTAACACCCCTTCATAATCAATCTACATACTGATATCACATGACTTCTGGTATGTCAGTGTAAATCAGAACAGTCTTATAGTGCTGCTCCAAGGGGACTCAGATGGAGATTCATATTAAGACGTTATTCAGCATTGCTAATGCCAGCGCTGTTAGTAGGAGGCTGCTTCAGTGTTATAATCAGTAGGTGGACTCACACCCCACTGAGAGGTCACAGATGGCTATTCTCTCTCATTCCTCTCCCACACTTTCTTCTCTCTGTGCCTCTCTCTCTGTACCTCTCTCTCTGTGTGCCTCTCTCTCTCTCTCTCTCTCTCTCTCTCTCACTCTCTCTCTGTGTGCCTTTCTCTCTCTCTCTCTGTCTGTCTCTTCTCTCGCCTTCTCTTTCCCCCATGTTTGTTTACTAGCAGAGCTATAATGAGGCTCCCACAATCCTTTTCATCTCCATTGCAGAACATGCTGCTGTCTATTGTATCACTCTCACTTCAGACCTTTTGTGCTGTGCTACATACATCACCTGAGTAACTGAGACAGATGCACTGTTACAGAAACCACACCTGTGTGTACACGTATGCTCAGTAGCTTCCACGGTTCCATGCATTACCTTTTCCTAGCGTGTCCTCGCCCGATGGCCCTCATTTTGCCGAAGATCGCTGTTGCCAGGGAGATGAGATAGTAAGACAGTGGGCAAATTTCTCATGCGTGGCTTTCAGCTTGGAGAGTTGGCAGCCTGCAATAAAGCGAACGCCTCTCTGACTCCTACTGGGTCACACAGAACTCAGCGACGGAACAGTGGCATTAATGCTGCCGCCCCCTTTAGAAGTGACATGTCTTTGCCCAGCGCAGTTCTACTTCTCTGCTTTGTAGCTGTGGGTGTATCTGCACATGTAGGGGTGTCATGATAACACGCCGTTCCAAGATCGATCTGATTATTGATTCTGGGGTCAAGAAAATGTCTTGGGTCATAAGCCTCTCCTCCTTCCCTGCCCACTTTAGTCTTAATAGAATGTAATAGCTTTGATCGCTGGCAGAGGTTTCCAAGAAGGACAGCGAAGGAAGCGACTGAAGGGAGTAAGATGCACTCTTGCAAATGCTCCTGTATTAGTTTTTGGTATCGGAATCATTACATCCTTACACCATGGCCATCTGGAGGTCCCAGTGCTGATCATGTTGAGTTCTGCCAAGCCAGTTGGCTCGGAATAACAGGAAACCCACAATCCTTTGGGGTGGTGGTTTCTTTGCAGTTGCAGTTTGAAGTCAGAGACACTGGATCCACACTGGGTTTCTTATTGCTAGTGTTGAGAAGCTTCTGGTTATGAGAAATGGCTGTTCTCCATCCCATGTTCTCTGATAAATTACTTGGCCATCCTGAGGAACAGAGTTATTATTAGAATGAATAATTGCAATGATACATCATAACCGAACTCGACTGTCATTATTTTTTATTGGTGTAAACTGCTTTACAGTTGTTTTCCATTACTGATGCGGCTCATAGGTCCCTGTATTGGTGTGTTGTGCAATCTTTGACACAGGACTATCAGATAGATAGATAGATAGATAGATAGATAGATAGATTCATCTCTCATCTGTCAAGGCAACAAAACGCAGTTAGCATCTACCAGAAGTGCAAATAGTAGCAATAGTGCAAAACAGAACAGTGCAAATGTGCAATAACAGTGTGTTGCATCAGTATACAATGAACAGTCTTTTGTATGGGAAATGCTAGGGCTAATAAATAAATATATACACTCATCATCAAATTAATAGCTGCACCCAGAAGGAATCAACCCACAGGACTGAAACTTGTGCCAGCAGCATTGGCAGACAGGTGCACCACGCAGGACTACATGCACGCAGACCGTTAAACCAACTGCCCTTAACACCACGTCAGTGTCACCAAAGATGCGCCAAGATGAACGTTTTGTTGTCACGCGTCACACGTCCAAAAGGCCTGGTGTCACTCCACCTCCACCCCTACCGCACCATCTGCAGGAGCTGTGTGAGAATATTCAAGCTGCATGGGATGGATTATCACAGGACACCGTTAGGAACCTCTACAACTCCATGCCGAGACGTCTGGCATGTTGGGTTAGCAAACACGGCGGCCCGATGCCATGCTGAGAGACACTACTTCTGTATGTATAGCTCAATAAATATTGATCATATCAGTCTAAATGTATCATCATTTATTGTTCCTGGTAACCTTTATCTTCCTTCCCAACAGCACTGCAATCCCACATCGCCTTCTGGGAGCAGATATTCTGTTGATGAGTGTAAATAAATAAATAAACAGGAGTGTTAGTGGTGAGGCATGGAGTGCAGGAGAGTGATGTGGTTGGAAAGAAGCTGGACCTGAGCTGGTAATATAGCGTGTGGCCAAGGTGGGAGGAGTCCTTGATGATGCTGCACACTCAACATACACTGTGCTGGTGGTGAATGTCTCTGATGGCAGGGAGCTGTGCAGCAGTGATGAGCTGAGCGGTCTTCACCACCTTTTGGAGGGCCTTCCTGTCGGCCACAGTGGAACTACTGCACCACACGGTCACACAGTTGATGAGTGCAATTTACAGAATCACGCCCTTACAGTACGAGTTCATGGGGAGTTTTTATGAGCATCCTTTTGGACTACTGAGCGTCACTGGAACATTCAGAAAAATAAACTTTGTACTGTGAAGCGCAGTGGCGGGGTACAGACCTCCTCCTGCATTCTGTCTCATCCGGGAGTGGGGATGAGAGAGAGAGAGAGAGAGAGAGAGAGAGAGGAGCTGCCTTATGTGTGTCAGCTCCACCGAGTTTTGCATCGGGAGGAAGAGTTTTTCCCTCGGGTGGAACAAAAAAAGACAACTCCAGCATGTCATCATAATTGGTGTGAAGAACGTAACTCACACACTGCACTGTGTATTTCCAGAAAGACTCCCAGCTTAGGGCTGGACGGCTAGCATATCCAGATACTGGTGTCGGCCGTACGGTGGAGGTTTGAGCTTTCAGTTATTTTACGGACAGTCTATTCATACCATCCTTTAACAGATACGGTCACTTCTATCTATACTTACTGTCCACTACCAGCTCCACTGACCGTATAGGACACTCTGTAGTTCCAGACTGTAGTCCATCTGTTTCTCTGTATACTTTATTACCCTGTTCTATTACTCAGTTCTATTTATTATCCCTCTCAGATGGTGCATGAACACACATGCAGCTCCACTGTAACCAGGCAGAACTTCCTCTGGTCCATGCTGCTGTGTTTAATGAGTTTCCGTGGTAACACTCCTCTACCCAAGGCTCTGGCATGTTCAGTATAAAGCAGTGTTGTTGCTGTACTGTTCTGCTGTTAGCACAGTGAGGGACCTCCTAGCCATTGTTGCTTTAGTACCTTACGCTTTGTCTTATGTTGTGGAAGCAGCACGCTAAACTGGTTTTCCATAAGCAGGTTTATTCCCACTGTCTGGGAAGCTTATGAAAGAAGAGTAACTGAGTGAAGCGCTCAGGCTGCCATCTCAGAATTCTCCCACTGTTAAACAGTGTAAACTCATCAACTCCCCAATCATCTAATATTATTTAATAATTCATTATACTACACATTTACATATATATATACACTGATATACCAGATGGGTGGGTGCCAGATGAATGTGACATTTCATTTCCGAAGTTGAGTGGGCTTTTAACATTGCCAGATCCACAGAGACACGTGTGTACCAGGAATACGTCACAAAAGGCATTACCACCCACAGTGGACAGCGGACAGCGCAGTGGCTGCCCCGGGTGCTTATTGACGGTGACCGGCAGTGTCTGACTAGAACTATCCGTGTGAACAGACAAGCGACTCTGGCAGAAATCACATCCATATTCAATGCAGGAGCCCCACACGCATATCCTGCAGGTCAGTACGCTGTTCTTTAGCTTCCATGGGATATGGATATCAGAGTGCCTCTGATAACACCACCACACCGGACACAGTGCCTTACCTGGGCTCATGAGGTTCCTAACTGATCTAACTGATCTAACTGATATATGACGTGTCATAATGTACTATAAACTCCCCAGTCCGTATGGTCCATATATGTAACCTATGCTGCAAAACGGTCCTTTATGAATTTGTTGTCTTTGTCATTAACACATATAACATATATCCAGTGTTCTCCAGTGAATTCATTGTTTTTATTCCACATGCTTCAAGACACTTCTGGGTTAGAACTCCCACAGAGTTAGAATGGAAGTAGCTCCGTTTATACCACAATTTAAAATAAACTCAATCATAGGTAAAACACTGTCATGAACAGTAAAAGGAGGTTGTGTTTGAGGCTGTAATGTTAAATATTCCAGAGTATATAATGGATTTACTTCAGTTTTTCCCATTTTCCAGCTTTCTAAAGCAGGTAGAGCTGCTGTATTAGCACTGAGGATCCTCTATATTTGCTAACATTAGCAGCTGAAGCTAATCCCAGTCTAGTGAATCCTTTACTCTCCAGATGAAGATGAAGTTCCACCAGCACTACTGCACACCAATAAGAGCTCCAGAGTGTAAACTAGGACGGTACGATGATGTGCTGATCCATATGTTCAGAGTTATTACTCTGTAGAGAGCATTACTACATCAGGAGACCAGCTTGGAGAAGCTAACACTATTGGCGCTTATGCTAGCGGCCACAAAACGAGTGTTTCTGCTCATATTAACACTCGACAGCAAAAAAATATGTGTGTGTGTGTGTGTGTGTGTGTGGGCAGAGTAGAGCAGTGTATTGTTTCATTGCACTCAGTAAGCTAAACAGCAGGTTAGCTAGCTAAATAGCCAAGTTAGCTGCTTTAGAGTGACATAAATGACCAGAAAAGTGGTTTATCACGGCGATTATAAAGGTTCTGTCACTCGAGCAGGTAGAAAATGTACTAACGTTAGAACCGTAAGTTCAGTTGGTTCCTGTTTGGGTTCTTGTTTCTGTAGTGTGTATGTGGATAAACATCTTTATACAGTGAATATTTCTACAGTAAACTCTGCAGGTACAGGTGGGTCTGGTGTAAATGAACCACACTAAGTGGTAAAGTTATTGATCTGGGAAGATTTGTTTCCAGTATCCTGGTTAAATAACTCTCTGGATTGTATCAGTGCTGCACTGCCTGTGTTATACACCTGTAAGTTCCTTGCTTCTGTGAGTTAACATGAATTTGTCCTGTACTGCCCACAGCAGGTTAGCTCCACCTGTTCACTTTGTAAATGCAGTATAAGAGGTTCTTCAGTCTGGACTGTTTTTCAATAAGGTACAATACAGTCTGACAAATCAGAACAGGCCATTGATGTATGGGGAGCTCTGTTATCATCTGTTTATTTAGTTGATTGTATTCATTCTTATTAATAATAATTGATAATATCTAAACATCCATCATTTCAGCTATAATATTACTTACCAGTCATTACTGTGGGTCAAACTGCACAATAGCTGACTCGATCAGATATCTGAATCTGTCCAAAATATTGCTTTTTGTTATAGAATGTGTGAGGAAGAGTCCAGCTATATATACTAGGTTACTGTAGACCTTAGCTGGTATAAATGACCTTGTTGTTCAGAGTCTCACAGGTGCCTGTAAGAATAGACTAACAGCAGACCACCCGTCTGGCTCTCTGTTTTCAGTACCTGCACGAAAACGGTGTGGTGCACCGGGACCTGAAACCCGAGAATCTCCTGTACGCCACCTCAGCGCCAGATGCTCCTCTCAAAATAGGTATGCATATGTCCCTCTGTTTCACCGGGGGGCTGTATCTTAATGCAGTATTCCTTGTTAGCAAACAAGACTGTGGCGATGCAACCTGAGGATATCCTGCTGCAGGGAGCCATGTCTATCTTCCTGAAACATTTCTGATGTGGGTTTGATTTCAGCTGACTTTGGTCTGTCTAAGATCATGGATGATCAGGTCACAATGAAGACGGTGTGTGGAACCCCTGGATACTGCGGTGAGACCCTCTATTCACGGTAGACCATCTGGTTTCCGCAAACCGTCAAATAGTAGAAAGCAAAACATGGATAACTCCCTTTCCTGTTCTCCCGCCTGTCTCCTCTGGTTCTGTCTGTCTCTTCCAGCTCCAGAGATCCTCCGGGGATGTGCCTACGGGCCTGAAGTTGACATGTGGTCTGTGGGAGTTATCACGTACATCTTGTAAGTGACACAACTTTCTCCATTTCCAGTTACTCTTCCGGAAGTGATGTGCTTAGTGAAGACTTCCTCTGTCACAGGACAGAGAGACACTTGCATGACTAGAACGAGTCCCACGTTACAGCAGCATGCGAAAGTTTGTGCAAGCCTTGTCAGCATTGCTAATGTCTAATAAAATCTGAGACATTGGTAAACGTTATCTGAGGGCTCAGATCTCCTGGGACTGCAGATCTGAGAGCTCAGTGGTGTAGTTGGCATTGGAGGGGGTTGGTTTTGGGGAGTAGTATTGGGTCGTTCAACACCCCAAACTGAAAAGTGCAAAGCTCGAGAGAAGCCGTGGTAGTATAACTGAGCAGTCTGTGAACAGGTGCTTTAAGCATGTAGTGTCTCTCACTGCATCCCACTTTATCATGCCGGGTTGCCAGATCCACGGTTTTCCTGACACAAATCCAGACGGTCGAAAAGTGCAGTGTGGGTGGATTTTATATGGCTTCGTGGTGTTTATTTCACTGCTGCGTGGCACACGTGGCACCTCGTCACCAAACACCACATGCTGAACCACATGCTTCTGTATGTGTATTACATATACGCAGGTGCATATGTGTAGTGCGTTCTGTATGACATATAGAACACAACATGCCACAACGAAGACCCCATACTATGGCACACCTTAAATCTTGATTGCATGAACAATTGGACAAAATTCCACATTAAATGCTTCTTCACTCGGTGTCTTCAGTCTCTAAACACCCTTTAGGTGTTGTGAAAACACATTACCAAAAAAAGCATTACCAAGCGGTGAATACTTCACCGTCCCAGCTTTTCCTTTTATCACGTTGCAAGAGTCCAGATTAAAACAAGTGTTTAATGTTCTGATTTAGCCTTAGCCTTAGCCTTGTACCTAAGAGCAGTCATGTGATTTCTAAAAGGGTTCACTGGCAATTCCACTGGCCTTCCACAGGGTCTAATCCGGACCCTACACCTCTCCTCTTGTGCTTTCGGTTCCGGAAATGGCTAAATGTCACTCCAAATAGGTTTCTGATTCCACGAATATTGTAATTGATTTATAGTTGGTTTGTTTACCACACAGTCCTAAACTACATCTAACAGGTGTAGTAACTCAGCTCTGATCTGCTGGACTGCAGTGTGATGTGAAGATGATTTACAGCTCAGCGAAGCAGAGAGGAGGTTACTGGTTGTTCAACACTGATCAGGTGTTTCTGGTTGTTCAGCACTGATCAGGTGTTTCTGGTTGTTCAGCGCTGATCAGGTGTTTCTGGTTGTTCAGCGCTGATCAGGTGTTTCTGGTTGTTCAGCACTTATCAGATGTTTCTGGTTGTTCAGCACTTATCAGATGTTTCTGGTTGTTCAGCGCTGATCAGGTGTTTCTGGTTGTTCAGCACTTATCAGATGTTTCTGGTTGTTCAGCACTGATCAGGTGTTTCTCTTCTCCCAGACTGTGCGGCTTTGAGCCGTTCTTCGATGACAGAGGGGACCAGTACATGTTCAAACGCATCCTGAACTGTGAATATGAATTTGTCTCCCCCTGGTGGGATAATGTGTCTCTCAATGCCAAGGACCTGGTGAGTGAACAGTCTCTACCAAACTGTGAGGTCACCTCAAGAACCCAAAGACTGATATTCCAGAGCTCAAACACCGATAACTCTATACCTTCTCCTAATGCTACACCTTCTCCTAACCCTACACCTTCTCCTAAACCTACACCTTCTCCTAACCCTACACCTTCTCCTAAACCTATACCTTCTCCTAATCCTATACCTTCTCCTAAACCTACACCT
>CM067496.1:21080112-21106416 GCA_034552555.1 Semaprochilodus insignis
GCGCATACCTTTATCAGGGTTTCCAGAAAAAGCATGGGAAAGAAGAAATCACATATGTCAATTCACGCAGTTCACTTAACCGTTGACATCTTTACATACATCAGCATATGAGCTCATATTGTTTGATTATTATTACCCTGTATGTGCAACTAAAGCTAGCTTTGTGAATTATAATATATTAACCTGATGTTACCAAGGTGTAGGAGTGGTAGAACGTTACTGGTGATATGTGTGGCGCCTTGACATCACACACACCTTCTCCTAACCTACATCTTCTCCTAACTCTACACCTTCTCCTAACTACAAATCTTGCTGTAATGTTGTTGATAACCTGAGTATCACCAGAAGCTCTGTTCAGGATTATCTACAGGTGACCATCCAAACAAATTGTGACCCGTTGCTCATTTTCTGGACAGTACTGTAAGTATGCTGTATAACCTAAATGAGATAAAGTCATCTATGTTCTCCATGCCCTCAGGTGAAGAAACTGATTGTCCAAGATCCAAAGAAGCGTCTGACGACACTGCAGGCCCTGCAGCACCCCTGGGTGACTGGGAAGGCTGCTAACTTCACCCATATGGACACAGCTCAGAAGAAGCTCCAGGAGTTCAATGCCCGGAGAAAGCTCAAGGTTGGGAGATGTACTCGATCACTCATTAAGGGTGTAATGATATCAGTTCTGATTTGTGTACTACACTGATTGGGTTTGGCTCAGACAGAACAATCTGACAGAACTGTGCAGAACAGTAATCTTCATTAGTAACACTTTACAGCAGGTCCCCATTTTCAACCCCGTAAATGTAACTTAGTTCATGTCAGAATTATTCACCACATATCATTTAAAAAAGCTACATTTGATCAAGTGAAATTTACCCCCCCTCTGCAAACACAACCATGTCCTAATGGGCAGGAGAAATATTATTACCCATAATGCTTCAGTGAAACCCCACCACCGCCACCACCCCCACTACCCCCATTACACATATTACACTTATTACATCCAACTTTATTCATGCAAAACACTCAGCTACCTCTCTAATACCGTGTTTCACCGAGCAATACATACACACACACTGCCCACTTGATTATCTAAATCCCATATCTGCACTTAGTGTAACAGTTCAATGGTCAGGACCCCCACAGGACCACCACAGAGCATTCTCAGCACTGCAGTGACACTGACATGGTGGTGGTGTGTTAGTGTGTGTTGTGCTGGTGTTAGTGGATCAGACACAGCGATGATGCTGGAGTGTTTAAACACTGTGTCCACTCATTGTCCACTCTATTAGACACTCCTACCTTGATGGTCCACCTTGTAGATGTACAGTCAGAGACGATGTCTCATCTGCTGCTGCACAGTGCAGTGTTGGTCATCCTCTAGTCCTTCATCAGTGGTCACAGGACGCTGGTCACAGGACTCTGCCCACAGGACGCTGTTGGCTGGATAGTTTTGATTGGTGGACGATTCTCAGTCCAGCAGTGACACTGAGGGGTTTAAATGTAACTGTTCAGATATGAATCTAATAAGTACAGGTTTAATTACTGACCTTTCAGCTGACATAGTAACGTTTTATGGCAGCTCCCAATTTCAACCCTGTAAGGGCACATAACAGCCCTACGTCTTGCTGTATGCTGAGTCTAATATTAGGCATTAAGTTATGGTTAAGGGTTCAGTTTTATTATACATTTTACTCATATTGAATTTAGACTGAAAGCTTCTCAAATCAAGGTTTCCATACACCTCAAATGTTTGTTTGGTTTTTCAGATTTTTCTAAAATGCCGTTTTCTAAAATGGTTTTTCTGATTTTTCTAAAATGCCGTTTTCTAAAATGCCGTTTCCTTCTTCTACATGCAGACAAATAAACCCCAAACACACGGTGAAGTGAAACATGCTTTGCTGTCTTTACAGGCTGCCGTCAAAGCAGTTGTGGCCTCCTCGCGGCTGGGCAGCGCCGGGGCCCACAGCAGCACCGACGCCAACAAGACCAACTGCAACCACTCCTCCGTCCAGCAGGGGGCGGAAGAGGAGAAGCCTGAGAAAGAGCAGCCTGAGCTCCGCAGTGAGGACTTGTAGATGTGCATGGAGCCACACTGGAACCAAGTTTTCATCCTTTAAAGAAGGGAGATCTTGCATGTAACATGTGGGGTAGAACTGAGACAGTGTGGTCCTCCTCACTGAAGCACCGAAGGGACGGACTGTGTTCTTGGTTCTCGCTGCATGTGACTGATTTTTCTTTAGAAAAGTCCCAGGCAAAAAAACTTAAAACCTTGTCTTAAACTCTCTGTGATGTATGTGCAAGCTAACAAACCAGGTGAACTCAGTGGCGTAGCTAAGACCCCCCTGAGCGCCCCCCTGCAAAAATCAGTAAATAAACACAAACCTTGATAAATGGCCGTACAGTCGTCTCAGACTGGTTTATCAAGTGGCTGCAGGGTATAAGAATTGGAGTCAGGGTATAAGTCTTACAGGGGTCCAGTAAGGTGGTTGGGGCAGGGCAGGTGGGGGGGCTGGCGCGGTCACTCTGGGTAGTTGCGCCACTGGGCAAACCGAATGCTTTTCCCTGAACAGATCTAAGGTGATCACTGATTACTCTACAGCCAACCGGATGACTCGTTTTAGGTTGGGGTGACAGTGATCGGTGTAGGTAACAGTGAGCTGCTCTGCTACAGAACTAAACCAGATTAGCTCCATATGCAATATTCATTACATCCTGACTGAGATATAAATAGTACGCTTTCCATGTGATCACCTGACTGAACCTTTACCAGAGCTTCAAAGGTGGATGCCTTACTGTCAACCAGGTTTCTACTCTTTATCTGACACACGTGTTTCATATCATAGGCGCTGGATTAGATGGTGTGATCTGCGTTTGAAGTATAGTACAGTATCAGCAGGACCTAAAGCAGGACTGTTTTGTATTAGCAGCAAGTTGATAATTCAGTTTTTTTTACTTTTGTATAAATCAGGATGTCTGTATGAGAAATACGACACAAACAAAAACACTACACGAGAATTCACATCCACAATTACTCCTGTCCCCAGTGCCAAACACAGACTTCCTAATATTCCCAGTACCCAGTATTCGCCATGTTCCAAGGAGGTTCTCCTTTTGTATTTAAGGCTAAACGACCTATGAAACAGTTTTAACGACTGATAATCTCCCAAAACAGTAATCAGTTTAAAGATGTTTGAATGTAATGTATTTCTAGCATGCTTTTTATGTACAGTATCAGGGAATGCTGTCTGAGAATGATTTGATAAAGACATGCAAGGAATGTACCTTGGATATCCTGTATAAGGGTTGCTCTGCATGTAGGAATGTTTAACCCAACTGCTGCAGCTGTGTTTTTAAAAAAAGCAGCGTATTTTACTGATATGAATTATGTATCTCTGTATTAAACGTATGATGATATTAGAGGCCGTTTCAGGGCCACGTTGTACAAGAACACGGACGTGTCGACTTTGTTTATCTGCCTGTTTCTATGTTGAAGGACTCATTTTAAATATTACTGATGGTAACTGTACGTTAGCTGCAGAAATAAAGGCCAATAAATCCAAAAGCCTGGTGTGTGGATGTGTGGAGGACGTGCTGGCTTATTGTTCACCTCACAAAACAACCAAACAAGGCATTTGACTGGGGGTGTTTAACCTGTTCCACATCTGAATATACCTGAAAACTAAACATTATTTATAAGCGTGGCAGAAGAGGGTTTTTAATGCAAGACCATGTTATCCATAGAACGGCTTTGAAGTCAAGCTGAAAGCAAATTTCATTGAACTTGTTAGTTCATGTCAGAATTATTAATCTTATATCAATTAAAGGTAAATTTGCGCTAAATTGCACTAATGGGTAGGAAAAAGATTATTAGCTAATAACAGCATGCTTCAGCTAAACCCACCACCCTTACTACCTCTATTACCCCATTACACCCAGCTATCTTCCAGCAAAACGCTCCTACACCTCCCTGTATCTACACTCAGTGTCCACTCTACCAGCTCCACTGACCATATAGGACACTCTGTAGTTCTACGGTTCCAGACTGTAGTCCATCTGTTTCTCTGTATACTTTATTACCCTGTTCTTCAATGGTCAGGACCCCCACAGGACCACCACAGAGCAGGTATTATTTGGGTGGCGGATCATTCTCAGCACTGCAGTGACACTGACGTGGTGGTGGTGTGTTAGTGTATCAGACACAGCAGTGCTGCTGGAGTGTTTAATCACTGTGTCCACTCACTGTCCACTCTATTAGACACTCCTACCTTGATGGTCCACCTTGTAGATGTACAGTCAGAGACGATAACTCATCTGCTGTTGCACAGTGCAGTGTTGGTCATCCTCTAGTCCTTCATCAGTAGTCACAGGAAGCTGCCCACAGGACGCTGCCCACAGGATGCTGTTAGCTGGATAGTTTTGGTTGGTGGATGATTCTCTGTCCAGCAGTGACACTGAGGGGTTTAAACTGTTCAAATATGAGTCTAATAAAGATGTTTATTTGCTGAACGTCCAGCTGGAACGTACAGTAGAGTACTAGTTTAACTAGTAATTCAAAAAAGAGCTGTGATTTTAATCATGACCTGTATTTATGACCTGTCTTGTTTTAAGTGGGGAACATTAACGTAATATCAGAGCTCGTAAACTGCCTGCCAGACGAAACAGCTATAGGCTGTGACATCACAACCATGACCAGTGAGGGGCTGATAAAACTGAATGTTCTCCTGTTATTGGCCAAAATAACTGACCTACACTTTGATTTATGGAAAATAATCACAATTTTAATCTCGGTTGCAATATTGATCAGAAAAATAGCAGTTAGATATTCTTCTGAAATCGTTCAGCTCGAGTCTAAGTGAATATAAAAGTGAACAATTGAATAATTTTTTTTCATTTTCATCTTTTACATTTTCAAAATAACAAAAAAGGAAAAGGGTCCGAAGCAAAACTTTGGGCACCCTGCATGGTTATAGTACCTGGTAGCAGCCCCTTTGGCAAGTATCACAGCTTGTAAACACTTTCTGTAGCCAGCCGAGAGTCTTTCAGTTGTTGTTTGAGGGATTTTCATCCATCCACTCCTCCTTGCAGAAGTCCTGTAGTTCTGAGATTCCTGGGCCGTCCTGCATGCACTGCTCTTTTAAGATCTAACCACAGATCCTCAGTGATGTTCAGACCAGGGGTCTGTGAGGCCCATGGTGAAACCTTCAGTCTGCGCCTTCTTAGTGTATTGTGGATTTTGATGTGTGTTTAGCATCAGACCTTCTCCTAACCTCCACTGTTCCTGTTAACTGCCATTTCTTAATTACATTTTGAACTGAGGAACTGGCAACCTGAAAACGCTCTGCTATCTTCTTATATGTATCTCCTGCTTTGTAGGCCTCAACCATGTTCATGTTCAGAGTGCTAGGAAGAACCCACGGCTCCTGTGTTTAGGGACAAGGTTAGAGTCTGGGTGTTTATAAGGTGTTTATAAGGCATTGGAATTTGCATAACCTGGCCTTTCCTAACGATGAATCTGAAGAAGCCATAACCCTAACAGACTGACTTAGGTCTGAGACCTCGGTCAAAGTTATCTGAGCGCTCAAATCTCCTAGAGTACTCTGTTCCTTGACTCACTCAAAACCAAAATAATACACTGATATTGCGCAAAATGTTGAAAAGTGAGTTTCATCTTTAACTGAAAGGCTTTTGGAGATCATTTCATCTTTGACTTGCTTAACAGGTCACAGTACCAGTCATTTGGACCAGGGGTGCTCAAACTTTTGCACGCCACTGTATTAGTTGGTATCGGGTGATCGGACGGGAGATCGGTGGTATCGCCTATCCCTGCAAACTTCTCCCACTAAGCTGTGTGGTTTGAACGTGAGCGCCGGTTGAACGACCAGCGAAGAAGAGGTGCGTTGGTTCGAGCGCCCCCTACTGGTGGCGGCCCGTCAGTAAACGCTGGCCGCTGGCTCATGACACACGGGGAGGGGGAAAGGAAGAAGTGTAAGCCCCGGATTCATCTTCAAGAGAAAACAGGAAAGAGACTGCGTCCCACTTTTATTTCGTTTTTTAGCGGCACCTTTCCGTATAATAGGTGTTAGGGAGCCCGAGGAGGGGGCTGTGTCATTGTCTGTAGGATGTCCCGACATGAAGGTAGGTGGAAAACGGTGGATTGCTGCGTCGTCGGGTGAGAATGTTAGCACACTGGCTAGTCCTCATCCGCGGGTTGCCATGTTTTGTATTGAAATGCATTGGGAAAGGCTCATGATGGCCGCCGCCATGAATTTTGCAACCCCCTCTGTGTCGATAAAGTGCCACTTGTTTTTGCGAACTCGTTCAGAAAAACCGGCGCACCGAGCACAGAAAAGCTTTTGCTCGCTCCTCCGTGTGACATCTGTTCGGCGCCGCGAGCCGTGTGGTAGCTGACTAGGACTTTAGCTAGTTAGCATGCTAACGGCTAGGTTAGCGCCCTGGCTTCGGCCCTGTCGCAAAGGGCGAATGGAGAGCTGCCACGGCACAGGATTGAATTTTTAGCTATTCCCAGCTCTCGGGCTCCTGGTCACTTGAGAGGTGACTGCACTGTCATCAAGGTGGCCAATAATAGGTCAAGGCCTTGCAGGCCTACTTTAGCTTAGCCCTGTATAATGTTTTACAAGCTAATACCACCAAAGTAGGGATGATCCAGCAAGTCTGAGTTTGCCCGGCTAACACTTCGCTAACTTAGACTCTGGCTAGTCAGTTAAAGGTTGTCGGCGGTCAGTCAGATCACGCTGGCAATGTAGTTCATGCTAGCTAGCGAGTTAGCCGCCTTGAGTCATGCTAGCTGTATGTGGAGCTTTGGAAGGCACCAAAAGTGAATGACTTGCACGTCTGGATTGAACAGTTAGCATTCGGCTACGACCTGCGTGTCAGCAAGACAGATGATCATCTGCGAGCAGTTCGTTCACCTTGTACAGTGAAAACGCCCCATTTCTGGTATCCAGTTTAACCCACATGTTAGAAAGCAGACTCAGGGAGGTTGGTGGTGTGCTGCTGGGTTAACCTGCCGATTGTATCAGAGCAGATTGACCGGGTGGGTCTTAGGCTGTCTGTAGTTAAGGCATGTAAACTGGAAGACAGATTTGAAGGTGGTGATGAATAAAGAGCAGGACTGTGTTTTAGCAAGGTCCTGCTGATATGATGTGTGTAATGATACAGGGGTTACAGATATACGAGTTCAGTATATCTGCTTGTTAATCTGTGACGTAGAGACCTTCTCATCTGGGTCCTATAGCCTACCCTGCACTGACTTGAGTCCCACTCTTTAAACAAACCAGTCCAGAAACTCCTCCGTTATGGTTCTAGATCTTTCCTTGTGGTGAGAGAGAGAAGAGGAGAGTCTGCAGTTGGTAAAGTGAGTTACAGTTACGCCAGTGAAGAAACACACAGTTTAATTAGTCCGGTGTTAGATAGTTAATCTAGCCTAGATAACGTTAGAACCCACCGGCAAAATTCCAACTGGCCCTTTACGGGTCTCCTGGATATAGTCTGTGGGGTTTGTGGGTTTCTTGCAACAAACTTTCTTGCTATCTTCATGTTCCAGTTGTCGGGCTTGTCAGTCAGAAAGGGGCTAATGAAGATCACTAGCTAGCTAAGGTAGAGCTACGACTAGCTATCTAGCTGAGGCAGCGCTAAGGCTAGCTGTTTAACTGAGGCAAAGCTGAGGCAGCGCTAAGGCTAGCTATCTACTTGAGGCACATCTAAGGCTGGCTGTGTAGCTAAGGCTAGCTGTCTAACTGTGGCAGAGCTAAGGCTAGCTATCTGCCTGAGGCAGCACTAAGGCTAGCTATCTACGTGAGGCACAGCTAAGGCTGGCTGTCTACGTGAGGCAGTGCTAAGGCTGGCTGTCTATGTGAGGCAGTGCTAAGGCTGGCTGTCTATGTGAGGCAGTGCTAAGGCTGGCTGTCTACGTGAGGCAGTGCTAAGGCTGGCTGTCTACCTGAGGCAGTGCTAAGGCTGGCTGTCTACCTGAGGCAGTGCTAAGGCTAGCCTGTTAACCTGAGGCACTGTACCTAAGGCACTGCTAAGGCTAGCTGTGTACCTGAGGCACTGCTAAGGCTAGCTGTCTAACTATGATTTTAGCTGGACAGCACATGAACACAGCTAACAACCAGAACGTGAAGATGTGGTTTAGTAGTAAGAAACACCCTATAAACTCCACTGACCGTATCGAACCGGATCACAAAGAGCCAATTGGACTTTTGCCGGTGGGTGCTAACGTTAGCTAGGCTAGCTAGGTCAGCTAGCTAACATTGGAGCCCAGGTGCACCAAACCGTGTGTTTCTTCATTGGTGTAAGAACTGTAACTCAGCTTATCCCCTGCTGACTCTCCTCTTCTCTTTCTCGCCACAAGGAAAGATCTAGAACGGTAACTGAGTAGTTTTCTGGACTCAGAACCGCTGCATGCTGGAACGACAGAACCTCAGTCGTCTCAGTAGAGGCCCAGACCCGGACGTGTTAACAGGCGGATTGGAGTGAATTAATTTAGACCCTTTTTGACCCACAGTGGTGCTGAATACAGGAGGGAGCGAGTGTGCTAATGGTAGCGTTAGCGGTGTGCTCTTGTGCTACTTGTTGTCTGATGGTGGAGAACACTGCTCTCTAGTGGTGGGAGGTTTGAACTCAACACGAAATGATCCACTGCATCAAATTATTGATTGTAAACTATTGATTAAAAGTTGGTGCTGTGTTTCTGAGAGTTGATACCATGTCACACATTCAGCCGGTATACAGGTGTAACTGGAGCTCTTATGGTAGTGATGTCCTGGGCAGTTAGACTGTTTACCTGAAACACCTTGTGGGCTTTATTGGTGTACAGTGTACTAACTTACCTGTATGTTGTTGTAGTGTGGGGCTGGACATGATCCACAGTTGACCTAGCACTCAGGGTTCTCCTGACCTCATTCTGCGTTCTGCTACACAGGACTTCCTCCCAGGAGACTTTGACCTGTGAGGACTTTAGTTGAAAGTGAAAGTCTCTTTAGAATGTGACCAGTGGTTACGCCACTCGCTGTAGATGGAAATGAGTGGCTTTTACCATGTGAGCTGCCGGAGTCGTTACTACTTGTAGGCCAGAGTGAACAGGAGTGTCCTGCTAATGAGGGGACGTTAGTCTGGGTTCATGTGGTGTCTCGACCAAATGGTGACTGATACTTACCAGAAAATGGTGGCGGTGTTCTTCAGGTGCTGCTCCTCTCGGTGTGCCCAACAGGTGATAAGACCCCCTGCATTTATGACGTGTCATTTTCTAGACCCCACATACTATAAAGAACTGGTACATTAATTTTGAAATTTTTTCATTTGTACGTTTGGGAGCATTCTTTAATCTGACCTCCATGAATATACATGATTATGCAAATCGTACATGTCTTATATTGAAGGTATTTGGTAGGTGCTCTTATCTAGAGCAACTTACAGTCTGATCGTTGTATAGGGGAGGGCAGCGGTAGTGTTAGGAGTCCTGCCCAGGGGATGTGACTGGTATAGCAGAGGTAGGCAGGAGACGGAAGCCCACCCTAACTAAGGCCCAATCCCATTTCTTATTTTGACCCCTCCCCCTTGTGTAACCCTCCTCCCCTTTGGAACTGAGTTAGAAGGGGTAGAGGTTGAAATCTCCCCCCTATGAAATGAGACAACCCTTCAAGAATCAGATAAGTCATCAGGTGTCGTCAACGGCTTTTATTTAAACAGACGAAAAGCGATTCAGTTTTACACATCAGTCAGTCTAACGAGTCACCGAATAAACGAGAGCACAAACAATAAACTACATGACTTCATTAACAGGCTACTAGCGATTCTCTGTAGGCGACCCTGCCAGTCTGCAGGAGGGTAAAGTTCAGCTCCTCACTGCTTAAATACATTTAGGACATCATATGACCTCAAAGAGGGGGGCAATTATTGATCACCACCACCAAGAATTCTTCGGTGATATGAAGCTGAACATAGCTTTTTAATCGCCAGTTTCATGATCCAATTTCCCCGTTCCATCTTAACTGGTGCGGCAACCCCAGGTACCACAACGTAACTGCTGCACCATTTAAGGTGGAACGGGAAGTTTCGCTAGGTAGCGCTGAGACATCAGCGGATTACTAGTGATTTTAACGTGCGTTATGAACAAATTGCCATAAAATGCTTTTCCAATGGTTATCTTACAGTACAGCAGCTTTTTAACAGAGACAGTACTCATATTTATGGGTCTCTTTGGTCACCTCTGCAGCCTTCTTGCCGATGACTCGCAGGGCATTCTGGGAATTTTCTCCTAACACTCCGTTTGGAGTATGCCTCCGAAACATCTCCGTTTGAAGGGCCATGTAGCCCTAACACTTCGCCCTACCCCTCCATCTCAACAGCAATCAGGACCACCCTACCTCTAGACGGAGGGGTAGAGCTAAGTGTTAGAGGCGAGGGGTGAAATGTGATTGGGCCTAATCCATCCCTCCCACCGTTTGACTTCTTTCACTAACTCTGTCTGCTAACCTACATGTGTGCACCAGCTGTTTCCTTCTCTGTGTTTAAGAACAGGCTCCTTTAGTAACCTGGTAAACCTGATACAGCCAGCTTTTCACCACTGTCGTGGGCTGTAGTGGTGTACACTGAACCTCTCCGCTGATCCCCCCCCCCCACACCCCGTATATACAACTCCATGTAGACGTCATGTAGACAACAAAACAGGGCCTTTCGGTGATCTGTCTCCGAACTGAACCGAGGTGGTAGGCAGTATCTCGGATTACGGTGTGATTACAGATTTACTGAGGGGTTACTGTGTGTGTATGCAGATGTTGTGACCTTATGTCGTAACTAGCCGCTATAGTTCCATAGCATTTCTGATATATTACCCAGCTGCTGTTTATTTGGGTGCTGTTTGAGGTTTACCTGTGAATGATGTGCGCAGAGACACTTAACACACCTAAAGCCCCTATGGTGTGCGCTTATACATCGTCTCCTGTAGGGACACATCAGTACCGTTGTTTTACCAGACCCAGGATCAGTGTGGTGTTAAGTACTTGCTGAATCTGATTCCAGCAGACTGAATACCGTACAGTAAACCAGGCTCGCTCTGAAGTACCTGGGCGGGAGTAGCAGTGCAGTTGGGGGGGGTTTGCTGCCTGTGGAAAAGGACTTCTGTACAGCTAAAGAACATTTTATAGTTTTGATCAGCGTCAGTCTCCTTCAAGAGCACATCTCAGTGGAGCTCAGAGTTTACATCTTGTTGGAGTCGTCTTGGCTAGTAGATGCGGTTGCCCTCTAAATCCAGGCGTTGTTTTTTGGTGTCACCTTTTTATATGCGTTAGTGTATACCATACGGACAGAGGGCTTTGATGTAACTGCTTACACTGTACAGCCCTAGCACAGCCCTAACCCTGTCTTCACACTAGCAGGCGACAAGTCGCTTACGTCGCCCCTAGTTTGTCTCTTGTGGGTGTGATCAAGGTTGCTCACGTTGTTGCGTTTGGATGTGAACAGGGTCCAGGAAAGTTAGCTGGTTCTGAAAGCGCGTGTCTTTACTGACTAGCAAATTTGTATGGAAGCCTAACTGCTTGCATTCAAGGCTAGCTTTATTGGCTGGTTAGCATGCTGGCTAACCTAGCTACCTATCGAGTGGCCTACCTCACCAGAGACCCCAACAGTATCCTCTGCTTTCTTCAGCACTGCATTTCTCCAGAGATGTATATGCACAAAGACGCATCATATAAACTGGGGAAAGAGGAAACGGCGGTTATGAGCTTCTCCTCCATGTTCTCCACCACACTGCTGAGAACTGGAACCAAACTCTGGTAGGAACAAAAAGCTCAGAGAGAGCTGATTTGATTGGTCCATAGAGTTTGTTTGGAGCCACACGTTTACAATGTCACTTTTCGTCAAAATTCATTTACATGAAGTCGATTTGTTGCTCTGTCGCTTGACGCTAATCGCAATCGCGTACTCCTGTAGGGAACGACTGGCCGCTAGTCACTCTGTCGCCTGCTGGGGTGAATGCAGGGTGAAGCCGTGGTCTCCAACCCTAGTCTTGGGCAGCTCCCTTTCTGCAGAGCCTAATTCCAACCGCGGTTTGCCATGCCTGCTTCAGCGACAGGTTTTCCCATGTCTGTGATTGGTTGGATCAGATGAATTGGACAGATGGCAGGGCAGCTTATTGGATACAGGTTGGAACAAAACTCTGCAGGTAAGTAGCCCTCCAGGACTCGTTTGGAGAGCACTGCCCTAAAGGGAGCTCTTTGGTAGGATGATACATGCTCTCCAATAAACATCATCTCGTTAATTATACAAACAGCTTCATTCAGTCAGGGTGAACTCGGTGTGTGTGCAGGGTATCGCCCACTGTGTCGCCCGGTGCGTGTCTGCGCGGCGAATGGCAGTAACACTGCATGCTTAAGTCATGTATTAGCAATATGCATATGTCAACAAACGTTTTACTATAGGCTAGTGCTAATAATATAACGTAGCATTTGTCTGTCATAGCCCAGGGAACGCTTTGGGCACTAGCTAATAAGGTCACCCTGTGACGAAACCATACCTACCAGTGTGTAACACCTCCACCAGCACCAGTAACAGCTGTGATTGGATTTGGCGTGTACTGGACAAGTTTCTGGATGTAGGCCACATCAATGTTCAGACACTCTTACGTCAAAGAATTGGTCAGTTGGTCCAGATTTGGTGGATGCCTTTCCTGGCACAGTTCCGAGGAGCATTCCCTGTAGACTGGGATTTTAGCCACTGCTGGTAGACCCGTATGACCGTACGCTTCCATACACCTGCAGATTCAGCTACTTCCTTCACACTATGGTCTTTGGCACGCCCAAATGCAGTCACTCCTTTTAGCCAGTCATCTGCTTTGGAGCCATTTTCCACACATGGAACGAGACATTCACTGCACTGTAGCACCTCTTCCCAGTCTATGGTTCCCCTCACTCACACCCTTCAGGGATTCATAGCCCCATCATCCTCGTGCAGCGCCACCTGCAGGAGCCTGAAGGTACTAGGTGGAGAAGAATGTCATAGTTTGCTCATGTCTAACTGGTCTAGACCTCTGAGCGTGCCGGATGTGTCCGTTGACTGATTTAGAGTATTACTGGGAAAACCGCAGGTCCTAGTTTACAGTGTAGTTGTGCTAGTGATGACCTTCCCGTTGCAGGTGAGCCTTGGTTTGTTGGGCCAGAGTTAGTTCCATATGTCTGCATAGTGTAAGTGGTGCATACCAGCGATAAGGAACGGGGTACAGCTAGAGGACACACAGTCTTTCACGTCCTGTGACTCCCTCTCTCTTTCCCGTACTCTGGCAGTTATTCACCGTGTCCTAATCCCAGTCCTCCTGGACTATCAGCAGACATTCCCAAAGTCCTGACCTGTGAGTGTGAAAGTGTGTGGGGCGTCAGATCTGCCCTCTGACTTTGGATAAACCCCTTTTCATGGGCTGTGGACAGGGCTGCCAACTGCTCTGGGCACGTGCGCTCACTGCCTCCTAGTGTGTGTGTGGGGGTGTAACACTGTACAGGTGGGTTAAATACAGAGGTCAGGTTCCTCTGCGTGTGCGGGGAATGGTCAGAGGTGTGTCTAGCCCACCATGTAGGAAACGCCAGGGTGTATCTCCGTTCAGTCTGGAAGTCCTGGGAGATCGTCCAGGCACAGACTGCCAGTGTGTCATTTAGGTCCGGCCTGAACTGGGAAGGAGTCTTTATAGCACTGCGGCCAGCACCGCCAGTACACAAACAGGGGAACGTGACTCTGGAAATGGGCGTGGCCACTGATGCATTTATGTAAAGCATATTCAATAATCAATAAACAACATAAATAAGCAAACAACAACAGCAGCAACAGCATGACTGAGTAGGGATGCACCATGATCTTGGAATTACATCAGTAGACATTCAGACATTCGCTTCCCGGTTTACTCCATTTGCTGTATTTGTAGCCCCCTATGTAATGTAACTGGAATGTTATTTCTCTGTAACGCAAATGCAGGCGGATCTAGATCCATTTCTACCTCTTGTACGTATTATTAGTGGAACCCGGGATGGGCAGTATGTGACGTGTTGGAATACAGTAACAGGGTTCTGTAATGTGTATGTACTAAAGTTGATAAATGACCTGATTATGTGTACTAAAGTACTTCAGTGTTCTGTTTTTATCTAGAATGACTGCAAAATACTCTCAGTGAGACGTCTGGGTGATGACATCATACACCTTCTAGATGATGCGTAATTTGCCCAGAAGGTTAAGATACAGAACCTATATTTACTTCTCCACACAGTTTATTCTTATTTATTTATATGGGATCAATATTTTTATTAGCAAATAAGCTGGAACACAAGAACCATGTTCACAGAGCCCAGGGTATACCCGTAGGGTTCTTCACCACAGGCATAGCACAGATACAGGTAGATCTCAATAGGAGGATATTAATAAGGGGACTGTTGATGGTCAGTGGAGTAGTCACTGAGTAGGTGAATGATTAATTACCTAGAACCTAACTGTTACCAGGTGCTGTTGGTTGTCTGCTCATGAATGACTATTTAGTCACTGAGTAGGTGAATGATTAATTATCTAGAACCTAGCTGTTACCAGGTACTGTCATTCCTGAGCAGACATCTGACAACAGCTAGCTCATGAATGACTATTTCTGCTGAGTGATGAGTTAATTATCTAGAACCTAACTGTTATGAGTGACTATGTCTGCTTAGTCAGCTGTCTGCTTATGAATGTCGAGTTATTAATGATCTAGAACCTAGCTGGTCTGAACCTCTGGCCGATAGTGTGTGTCATGAACCCTTTATAAGCCCTGAAATGTTCCTTATACAGGGTTTTATCCTTCACTTAAACTCGTGGAGCCCCTTAGTGACCTATACTGACCATCCTGAGTGCAGTCACATGACCGTTTGTGATCATGTGACCTCATTTACAGAATGGCAATGTGATTGGTTAGAGCATGTGACCAAACCAGCTCATTTTAAAAGCGTGTGCGTCGTGTCTATAACGCCTAACACATTTAACAGTTCTAATGCTCTTGCTCTGATCACATGATCTATAATACATAGAACCCCATATGACCCCATATCTAGAACACAATGAAATGAAATATAGTACAGAAGAGACCATGTGACGACCTGGCAGCTCAGTTAATCTGACTGGTTTAGTATATTGATCCAGTTTGTGTGTAGTTTAATTCAGAGCTCAAATCTTAAATAATGATCAATCAGATCAATTAAATTAATAATGGCATTTAAATTAATTAAAAATTCTGTTTATTAGTACTAAAATTAACCCTGGGTTCACACCTCCACCACCCCTACCCCTAAAGAGAGCTCGTGTTTGGGTTCCACATGTTCACACCAACCCGGCTGCAGCCTGTGAAATGTGACTAGTGTGGCTGTTGCAGCGTCTGCAGAGTCAGTGCATCCTCTGCTCCTCTACCGCCTGTGAGAAACGATACGTGTGTTTCACTTAAGTGAGGAAGGGAACGGATTCCAGCTGTACCGTTGGGCTAAATGGCCAAAACTGCATACCAAACATAAGAACCGACAACGGTGGTCTGGACATGGTACTGCTAATACAGATGTGTTTAATCCTGAACTTCAGTTTTAATCTGATTTAATGTCTGATTTAATCTAGCGTGGGTGGGCGTGTTCCCTAGCGTGGGCAGGCGTGAGGGTGTTTCCCTGCACAGATTAAATGTGGTAGACAGATTCCTCTGAGTGTAAACACAATTGGCAGATAGTTCTAAATTCTGAAATTCTAAATTCTATTTATACAATTTGCACAAAATTGTGCAAAAAAATAAATCTGAAAATACAAATTGGTGTTTTTTAACCAGCAGTGCTGTGGAAATGCTAATAAAGAGGAAAGTCTGTATGATTAAGCCGAAGTGGTTAAGCTGGTTCTTGTTCAGACCAGACGTATATTCAGCGTACGTACATACGGTAAGCAGAGTAAATGGGGCGGAGTTACAGAAGAGCTATAACCCAGAGTAACCGTGAGCAGGGTGGATGTACATATGAGGTATGTCATGTACTAGACGCATGCAGGAGCAGAAATACATATTTATATGCAACACTACAGACTTTAGGGGGTCGTATTCCAGACATTAATTCAGGAATGTGGTCCATTTGGTCTGTTTTGTATCCCTCGTGATGTTCCTGTAGGGCAACCGGGGTCTAGGTTCCTGTGGGTTACCCTTCGTCTGGGAGATCATGTGGGGATCAGGGATGTAACAGGGATGTTACCTGATTACACATTCCCAGACGCGGTCAGTGTGCTGGTGAGGGGGTAGACAGGAGGATGGGGAAGTGATTCCGTGGGCCCTTCAAGATGCTAAGAAAGACACATGAACTTTCACACGGGTGTCACCTGTTACACCTCCATTCCTCTTTTCTGACTGCTCTGACAATCAGCAGTGACCCAAACCTACGCTGTTCCTCCCACTGGACCAAGTCTCTAAATTAATTGATTAATTGAATTTCCCCAATTTCCCAATTGAATTTCCATGTGTTGGCAAGGTACCATGTTCTCCCCCTATACCTGAGACTTGGTAGTAGTTAAGACCCGTTGGTCCTGGGGTGTATCGGCGCTGATATAGATCTCATTAAATGACCAAATGCCTACAGGAGATCTCCTGACTGGTTAACAGGCTGGTTGTGAGCCTCTGGGAACTCCTTCGGCACTCGGAGCAGAGTGCCTATCTTGCTGATCCAGTCTAGCAGCAGAGATTTGAAAATTCCGGCTATATAGAATAAACTAACGTCACGTTAATTCACGATGGCCGCACCAGGGCTGTGACGGTGTTCGTTTGTTGCCACTGCCGTGATAAAGCAACGTAATTGTGCTGTTTGGTGGTTTACCCTCAGCGAACCTAGCCTGCCCCCCCAACACAGTCCCCCACGAACACCACGGACGTCCCTGCCATCAACACGTCGGCGTTTATGGTTCGCACTGCAGCTGTTCTCAGTGGTACAGCTTAGATATACGCACCTGTAGTGGTGAATGTGCTCAGTGAAAAATAAATTCGGACCTGCACGGCCACATGGTAGGCTGGCGTCGCGGAGAATGAGTCATACTCAGCCTTAACACCACCGCATTCCCAGTCCAGCAGCGTCCAAACATTCCAAACTGTTAGGTACTGGTCCTCAGACCTGCTGTTCGGGGTCTTCGCAGCCTTGGACGGTGTAGTGGGGTGGTGAGTGATGACGGGGTGAATTGAGTGTTCCCCAACCTGCTGCTTCCATTAAGCTGAGTACACAATGGGCAGGCCGACAGAGTAGCCTTCTGAGGATGACTCCGGTTAGGACCTGACCCAGGGGGGCTGTCCAAGGGGTGATCCTATATATGGGTTGTCTGTATTTGCATGTCATTGCAGTCAAGAAGCACTTGAACTAAGGTTTGGTCAAATTGGCTTGATTGCTTGGAGAGCGATACCGTTTGGATGACATACGTCTCCTGACATGGTTTGTGTGGGGTGCAGTCCTGACCCGGTTTGCAACCAGATCCTGTAGAACCTGAGACCATGCTACGCTGGAATTCCATAGTAGTGTTTAAGTCCATAACCGATCCGTGCAGTTATGAATCTGGTGTGTTCCGTGTCTCTTATATCTGGTCTTATCGAGAGGTGAATGAAGACGGCAGCTGCTTTTGTGGCTGATATAAAGCCAGTGTGATCCATTATTTAAGGAAGTGGTCAGAACCGCATGCGCGTGTTAGCGTTAGCACTAGGGCTGCGCGATACACCATATTTGTATCGTTACTGTGATATGAGCTTCTGTCATAAACGTGGTGTCAGAGCGGTGATGACACTACCGATCAAATTACCTCAAACAGGCAGACTGTTAACGGCTCCCTCACGCTGACACTGACAAACACCCACAGGAGGCGGGTAGCTTGGCCATCACACTGCACGTGTACACACACACACACACACACACACACACACACACACACACACACACACACACACACACACACACACACAGATGAAGAACTGTGGTTAAAACTCAGCTTTACTGCAAACTCAATACGGCGCATAGCAGCATACAGTGTAGCTCTGGCTGGGCAGCTGAAGCTCGCTCTGCCTCCCGGAGTCCTTCAGAGTAAGAGTCCCGGACCAACTAGGAGCACCATCTCTATCTGCACAAATACAGATATTTATGTGGTTTCCTAGTAGAGGAGCTGTGAGGACATGCTGAACTGTCTCTCAGTCTGTTATTGCACAAAGACTGAGATTGTGGTTCTGGTGTTAGTAGCTGTTCGGGTTAGTACAGTACTGAGTGGGGCTCGTGCAGGGTTGTTTTCTTGTTTACACAAACATTACATCCAGCCTGAGACACACTGGTATAGAAACAGTTCATCACTTCTCTTCATCATCGAGATTCACTCATCATCAAACAAATAGCTGCATCCAGAAGGAATCAACTTGGTGGGTAGGTTTGACATTGTGAGACGTGCTAATGATTCATACTTTATGCTCGACCACACACGTGACATGAGCAAGGATGGGCCTTATCACTACCTGACTGACCTGACAGCCACGACTGCAGACATTCAGCGAGCAGTGACGTCCTCCATGAGTCATCCTGTTAGTGCCAGCACCATTGGCAGACGGCTGGACTACATGCATGCAGACTGTTACGACGACTGTCCTTAACACCACGTCAACGTCGCCAAAGACTTCAATGGTGTCGAGTCAGACTGTCATGGAGAGACTCAGAATGGCAGCAGGTCATCTTCAGTGACGAGTTCTGCTTTTGTCTTGAGGGAGACGACCAACAAATCCGTGTGTGGAGGCACTGTGGTCAGCATCAAGATGAGCGGTTTGTTGTCACACATCCAGAAGGCCTGGTGGCACTCCACCTCCACCCCTACCGCACCATCTGCAGGAACTGTGTGAGAATATTCAAGCTGCATGGGATGGATTATCACAGGACACCATTAGGAACCTCTACAACTCCATGCCGAGACGTCTGGCATGTTGGGTTAGCAAACACGGCGGCCCAACGCCATACTGAGAGACACTACTTCTGTATGTGTAGCTCAATAAATATTGATTATATCAGAACCTTTATCTTCCTTCCCCATAGCACTGCAATCCCACACTTCCTTCTGGATGCAGCTGGTATTTGACAGCTTTATCGAGCATCACACTTTGTCAATATCACACAGTCCTAGTTAACTTTATCGGCTGACTGTAAATTATCCACTGGCACGCGATTTCAGCAGTTCTAATTGTTTAAATGAACTACCGAATGGGGTGTTTTGATTTTATGTTTTGGGCACGAGAGTTCAGGAAGCTGTGTGTTGATTGATTGATGATTGATTGATGATTGATTGATGATTGATTGATGATTGATTGATGATTGATTGATGATTGATTGATTGATTATGAGTTAACTCTGATGTCTCTTGGCCTGCAGGTGTGAGCTGTGACGCGTGTTTAAAAGGGAACTTCAGAGGGCGCCGATACAAGTGTTTAATTTGCTACGACTACGACCTGTGTGCGTCGTGCTACGAGAGTGGAGCCACCACAACCAGACACACCACGGAGCACCCCATGCAGTGCATACTAACCAGGGTAGACTTCGGTAAGCCTCCTCGACACAGCTTCTCCACGTGTGTACCGAGAGTGCCTTCTGTAAACATGACTGTCTCTCCTCTGTTTCCACAGACCTGTATTATGGTGGAGAGGCGTTTTCAGTAGAGCAACCCCAGTCGTTTACTTGTCCCTACTGCGGCAAAATGGGTTACACAGAAACGTCTCTACAAGAGCACGTCACCTCGGAGCACGCAGAGACTTCCACAGAGGTGGTGAGTGAACCATGGTGCTCTGCTTTGCCGGATCTGTGTGCCGAACTTTCTAACCCTGCGTTCACACCAGCAGGCACTCGGCCCAAGTGTCTCTCTTGTGGGTGTGTGAACGTAGGGTTATCAGGACAGCTGATGTCGCGGTCACTATGTCCGTCAGAGGTAGGCATCTGTAGGAACGGTCGTTACTCTCCTGGAATTTTTCTGAACTAGACGTTGGAACATTGCTGTGGGACTTTTCTTGCAGCCACAGGCGCATTAGTGAGGTCAGGGCCTGACGTTGGATGATTAGTCCTGGATCACAGATGCCACTTCAACTCGTCCCAGATACGTTCTATGGTGCTCAGTTATTCCAGAGAATGTAATTCCACTGTTCTCCAGCACCCAGTGCTAGTGAGCTTTATACCCATCTAGTGGATGCTTGGAATTGGGTGACCTTGGGCTTGTGTGGGGCTGTTCCAGAATGTTCCGTCTCTCGTTCCCTTGGCAGTGCTGGAGATTATACAAGCTGTTTGCATGGAATTCAATACCTGTGTGAACAGTGGGTGCACCGGTAAGCCACACAGTGGTCAGAAGAGGGAAAACTCTTTCTGTGAAGGGGGGATTTCTTTGGGCTGCACAGGAAGTGCTTAGAGGGCCTTCAGGAATCCACCCAGAAATACTTGTAGTGTTTTCAAACTGATGCATCATCATCAGAAAGGGGGGCGGGGGATGGTACCCAGCCTGGCAGAAATGTCCATGTGGTGGGTAAGGAATGTCCATGTCGTCGGTCTCTGAAGTGGCTGTTGACGCTGTATGCCGGTGTGCTTCATTGTTACTCTCATCCATTACAGTTTAGTGGGAAAGGAGTATAAGCAGGATGTTTCATCATGCCGCCTGGTCAGCTTGGTAACGATCTCCCCTCTCCTTGTCTTTCAGATCTGCCCCATATGTGCAGCTTTGCCTGGAGGTGACCCCAATCATGTGACAGACGACTTTGCTGCTCATCTCACACTTGAACACAGAGCACCTAGAGATTTAATATCCTTCACATTTAAGCATGCTTATCATATTTGTGTTTGATTCATGTCAGTGCAGGTTGCTCTAAATGCCTAGCCTAGCCTAGCACGGTGATAACAGAGAGGATAAAATTGCATTCCATGCCCACAGCGCTGGAGTGATGTCATTAGAATCAAGGGAATGTTGTGTTAGGAGCAGTATGTGTTCCAATATGGTCAGAATAGACAACAGATGTCCCAGCCATGATTTCTCTCGTGTAGTAGGGCCGTGAACGAACCCCCGAATGGTGTGAGCTGGTCCACAGTCCTGGCAAACAGCTGCCAGCAGTAATCACGACTGGGTTTGAGGCATGTATGAAAGAAAAGACTATCCGGAATGTTGTGTTTTTAATGAGCGATGTTTGGAGAGATGTTTAATGAGCGATGTTTGGAGAGATGTTTAATGAGAGATGTTTGGAGTACACAGTGTTTGGAGTTTTGGAGCCGGTTCCGGACTCGTGGAATCAGGTTTCGAAACCTTTTCCTAGTTAGGAGTTCTTTATGACACTAAAGTGGTGGGTGCCTGAACCCCAGTGGCCAGTGCGTAAGACAGTAGTGTTGTCCACAACGTCATGGCTCTGTCCAGCACAGTTTGGGGAGATCCATGCTCAGGTGTCCACTACACCTCTAAACCAACAGATTGCCATCGAAGAACCCCTCGGCAACAACAGGAACAGCCGAACAGCTGTGCTTTCATTGCATACCATTTTTTTTAGAAATTATTTATGTTAATTTGTTTTTAACATTTGGAATTCTTGGCAAAGAAAACTGATCAGGCAGTTTTTAGATTTTAGACTTTAATAGATTTACAATGCACAAGATCTGTGTGCAGTCGTGCCTTCAGCAGCTGAATTATAGTCTTTTTTTGCATATTATTGGAATTTTTATTGTATGTTTTTTGTTTATTTACTCAGCAAAAACAAATTTAAAAAGAAAAGTGGGCTTTTTTTGAAGGCTGGAGCTTACGGAACCAGTCTGGTGACCGGAGGGTCGCCAATTCGATTCCCTGAACCGACAGTAATGTCTGAAGTGCAAGAGCAAGGCATCAAACCCCCAACTGCTCCCGGGGCGCCGTGGATAGGGCTACCCACCGCTCTGGGCAAGTGTGCTCACTGCCTCCTAGGGGGTGTGTGTGGGTGTTTCACGTCACGGATGGGTTAAACATTCTTCAGGTCTCTCTTCAGGTATATACTTTAATTATAGGTATGTGATGATATCAGAATCGTATCCGTGTCCATGATTGGTAATCAGACAGATGATCAGATTTGGTATGACCTGGTATTTCTAGCTGGTATTTCTTGGGCGTGTGTTGTACTGTAGATGAACACTCGGGCCGCGCTGGGCTCCTTCCTTTTAATGGTGTTTATAACCCTGTAGTAATAAGCCGTATGTAACTCTCCGTGCTGCAGTCGAAGTGGATGTGGTACCAGTTTCCTCTGTGTTCATATCCGCAGATACGTGTGTTTATAATAGCTGGATGTTGACGCTGATCTTTTGTCCATCTCGGTGTTTCCCTAATCCCGCATCTCATTTCACAGTATCGGACAGTCCAATCACATGCAGGTTCAGTATAGTGAAACCCTGACGTGTTTACGCATGGGGGTGAGCAGTTTAACTGCAACTGACCTCCGTAATCCTGCTGTAATAAAGTAGCATGAAGTGACCTCTGCACTGGGCGTGTGTCCGTGTGTGTCTCTCTCTTTCTCTGTCTGTTGATCCTTAACCATCCCGGCTGCACGATGAGACCAGTGGCGTGCGGCACGTGCGCCGGATGTTCCACCCCGGGCGTGGGCTGGGTGGTCCGCGAGCACGCAGGACTAATATGCACTTTACCAGCAGCTCCACTGGGGGGCTCTCCACTTCACAAAGCTCGTCCTACTCTCCAAGCAATAGGGAAGCCATGGACCCCATAGCAGGTGTGTTCATAGCTCCGCATGCTGGTCGGATTTCAGCTCTGCACATTAAGATCAAGCCTGTCATCTAGAGTGGCAGCATCACGTTTTCTTTTTAATAATTAGAAGAATAATCTAATCCCCCCCCATGATATTTTATGTATTTGTTAATTAATTTGTTTAATTATTTATTAATTTATTTTCAGCGACATTGTTAATAATTAGTCCTGTTTAATTGGTTTTAGGCAGTACAGAATTTAGGATGTTGGATTAAAATCATGGTTGTGTTGTATTGTACTATACTGTAAGTGTTGCTCTACAGCTGCCCTCTTCCAGAACTCATGTTAAACTCTCCCATCTCAGTATGAACATCACATACAGCCCAGATCGTTGTTTTAATACTCTTATCAGATTAAATAAATGCAGCTGAGATTATACTAGCTAGCAGTCTGGAGTATCTGGATTGCTTGGATAGGATAATTTATTGGATTTCAGCTGCTGTTAAGTTTCCTGGCTCAGATTAAATTCTGACCGCATGAGAAACTGATCAGAGGGTGCTGATATACGTTTCAGCCTGAGTTGTACAGGCAGGCGATTGTCAGAACAGTGCTAAAACAGCAACACCCAAACATCTGCTTGAAAGAAAGTTGTATAAGATGGTTTGATAGCGAGCAGCAGAGGAGAAGAGCAGATTTGGCCCTTTTATCAAGTTTTGACCATCTTTTCTTTTCCCTCCATCTTTTTCCCTCCCTGCCTTGTTTTTTTTTTTTTTTTTTAGAGCTGCTGTCGCAGCTGTCGGGTGTGCGACGCTCAGCAGGCGGCCAGCTCAACTCCTCGGGTCCATCGGCTTCACAGCTGCAGCAGTTGCAGATGCAGCTGCAGCTGGAACGGCAGCAGGCGCAGGCGGCGCGCCAGCAGTTGGAGACAGCACGCAATGCCACACGTCAGCGCAGCAACCCCAGCAACATTAACGCCAGCATCCCACCGCCCAGCACCGCCACAAACACAGCCATGACTGAGAGCAACCCCCTGGCCTCACACAGCTCCCAGTTCCTCCTCACACGGTATGCCAGCTCCTCCATGGAGTGCGATGTAATCTTCTGGTTTCTCGTTTTGTAGAAAGCTGGCGGTCCACAGCTGGCCCTGTGTGCAGCAGAGCTTAGGCAAGCAGTTAATGGTACTACCTTATACGTCAGCAGTGTATGCTTATATATTGATTAGACATTGCTGACTCTTTATCTGAAAACCGGTCTGTGCACTGCTGTTCCTCATCCTCTCGTGTTCCTGTTCCCCGCGCCAGCCAAGCTGGAAGTGCTTTACAGACAGTTGTTTACAGAAATAACAGAAATGATACGTTTAATAAGCTGAAGAGACGCAGATCCAGTTTATAAACGCTAAGAAGAATTAAATTAAACTCTGAGTTAGAGAGGCGTGTTCAGGTGTTGGGGAGACATGTGCTCTGGTGTGTATTAGAGACGTGTTCAGGTGTTGGCGAGAGACGTGTTCAGGTGTTGGCGAGAGACGTGTTCACGTGTTGACGAGAGACGTGTTCAGGTGTGTATTAGAGTGAGCTGTGAGTTGGAGAGAGACGTGTTCAGGTGTTGGCGAGAGACGTGTTCAGGTGTGTATTAGAGTGAGCTGTGAGTTGGAGAGAGACGTGTTCAGGTGTTGGGGAGACGTGTTCAGGTGTTGGGGAGACGTGCTCAGGTGTGTATTAGAGACGTGTTTAGGTGTCGCCGAGAGACGTGTTCAGATGTGTATTAGAGTGAGCTGTGAGTTGGAGAGAGACGTGTTCAGGTGTTGGAGAGAGACGTGTTCAGGTGTGTATTAGGGTGAGCTGTGAGTTGGAGAGAGGCGTGTTCAGGTGTTGGCGAGAGAGGTGTTCAGGTGTGTATTAGGGTGAGCTGTGAGGTGGAGAGAGACGTGTTCAGGTGTGTATTAGAGTGAGCTGTGAGGTGGAGAGAGAGGTGTTCAGGTGTTGGAGAGGCCTGTGTCTCTTCTTAAACAGCCTCCGCTAGGTTTAGTTCAGCAGGTCTTTACTGAGGGGTAGGTTTGATTTGGGAGCTGCAGATTATCGTTACTGTCAGGTCTGCAGTCAAGGCTGGGACACGATCCGGTCCGGTCCGGTCTTGGGTTTCTGGGTGGGGAGTCGCAGACTTCAGGCACATGCTGGTTTTACGGTTGTGGCCGGTGAGGTCTGCGAAGAAAGTATTCTAATACATTGTTTTAGACGGCTTCTGTAGCTTTATAAAACCGCCACAACGTGCTCCTCCTCACCTCCCCTCCTCCGGCATCTTTCCTCCTGGCAGGTTGAACGAGCCGAAGATGTCGGAGGTGGAGCGCCAGGCTTTGGAGAGCGAGCGAGCTGACCGCAGCCTGTTCGTCCAGGAGCTGCTACTGTCCACGCTGATGCGCGAGGAGAGCTCTTCCTCCGACGAGGACGAGCGGCGAGACTTCGCCGACTTCGGGGCCATGGGCTGCGTGGACATCATGCCTTTGGACGTGGCACTGGAGAGCCTGAACCTGAAAGAGAGCTCTGCTGGCAAAGAGCCTCCACCTCCTCCTCTTTGATGATATCCCACCACGCAGACAATGTCCTCTGTGCTGTAACTGCCAATGACGGTGGGCAAACACACAGCTCTCGAGTTGTTTTGTTTTCTTTCCCCTGGGGTTTGTTTTGTTTTCGTTTTATTTTTTTGTTTGTTTTTTTTTTTGGTGATTGTAATTTTAGGTCTGTCACCTTTTGTTACATTGTAAAAATCCATAAACAGGAGAGCGGAGACGAGAGGAGAAATACAACCAGTGAGAACAAGCGTGTGCGAGAGTGAGTGAGAGAGAGTCCGTACAAGTGAGAGAGAGAAAGATATAAAATATATATATATATATATAAATATATATATAAGTTGATAATCAATTCCATATAACTAATTTTTTCCTTTAGCAGGAGAGCGTAGGTAGCTGTGGCAGACCTCTGCTTCCTGTGTCTAACAAAAGGCTCTCCTTATAAATACTCCACATCCAGAAACTGAAGAGGAACCGAGTCCTTCTCTAATGAAGCTGCTGTGTGTATTTATGAATATTAATGAATAAAAAGTGCTTGGATGGTTTACCATAACTACTGCATGAGGTTATTTGCAGCGTGCATGATTTTTAATGACCTTGTCATTAAAATGGCAAAAAAAAATAATCCCAAAGCTTTCTTTAATTTTTTAAAGGGTTACTTAAACTGAGAAGTGTTTTGAATGAAATATCAGATATATCACAGAATCACTCGTTTGAGGAGCTTTTTTTTTCTTTTTCTTTTTTTAATTTAAAAATTTAATAAAGAAGAAAAAAACAAACAGCAAAAAATTGGAATCTGCAGTAGCTTCAAAAAAGAATTGAAGAAATAAATAAATAATGCAATGCAGTTTTGTCTCTAAACTCCAATCTGGCCTCGCACCCCGACCCCCGACCCCCTTCTATTTTAGTTTTTCTTATTTTTTTTCCTAATTTTATTTTATTATAATAAAGATAAAAGGTTATTAATTCAAAATTTTATTAAATTTGTTGTTTTTCTTCTTTTTTTTTTT
>CM067496.1:21121087-21151004 GCA_034552555.1 Semaprochilodus insignis
ACTGCTTAGAAATAAACCTTGTTCTATCAGCCTCCACTGCAGGTTAAGAAAGCTGATTCATCCTCCTGTAAAGCTCCATTTTTGAGGGTTTTAAGGTGGACTGTATAATTCCATGAGTGCTATTTTATAGTTTAAAGCTTTAAGATAAACAGAAGGAGAACATGCTGCGAGGAGAACCTGCTATAAGGAAACGTCTCTAAACTTCTGACTGGTAGGGTAAAGGAACAGGAAACACGTTAACGTTAAACACACTTCTAGAGGTCATTCCCAGAGAACCCTTCAGGCATTACTATATAAGTGTGTGAAGACTTGAAACTTGAAGGGGTTCTGACCTCATTGTTGGAGAGCTGGTACCAGGGTTGCTTGCCATAGGTGAAGATCTCCCACAGGACCACCCCAAGGCTCCACACGTCACTCTCTGTGGTGAACCTCCGGTACATGATGCTCTCCGGAGGCATCCAGCGGATGGGTAACATGGTGTGACCACCCACCTGCCATCACATGGGAATGATTTAGTTGCGGAATATGGCATATAATCACACCACAGCACAGCTCCATCTCCTCTCCAGGCTGCAGCTAGCTGTTGATTCAGTATGTGGTATTCCACGGCAGAAGGAGCTGGTATTCCATACCGCACACACGAGCGCACACATACACCCAGAAGGCTGCTGATACAGCAGAGTGTTTCCGCCAGTGTTGGCAGGGGGCGGATTTGGGAGAGCCCTTCGGTGTCAGATGGTCAGAGCTTTTTCTGGAGCAGCTCGCCGTGTGGGGGGGAACTGTCCTTTTTATATCACACATTTATATTTCATCGGGTCTAATCGCCTCTTTAGGTTCCACAGATCTAATCTGTAGTCTTATCAGTCCTGAATAACCGTGGAATCATTCAGTAAGATGTGATCACTCATTTAGGACACTGTAGAAGTACTTCCAGGTCTGAAGTCCATGTTTCCTCCATGTGTGTGTGAGTGTGTGGGTCTAAGTGTGTGTGTGTAGGTGTGTGTGTGTGTGTGTGTGTGTATGTGAGTGTGTGTCTGTGTGTGTGTATGTGAGTGTGTCTGTATGAGAGTGTGTGTATGTGAGTTTGTGTGTGTCTGTATGAGAGTGTGTGTATGTGAGTGTGTGTGTGTCTGTGTGTGTATGTGAGTGTGTGTGTTTGTGTATGTGAGTGTGTCTGTATGAGAGTGTGTGTGTGTGTGTATGTGAGTTTGTGTGTGTGTATGTGAGTGTCTGTGTGTGTGTATGTGAGTGTGTGTGTGTCTGTGTGTGTATGTGAGTGTGTCTGTGTGTATGTGTGTGTGTGTGTGTGTGTGTGAGAGTGTATGTGAGTGTGTGTGTGTATGTGAATGTGTGTGTCTATGTGTGTATATTTGAGAGTGTGTGTGTGTTTGTGTGTGTGTGTATGTGAGTGTGTGTATGGGTGTGTATGTCAGTGTGTACGTATGTGTTTGTGTATGTGTGTGTGTGTGTGTGAGAGTGTATGCGTATGTGAGTGTGTGTGTGTGTGTATGTGTATGTGAGTGTGTGTGTGTGTGTGTGTGTGTGAGTGTGTGTGTGTGTGTGTGTGTGCATGTGTGTGTGTGTGTGTGTGTGTGTGTGTATGTCTTGGGCAATTGTCTTGCATGTTATAATTATCTATTACAATCTAATTACATTGTTGTTACTGTACCAGGAATTCTTCATTCATATCTGTTCTGGGCAGGGCTCTAAACTGGAGTGAGTGAAAAAACTGGAAATGAACTAAAGGAAAATGGAAAGCAGGAAGAGGAGCATTCTTGACAGAAACATTGAACTGAAGGCTTATTTGCCAGTAAATACGGTCATGTTATTTGATTGTAGCATATCGTCCAATAAAACACATGTATCTTTTCTCATTTGAACACAGCAGCTGCTGTTTACACTGTATAAAAATCATCATGATGAACGTTAGTTCATAAAGTTAGATGATGTTTTTGGCCTCTCCTGTAAAGTTACCATTTTGGAGATACTTGTTCTTCATTGGACAGTAACAATATTATTTATGTTCTACCTCTGAACTCTCTTTTAACCAGGATAAACTGGGTTCACTATAAATGAATTCTCAATCTAAGCCTTGTTACATTAAACTGTGCCTTTCACAGATAACCAGGCCTGTTTAATGTTTGGTGTAGGAGGTACATATACTTCAGTTAAATACTGATGGGTTTGTTCCCTACTGGGTATTTCCATATATCCTTATCAAAGTAACAGCTGCTCCCAGAAGGAAGTGTGGGATTGCAGTGCTATAGGGAAGGAAGATAAAAGTTACCAGGAACAATAAATGATGATAAATTTAGACTGATATGATCGATATTCATTGAGCTACATATACAGAAGTAGTGACTCTCAGTATGGTGTTGGGCCGCCATGTTTGCTAACCCAACATGCCAGACGTCTCGGCATGGAGCTGTAGAGGTTCCTAATGGTGTCCTGTGATAATCTTTTGCCAACACACTCTGTTCTGTACTGAGTGTTTGTCCTATCATCCTTTTGCCGTGTTTTGTTTCTTTGGTCTCACCATGTACCTGGTACTAGTTCTCTCAGTCTTAACCCGGCCCGGTTCTCTGACTATTCTCCAGGACCGTCCTCTTGTAAATAAGGATCAAACCCTGTTCACCATCTGCAGGTGTTTGGTTCGCTTACCCAGCATACATAGTATCTCTACTGAAGAACTGATGTAGGCTACGCTACCTGCCTCTGTGCATTACAGGTGAGCGCTGATGATGGGCTGAAACCTGGGTGCTCTGTTTGTGTCTGGCTTTCTGTGCTTTATTTAATGGAATGAACATATATCCATAGTTAGACGTGTCTGTTTTTCAGCAGTGCGGAGGCAATTAGTTTCTCATTCCAGTGCGTTACATCAACAACAAACAGTTTTCCAGCTTTGTGTTTCTGAGCCCTCCTTCGGGGTAACAGTTCAAACGTCTGGACCTTCTTATGGACTCTGTTCAGGGTCTCAAGTATCACTATGGTCCAGAGCTATGATGACAAAGAGACTAGAGTATTTCAGACACATAACCACCTTACCCTGTAGTAGTCGGTGCTGTACACGTCTCTGGACATGCCGAAGTCCCCTATCTTGACAAGCAGATTCTCTCCCACCAGGCAGTTGCGTGTGGCCAGGTCTCTGTGAACAAAGTGCTGTGAGGCTAGATACACCATGCCGGCCGCTATCTGCTGAGCAATGTGTAGCATCTGTGACTGAGTCAGCTCCATCAGCATACTCTGCTGCCCGTCCGCCATCAGCACTGCATCTGGCCCGTGAGCCCTGAGAAAACAAGATAAAGACACATTAAAAGAGCAGATTAACCAAACGTGCTAGCAAGGCTAACAGTGACTGTAAGCTAACAGGCACCTTTCAATTATCGTTAGCAACATTAGCTGTTCTGTGACTGACACTGTTCCAGTAAGTATAGCACCTTCCATACCAATGTACCACCAGACACTGTGGAGAACAGACGCCAGCAGTGCTAATAATACACCAATGGATGTATCCACAGCTACAGATACGGCATACTAGCTAACAAAGACGTACACACTGACATACCAAAAGTCATGTGATATCAGTATGTAAACTAATTTTGAAGGGGTGTTACCTCAGGGGACGGCTTGGGAATACCCACACCTGTATAAGCTGTGAGGTATTATCTTATGAGTGAGGTTGAACACTGGTCAGCGTGCTCATGGCAAGGAGACGAGAATTATCAGAGTCATGAACGAGGCATGATAGTGGAATACCTTGATTGGGCTCATGTTGGGGAACAACTGGGGGGATCTTCATTGGGTCTGTGCCACACATGAACAATGCAACATGTAGCCAGTCCTCTAGGGTCCAGTTAGCAACCTCACAAGCCCAGGTGCGGCACTGTGTCCAGTGTGGTGGGGTTAACAGAGGCACTCTGGTGGGTCTTCAGCTCCCATATCCCATGGAAGCTAAAGAACGCTGCACTGACCTGCGGGATATGTGTGTGGGGCTCCTGCATTGAATGTGGATTTCTGCCAGAGTTGCTTGTCTGTTCACACAGACAGTTCTAGCCAGATGCTGCCAGTCACCATCATTAAGCACTGGTGTGTGGTCACTGCGCTGTCCACTGTGGGTGGTAATGACTTCTATGACTTATTCCTGGTACACACGTGACACTGTGGATTGGGCAATGTTAAATGTCCGTTTGGAAATGGAATGTCCCATCTGTCTGGCACCCACCATCATGCCTCGTTCAGACTCCAATAATTCCAGTCTCCTTGCCATGAGCACGCTGGCCCAAGTCGGCTGCTGAGGTAACACCCCTTCTTAATCAGTTTACATACTGATATCACATGACTTCTGGTGCATGCAAGTACAGTTGGTGAGCACCGTCTCCTGTGAACAAAGTACAGAACTATTGCAGGGATACCTGAGGAACTTGTTGAGGTCTCCGTGTTTCATGTACTCGAAAACCATGATGAGGGGATCACTTTCCACACACACGCCATAGAAGGTGACAATGTGCTCGTGCTGCAGGTTGGTCAGGAGCTCCGCCTCTCGGTGGAAGTCAGCCCGTCCGCTCTCACTCGCTTCTTTCAAGGTCTTAGTGATACATACATTTCATCATAAGAGTCATTACACTGGACAACAGTCTCATTGACCAATCACTGACCAATTATTCTGTTATCAAACACACAGGTGGTGTATGTACTTGTAATTAGCAGCAGGCGTGTATCCCACATGCCCTATAACACAGTACAACGTAGGTTCATAGGTGTTACTAGCAACTGTAAAGTTTCAGGATTCTAGACTTCCTTACCTTAACAGCCACCAGGATCTTCTCCTGATCTGGTGACAGGTTGTAGCACTCTGCTAGGAACACCTTGCCAAAAGCCCCCTCTCCGAGTTCTCTCTTCAGGACTATGTTGTGGCGTTTAATGTGCTGCACAACTGTAGGAAAATACACATGGCGCTGGTGATCAGCTGGTCTCACAATTTAGACCTCTGAGTGTCAACTGCTGAGGTTTGTTGCTCTACATAGCCAAAAACTAGAAGAGGAGTGACATGGCGACTGACCAGCCGCTGCAGCTTTAGCCTGCGTTTTAGCCTTAGGGCTGGATAACAGTCAAAGTGGTGCTACAACAAAAACACATCCTTGTGGAACAATGGTACAACTGTTGGACATTTCTCGGTGCTGTTCCAGTGCTGTATGCACATTTCTGTGTTGTTCCTGTTCTAGCACACATGACCCGGCATATAAGGAGCTTGTTAATCAGATGTACCAGACACAGATGTTTGTATGCGTACGCTGTAAGTACATTTCTTTTAAACCATAAATAAGTGAGTATGCTTTCAGGTCCACAAGCATTCCTGTCTCCTGGGGTTTTATTCATGATGTTGCCTCATTGAGGTTGAATTGGAAGTCGTGTGACCCCCTAATTCATGGTATAGCTGCAGTATAAAAGGTGTAAACAAGTTATCTACTCACACTTTACACCCAAACACTACTTAAAGTTCACTTTAATGAGCTAAAGACTTTACCAGTATTACATGATTAGTAAACTACAACAAATGAGTCCCCCTTGTGTGTTTAAGGTGGTAGTACCTTCAGGCCCCTGCAGATATCACTACACGAGATTGATGGGACTATAAATACCTGCGGGGTGTGAGTGACGGGATCCATAGGTTGAGAAGAGGTGCTACAGTGCAGTGAATGTCTCGTTCCATGTGTGGAAAATGGCTCCAAAGCAGATGTTAATGATTGGCTAAAAGGAGTGAGTACATTTTGGCGTGCCAAAGACCATAGTGTGAAGGAAGTAGCTGAATCTGCAGGTGTATGGAAACGTACGCTCATACAGGTCTACCAGCCGTGGCTAAAATCCTAGTCTACAGGGAATTCTCCTCGGAATTGTGCCAAGGAAGGCATCAACCAAATTCTTTGATGTAAGAGTGTCTGAACATTGATGTGGCCTACATCCAGAAACTTGTCCAGTACATGCCACATCCAGTCACAGCTGTTATTGATGCTCGTGGAGGTGTTACACACTATTAGGTACGGGTCAGTGACAGGGGACTCTGTACTGTTCGGTGATACAATAAGGTCTTATTTTATGTCAATTTGTTGTTTTAACCGTTCTCAAAACTCTCATCACGGAAGGTCTGAGTATCTGATTTGGCTAATTAAACATTTATCACATTAGGAAATCCTTGTTTTACTGCATTAAGGATATTTATTCTGGTGTTTTCTGGTGTTATAAGCGCACCAGTTTTCTCGCTCAGCTGCCCCTAGTGCTGCAGCCATGGTAGTAGAAGAGGGGGCGGGGGTAGGGTGTGTGGGAGGAAGGGGTGTTGGTAATAGCCTGGTGTGTCCTGGCAACTCACAAGTGTCTGATTTCAGCATGCTGCTGGGGTTGCGGAAGTACTGTGGGTTCTCAATCACCGGTATCTTGGTCATGCCAATGATGACAGCGTCTGGGCCCATCTCAGAGGATGAGGGCGTGTTGTTGCCATTGGAGACATGGTGGAGCGGGCTCGCTGAGTCGTCGTCGTTGCTGATAACTGAGGAGGAACCTTCGGAGGAGAAGGGGAAAATTACAAACCTGGCAAACATGGAATGCTCCGATTTTACTGCATGTGGACTACGGACACACACTGAGTACATGACCATGTACATATTTAAGAGGTGTTCTGGATCATCAGCTCTTTGAGTATGGATGGCCTTGACATGAGGTGTCAACAGTTTTGCTGCATGTAAATCAACACAGATAAACAAATATATAAAGAGGGTGTTAGGCCTAATGTTTTGGGGTACTTTCCATTAAAGGTGGGGCCAAGGTAAACTGGAGGAGAAACAAATCACCACCAACACACAATCAATCAGGGCAAGTAGGCATAAAGGCTGGCTGATTAAATTGTAGCTTGTGGGCTACAAACCTGATAAAGGTTCTGATGAAGCCAAATGGGAGCTGGCCAGTGTTCAACCTTACTCACAAGATAACACCTCACAGCTTATGCAGGGTGTTCCCAAGCCGTCCCCTGAGGTAACACCCCTTCATAATCAGTTTACACACTGATATCACATGACTTTTAGTAGGTCATGTATTGTTTTAACAAATTTTGTGAAAATGTCAAAGCACACATCTAATCATACTCCAAGTCATTAAAGGTAGGACATAAATGCATGACACATGTTTCAAGGTCACTGTGGAAATATGCTGTATTTGTTTGGCTGCCACGTTTCCAAACTGCTCAAATCAAGCGCTAGACACTAAGCCTGTCTAAACTAACACTCACTTACCCTTCAGGCCAAACTTTGAGCTTCTTCCATACTTGAGAAAGATCAGCATCAGGATGCACCCAGTGAGTGCAACCCCAGCTATTCCCACCACCACATATACCTGGAACAGTTACAAAATATGAAATAGTCATCATGGAGTGTTATTATCTACCACTGTCTTATAGTCAGTGCTGAAACGATTTCTCTGCTTCTGGGCAAATCACACCAGAGCTGAGGTTGGTACACTCATCATAAAAAGAACAGCTGCACACAGAATTAATCAACCCACAGGAATGAAACTTGGTGGGTAGGTTTGACATCGTGAGACATGCTAATGATTCAAGTTTCACACTCGGCTGCACATGTGACGTAAGCAAGGACGGGCCTTTTCTCTGTACCTGACTGACCCAACAGCCACGACTGCAGACATTCAGCGAGCAGTGATGCCCTACATGAGTCATCCTGTTAGTGCCAGCACCATTGGCAGACGGCTGCACCACGCAGGACTACATGCACACAGACTGTTACAACGACTGTCCTTAAAACCATGTCAATGGTGTTGTACCAGACTGTCATGGAGTGACTCAGAATGGCAGCGGGTCATCTTCAATCACGAGTCCCGCTTTTGTCTTGGTGGAGACGACCAGCGAATCTGTGTGTGGCGGCACCGTGGTCAGCGCCAAGATGAACGGTTTGTTGTGACACGTCACACATCCAGAAGGCCTGGTGTCACTCCACCTCTACCCCTACTGCACCATCTGCAGGAACTGTGTGAGAATATTCAAGCTGCATGGGATGGATTGTCACAGGACACCATTAGGAACCTCTACAACTCTGCCGAGACGTCTGGCATGTTGGGTTAGCAAACACAGCGACCTGACGGCATACTGAGAGACACTACTTCTGTATGTGTAGCTCAATAAATATTGATCATATCAGTCTAAATTTACCATCATTTATTGTTCCTGCTAACCTTTATCTTCCTTCCCAACAGCACTGCAATCCCACACTTCCTTCTGGGGGCAGCTATTCTGTTGATGATGAGTGTATATAGTCAGTATGAACTGATGCAAACAAACTATTGGGCTCCTGTTTCCAGTTACTGAAAGGAGTGAAGACTTACAGCGACTTTGTCCTCCTGTGGTGGAATCTCTAAACAAAACACCAAAATACACATTTGTAAGTTTAGTAAATGGTCAAGACTCTCTGGAAAGTCTTACTGCTTACAGACAATGTGTGAGAACAAAACCAGACATACCTGGAGGCTCACTGGAATCTGAGCAGGGTTTGCACGCCGGGAGAGATCCAGTACAGAATATGACAGACAACAATTAGTTCAGATTAAAAGCCTGCATTCAGCTCCATCCTGCAATATGGTAACGTAGCATCTAGGGGTTCTGCTAGCTCAGCTAAAGTAAAGTAATATGGATGTAGGGAGAAAGACAGAGTACAGATTCTAACTCCAATCCTGGAGGTCCACTGCTCTACAGAGAAGCAGCAAATGTGAACAGCAGTGGAGAACCAAGACTGGAGTGGAACACCCACTGCAGACATACACACAGGAAACAGATCATGCCTCATTCATCCATCATATACGTCATCCATCACAAGCTATAAAACAAAGGACAATCCTGTAGACTTTCAGAGAGTGACTTACCATAATAGAACCCATCTGTAGAACAGAAACAGTCAGATGGTTAGAGCGGGTTCTGCACATATATGCTAACTCAATAACCATGCTAAGCATGAAGCTACACTCCTATATTAAAATAGATGTGCCAAAAGGGTTCTCTGTAGCGATGCCACCTTTAACTCCCTGATGAACCTTTCAGTGGATGGTTCTTTAATGAGCACATGTGCGTTATTCACCCAAATCTATATCCCTATATCCCCATACCTGTAGCATTTTGTTGCTCATAAAACATGCAATAAACATGGATGAACTTCTCTGTACAGGTACAGGAAACAAGACGATTCAAAACACATTGACCACTGGCTTCTAACATCACCTTGTGTGTTTAAGGTGGTGGTACCTTCAGGCTCCTGCAGATGGCGCTGCACGAGGATGATGGGGCTATAAATCCCTGCGGGGTGTGACTGGCGGGATCCATAGACTGGGAAGAGGTGCTACAGTGCAGTGAATGTCTCGTTCCATGTGTGGAAAATGGCTCCGAAGCAGATGTTAATGACTGGCTAAAAGGAGTGACTGCATTTGGACGTGCCAAAGACTGTAGCGTGAAGGAAGTAGCTGAATCTGCAGGTGTATGGAAGCGTACGCTCATACGGGTCTACCAGCAGTGGCTAAAATTCCAGTCTACAGGGAATTCTCCTCGGAATTGTGCCAGGGAAGGCATCCACCAAATCTGGACCACCTGACCAATTCTTTGATGTAAGAGTGTCTGAACATTGATGTGAACTACATCTAGAAACTTGTCCAGTACATGCCAAATCCAATCACAGCTGTTATTGGTGCTCGTTGGGGTGTTACACGCTGTTAGGTACGGTGGTCCTGGAGGCACCCTACCCTGCAGATTTCAGAGGACTCTACCTGCAGCTCTGAAAGGGCTTGTTAATGAGCTGATAAGTTGAATCAGGTGTGTTGGGAGCAGGGAGGCCACTAAAATGTGGGCAGGGTGCCTCCAGTGAGAAACACTGGTCTAAATTATTGTCCTTGGTAGGTAACTGTGTAACTACAGAAGTGTCGTAATCGGCAATCCTTCAAAGAACCATCCACATAAAGGTCCATCTGGGACTCGTGTGGCAAAGAACTCTTTGGGCCCTTTATATTTAGGAGTGTATCTAAGCTCACCTGTTCCCGAGTGGTCCACATCAGGGATGTGCATAAAATGCGCCGTGACATTCTTCTGGTCGTCCCCAAACTCGTTGGTGGCCACCAGTGTGTAGACACCATTGTGGATGTGCGTGGGGATGTCCAGCTGCAGGCAGCCGTGGTACTCGCTCTCCGTTGACTCGTGGATCTGTGTTTTGATGTAGTCCTGCTCCTTTAGCGGCTGGCCCTGGTGGTACCACTGCAGCTCAGGTTTGGGGTTGCCCGTCACACTGAACGGAATGCACCAGTCCTGGTTGCGCTCTGGCTCGTACAGCTGCAGGATGATTGGGCGGACTGACCCCGGCAAGGGGAGGGGAAGGAAGGTGGGGAAGAGAAGGAAGGAAGGGAGGAAGAGGAAGGGAGGAAGAAGGAAGAGAGGTGAGGGAGAGTGACCACGGGGATGCAGCAGGGGAGCCGAACAAGAGGGGCGAAGGAGGAGCGTGGTGAGATTCTGAAGTTGTTTGGTAAACAGGAAGAGAGTGACCAAAGGGGGAAGTACGGAGGGGATACTAGGAGGAGGAATTGAGCAGAACAATAAGAAATAAACAGGCTTACTGGAGCATTAGGGACAGTGACACCAAAAAGAAACCTACAGAACATCTCCACTGAAAGGAAAACTCAAACTCTGAACTGGAACATGGACCACAGCTAAGGAGCTGAAAGAAACAGTACACGCTAATAGATCCAGTAAAGCTCCTGCTGGTGTGTTCCAGGCACATTCCCATACATTTCCCTGTTCTTAGGACTGGAAAGCAGCCTCTACCTGGAGTCTCACAGTCAGCTAAGGTCAGTGTGATACATCTGTTGGCCGATAGTCTGATATTGAAGTCTTCCAAGTTTATATGTATTGCCATAATTCCCACTGATAAAGCACCAATAACCCACAATGTGAGGAAAACAAATGACGTATGAGGATCTAAAGGTCTTAAGGGGTCTGACATGACAGGCATTACATCTATCACTGCAATACAGAACCACAGTTAGGTTAACCAAACCTGAACTTTAGCAACATACTATATCATGTTACCACACAAAGTATGTACACAACTCTTGAAAACTGGCACTAAACAACAGGTAATACATAAAAACCTAATGACACAGCGTATTAATACATGCGATAATATTTATATGACTTGAGTTTTTGCTATTATGTTGACTTTATGAAAACTGAAAATTGAGAAGTGATAATCATATTGACCAGTTAGCACATTGGCAATCATAACAGTCAGAAAACACTGCTTTTATAATCCCCTGTAGAGCCCTTCATACAGTTATGCTGAAATTGAATAGGAATTATGAATGCTAAAAGCACAGACTGTAATTTGAGGGTATGAACCACACAGGAATTACAGCCATTTTTTAGGGGCTCAGAAGTAACTGGACAACCGGCTGCTCCAAATAAAAGTACTAGAATTGATTTCCAGTGTGGCGTTTGCATAGGGAATCTGGTGCTGTCAGCATGTGCAGTCCGGAGAGCTGTCATTCCCACTGACGCAACAAGCCGCCATTCACTGGAAGACCAATACAAGCCTGGAGATCTCAAAAACCTTTGGTGTGGCCAAATCAGCTACTGGGTACATTCTTAACAAAAACACCCTGGTGAGCTCAGAAACACCAAAAAAACCAGGAGGACCATGGAAAACAACTGTGGTGGACAACAACTCCTTCACAACAGCTGGCCAGACCAGGAACGCCCTCCAGGAGATAAGTGCATCTGTGTCAAAGCCAACAACCAAGAGAAGACATCTCCGCAGTACATGTAGAAGGTAAACCAGCAGTAAGTCACAAAACTGGAGCAACAGATTAGAGTCTGCAGAAGAACAAGGCAGTGCAGTCCTGAATCAACACCTCATGGACAGGTGAGACAAAGATCAACTTGTGCCTGAATGATGGGAACTAAAGGGTAAGGAGAAGGAAGCGCTCTGCTCACGATCATCACTTAATCTGTGAAACATGGTGGAGGTAGTGTCAGGCAGAGGCTAACCTATTGGATGGCACTTCACAGTTTAAGTCAGGGAATATTTATAGCAGCACCTTTTACTACAGAGATTCTCACAAAGCAGCTTTACAGAGAACCCGGGTCCAAACCCCCAATGAGCAAGCCAAGGAAAAACTCCCTCGGAGCAAGAAGAAGAGCCCTCGAGAGAAACCAAGACTCAAAAGAGGAACCCATCCTCCTCTGGTCCACTCCAGATAGCAAGACAAGCACAGAAGCACCATAAACAGACCTGACTGTACAGTTCTATACAGTACTGAATCTAGAATAATTCAGAACTGATAGAGGGAGACACAGACCTGAGAGTTTGGATGAAGCTAAGTCACTGTTACCAGTGAAACCAGTGAAACCAGTGAGCACTGCAAGGAGTTTATCACAGTAAAAACCCTGAACATCAGTAACTGCAGCTGGAAGCCCACAGTGATGATCTATTAGTGAGAGGAAGAATAGTGTTCAGTGTTTTGTGGGGCAGAGGAAGAAATGTCTGATTAGTCTATAAAGCAGCAGAAGAAACACCTGTGATTAAAGTTCAAATGGACAGTTACCTGGAGTGTACTGCGAAAGGAACCCAAAACTTTTTAAAGACAAGGAAGTCGAATATTCTACAAGGACTTTACCTGGCAGAGCATCACCACCACCAGCACCAGAGCATCTCCACCACCAGAGCATCTCCACTACCAAAGCATCACTACCCCCAGAGCATCTCCACCACCAGAGCATGACATTCACCAGAACATCACCACCAGCACCAGAGCATGACCATCACCAGAACATCACCACCAGCACCAGAGCATCACCACCAGCACCAGAGCATGACCATCACCAGAACATCACCACCAGCACCAGAGCATCTCCACCACCAGAGCATGATCATCACCATAACATCACCACCAGCACCAGAGCATCTTCACCACCAGAGCATGATCATCACCAGAACATCACCACCAGCACAGAGCATCTCCACCGACAGAGCATCACTACCACCAGAGCATCACTACCACCAGAGCATGATCATCACCAGAACATCACCAACAGCACAGAGCATCTCCACCACCAGATCATGATCATCACCAGAACATCACCACGAGCACCAGAGCATGATCATCACCACCAGAGCATGATCATCACCAGAACATCACCACCAGCACCAGAGCATCTCTACCACCAGAGCATGATCACCAGAATATCACCACCAGCACCAGAGCATCTCCACCACCAGAGCATGATCATCACCAGAACATCACCACCAGCACCAGAGCATCTCCACCACCAGGACATGATCATCACCACCAGCACCAGAGCATCTCCACCATCAGAGCATGATCATCACCAGAACATCGCCACCAGCACAGAGCATCTCTACCACCAGAGCATGATCATCACCAGAACATCGCCACCAGCACAGAGCATCTCTACCATCAGAGCATGATCATCACCAGAACATCACCACCAGCACCAGAGCATCTCCACCACCAGAGCATCACTACCACCACACCATCTTCACCACCAGAGCATGATCATCACCAGAACATCACCACCAGCACCAGAGCATCACCACCAGAGCATCACCATCACCAGAGCATCTCCAACAGGACATCTCCAAACCCTGTTGTCTCCTTTAACCTACAGACACCAAACTGCATGTACTCACTCAGGGCAGATCCCCAAACTCTAATCCACAGACATACTGACCCACACTCCTCTATGTGTCGTTTATTCATCCCTCGTTCCTCCCATAGACTCCCATTCATTTTAAGTACACATTAGCAGCCGGCTAGCAGCAAGCTCAACCTGCACAATCCCTCTGCACTTCCATCAGGAAATACACTTTTCTAGTATGTAAGTTTGTGAGTTTGTCCAGTTGTTTTTGAGCCCCTGAAAGTGGTGTAAGGGGGCTATGTGTGTGTAGATGCTTGTAATTCCTACACTATTGACTAGATCTGGAGGTACAGTAAAGCTGAATGCATTAAAGTCATTCATTAAAGTCAGTCATTCAAGCTGAATGAATTCACTTAAACTCCATCATGCCGTGGTAGACGGCTAAAGGAACTTCGTCCAGGTCCAGATATCTCATTTGCTGGACTAATGTACATTAAAGGTAAGTATGATTTCCTCCTCCTATAAGGTTTTCATTTCAACAGTGATGATATACATGACCGAGTCTTTACACTGAGTCTCTGCACACACTGGCAAACCAGCTCAGTCCGATAAACAGCAGCGGTGCAGTTCAGCTCACATTCACACACAGACCCACACAGGGCCACACAGTCCTTACACAGGATGTTGAGGATGACGGAGGACTCATTCTGGCCCACAATGTTCTCCGCGTTACAGGTGATCTCCCGCCCATTGTCGCTGGGGGACAGGCCGTTCAGGGTCAGCATGGACTGGAGATCTGAGGTTTTAGTCTGCAAACAGAAGGAATTAAAGTTCCATCAGCTCTGAGTAGGAGAACTCACGACTACGTGTCACGTCCATAAACACACCTGAGAACCACGGGCCTAGTGCACTGACAGACCTGCTGAACACACTCTCCCTGCCGAGACTAAACACGCTGGCTAACACAACGCACCTTATATCAGTTTACCACCAGAGGCACTGCCTGCACCATGCAAAGCATGCCCCCATGCTTGGGGCCCCAGGCCAGTGACGGGCCCCCCGGGGGTGTATTTATATTTTTTCATGTTGTTTATATTTATTATATAATTTATATATTAAAATTAATAATAATGTGAACTTTTGAAGTAAACAAATTTATAACACAGTGACCGTGGCAGTTCTAAAGCCTGTTGGGCACAAAATTTACAGGGGTCCCCCCCCAGACAGCCTTCATCACCAGTATGTTGTTAATAATCTGACACCAACAAAAACATGGAGAAATGTAAACATCTGTTTATTTCAATACGTCACATGACTATTACTTTATGAACAACATTCAAATAAAACTTTGTAATTCAAAAATATAGATATACCCTCAGGGCCACCCCACTGGCCTGGGGCCCCAAAGAGGGCCTTCCTTGCCTGGTGGCAGGCAACACCTCTGCATAATGGTGATGAATGCTGGTTGGAGGGGAAGTTTTGCCTAGAACCCCATCAGGTTCTAGAATCAGCACTGAATACCATCTACAGCGGGGGGTGAGTGTGAGATGCTGGTGAAAGCGGGGAGTAGTATATTCAGTTTGGCCAACAACCTATAAGCAGAGAGTTTGATGTGTTATTATGAACAATAAGACGTGTTTACAGAGGTAGAACAGTTCTGGACTGCAGGCAGGTTCTCTGATTACGTAGCCACGCTGTTGTATGATATGCAGGGTGGTTCCTGATGTTGTCATGTTGAGGTAAGTATGGCTGTCCCTGATAGGAAAGCTGGATATGGTGCTCCAAAATAGGCTCAATGGTGCTTTCACTGATGTGCACGGTGCCCACTGATACCAGGAGCAGACCAGTGTTTACTGCACTGCTGTCTGAGGGGCAGGTTCCGGTCTTTTCCTTTACGCATGTCTTTAGTATATCGGTTTCCTCTCTGCCTCCGATCCCCGGAACTCCATCTCTCAGAACCCCCTACCTGGTGACATCACAGTCACATGTCCCTCACCCACCAATCCCGGCCTGTTTCCTAGATCGGCTTCTCCCAAGTATTGATCACACCTGTTGTCAATTTAGTCTGTTTGTACATATGCTCCTCTCTCACACTGACCCATTGCGAAGTATTGCTACATTTTTGTAGTGTACCGAGCGTTTATTCCTTGTTGACTCTGTTCTGACTTTGTGGCTTTCTGACCCTGTTCTGATCTCTGGCTTTCTCTTCCCTGGTTTTCCTCTGGTCTTGTCTTGCCCTCGCTTATTGTCTTTTTGGTATTTCGACTCTCGCCCGTTTCCTGTTATTTGACTTTGCCTGTCCCTTGCACTTTGATTGCCTGGATTCAGTTGTTGAATCTCACTGCTAATCTGTTAAATAAACCAGCCTTGATTTTAGCTCAGCGTGCGTCCATCTGACTTTGTCTGGCGTGAGAGTTCGGCACAGTGGTGGGCCTTGACTCCTCCTCGCTCATATCGGGCCATTCCTGGATGTACCAGGGATAATGACATCACCTGTTTCAGATGCTTTTGAACAGTTTGCAGTGGTCCTAGCATTAAATTGTTCTTTTTGCGGACATCAGTTTCAGAATATGCATATCGCTACTGGCCATAAAAAAACTAGTATCTCCAAAATTGTAACTTTACAGGAGAGGGCAAAAACCTCATTTAATATTAATGTAAGTCAATGAAACCAGACGTTTTTCCAAGCAGGTTTGGGCCATTTCTGTTGCTCCATTCATCATGAAACGTTCACACAGTGTAAACAGCAGCTGTGTTCAAATGATACAGAAAAGTGAAAATCAACAAAAAATGTAAGATACATATTTTTATATATTAATATATTAATTAATAAAACAACAATAAAGCTGATAATTATTATAATTGAATTCTTTGTGCTGTTTTCACAGCTCTAACTAGACATAAATCACTGCTTTCTGTTTGTATTTGCCAGTTATTACTGTCCCAAAGTTTTGGTACTGGGTTTTCTTATATCACTGTCTATTAGCACATGTGTTATTAGCAGCCTCCAGAAAGCATCTGCTAGCCTCGCCCTTCCCAGCTTAGCAGCACTGTGTGATAAGGGGAGACCCAGCTAGTGGATGGAACTGGAAATGAAAAAATGAGGTCAAATTAAAACTGAAACAGCTGAGATAAGATCAGGATACGGTTACATTTTGTCATCAGTCCACTGGAGCTTTCTGTCCACAGCTGGGTAAAACGGCAGTCAAATGACTTTATACTACTGGCTATTTACTACTATTTACATTATAAACTCACCTGACTGAACTGAGACCCCCTGTGTGTTTAAGGTGGTAGTAACTTCAGGCTCCTACAGATGGTACTACACGGGGATGATGGGGCTATAAATCCCTGTGGGGTGTGAGTGACGGGATCCATAGATTGGGAAGAGGCGGTATGTCTCGTTCCATGTGTGGAAAATGGCTCCAAAGCAGATGTTAATGATCGGCTAAAAGGAGTGACTGCATTTGGGCGTGCCAAAGACCATAGTGTGAAGGAAGTAGCTGAATCTGCAGGTGTATGGAAACGTACGCTCATACAGGTCTACCAGCAGTGGCTAAAATCCCAGTCTACAGGGAATTCTCCTCGGAATTGTGCCAGGGAAGGCATCCCCCAAATCTGGACCAACTGACCAATTCTTTGATGTAAGAGCATTTCAATATTGATGTGGCTACATCCAGAAACTTGTCCAGTACCTGCCAAATCCAATCACAGCTGTTATTGGTGCTCATGGAGGGATTACACACTATCAGGTACGGTTCAGTCACAGGGGACTCGTTTGCTGTGCGGTGAGATTATGTTATACAGCTTAAACAGTATATATTTAAAATCAGGCATTTTAATTGTGAGTTCATCTCCCCACTACATTTTTGCCACCTTAATTCTGTGTCAGCAGGGGGCGCACCCTAAAGTATCTGAATTCACTGATAAGAGGGACGTATGGATACTTCTACACACAAGAACTACGACCTGTCAGTATTAGCGAACTCTAGCTCTGCCCTCAGTGATGAAGAAATGATTTTGATTTTTCAGTTTTAAACATTTAAAACATTCAGATTATAAAATTAGAACTAACTTGTTTGTCCTGGCGTCGTAGTTTAGTCTTGTTGTTTCTTGTTTTCCTAAAGTGAGGACCTCTTTATACTGAACATTTGTGAGAACACAAAAACAAGCACATGCACGCACAGAGTTCAGTGTTTAACATGCCATACAAATGCCTTAAATGTTAAATGCAGCCTAATAGGTCCAAAGTCAGGGTGTGCTTCCAGCAATGTTTGAAACATGATTACATAGACTCTATTTGTGAGGTTCTGTGTGGAAGTAACAGATTTCTAAAGGTACTGTTATTTGTTAAAGACATGTATGAGTATCCTGAACCACAGTTTAGCAGTATGTGCTAGCAGCCACTGAGCTAGCAGTTAGCATAGTGTGAACACTGTGCCCAGAGTTCAGCTGGTCTTGGGTCTATGGGAAAACAGTGTCCTTTGGTGAGGAGGTGACATATTCACTGGTCAGCTGCTTTAAATTAATTACTTGTGCATGACGACATCAAAGCTGTTGTGTAATGATGAGCTTTGTAATCATGTGACCCCCCCACTCCAGGCCTAAACAGCCCATGCATAACACCATTTGTGCAATAAGAACCGGCACTTAAACACTTCATCCCTACTGCACCCTGTAATGGGGCTGTAAAGCTCTATAAGACCACAGGAGGCTGAAAGCTCCATGTTTACATTAATATTTAATGTCACTACTCTAATATTTACAACAAAGTGTCCCCTGTGCTCGCATGAAAACAGCAACCTGTGGGATGCAGCGTATATTAACAGGGCTGGTTATTGTCCAGTGAGCACGTATACATGACTAAATTTAGGAGCGGTGTTGTGTCATAGGTCAACATCAGGTTTCCAGCGCAGCATTTTCATGCACACTTTCCATGCTAAATAATTCTGCAGATTAAAAATAAACGTGATTGGTTATAATGGAGATGTATTCGCCCAATATAACATATAAATGCAAATAGAATAATGTAATTTGACTGCATTTTAACCCAGCTGTGGACAGAAGACTCCATGTAAACATATCTCGATATTATCTTGGCTTTACCTTGGTTTTATTTTCACTTCACTTGTATATGTGCTAATAGACCGTCATATTAGACAACCCAGTGCCAAAAAGTTGGGACCGTAGGTAAAAGCCAAATAAGCTCACCGGACCGTGATTGAATCGTACCTAACAGTATGTAACAGCTGTGATTGGATGTGGCATGTACTGGACAAGTTTCTGGATGTAGGCCACATCAAAGAATTGGTCAGTTGGGCCAGATTTGGGGGATGCCTTCCCTGGCATGATTAAGAGGAGAATTCCCTGCAGACTGGGATTTTAGCCACTGCTGGTAGACCCGTATGACCGTACGCTTCCATACAGCTGCAGATTCAGCTACTTCCTTCACACTATGGTCTTTGGCATATGCCGTGACCCCCTTTAATCAGTCATTAACATCTGCTTTGGAGCCATTTTCCACACATGGAACGAGACATTCTCTCCACTGTAGCACCTCTTCCCAATCTATGGATCCCGTCACTCACACCCCGCAGGGATTTATAGCCCCATCATCCTCGAGCCTGAACTTACTACCACCTTAAACATTAAAAAGGTGACTGAGTTCAGTTGGGGGAGTTTATAATGTAATTGCTAGTAGTATAAAGTCATTTGACTGCATTTTTACCCAGCTGTGGACAGAAAACTCCTGATGACTGATGACAAAAGTGTGTGTGTGTGTATGTGCGTGTGTTGGTGATGTGTGTGTGTGTGTTGGTGATGTGTGTGAGTGTGTTGGTGATGTGTGTGAGTGTGTTGGTTATGTGTGTGAGTGTGTGTGTGTATATGTGTGTGTGAGTGTGTGTGTTGGTGATGTGTGTGAGTTTGTGTGTGTGAGTTTGCGTGTGTTGGTGACGTGTGTGTGTGTCTGTGTGTTGGTGATGTGTGTGTATGTATGTGTGTGTGAGTGTGAGTGTGTGTGTGTGTGTGTGTGTGTATGTGTGTAAGTTTGTGTGTGTTGGTGATGTGTGAGTGTGTGTGTGTGTTGGTCATGTGTGTGTATGTGTGTGTGAGTGTGTGTTGGTCATGTGTGTGTATGTGTATGAAATGCCAAGCAGGTTCTAGATATATGTAGAAAGCATGGAATACAGTCTCCAAAGTGCTGTCATTATTTTAGATATAATGACAGGAAGTACAAAGATTACACTGAAATGACGAACAGGTTCTAGGTACTAATAATGTAAGTCCAGACAGTAAACCTCCTCTTTCGGATTTGGTTCTAGCTTCCTGCAGATCTCTGTTGCCATTTAATCTTAATAGAAAAGCCAGGTAGACAAAACAAACTCCTTGGAAAGACTGTGTACATTCTAGGCCCCTTATATTCTCAATGCCTTATAACAGCAACACAAAACACATAAATAGTCTTCTGGAGTAAATGATCAGGACCCGTATAGTCACAATCATATCAGAATATTATGACCACTCCTGGTTTAGAATGAACTCAGCCCTGGACGTCACAGATTCGGTGTGACCGGGTTTACTGCAGGTATACATAAGCGAGGACACCAGTCACCCGGCGGGATAACAGTGGTGCCCCATGGTCCAGTGATGCCAGAGGGGAACAATGACTCCGGCGAGTGGTACAGAGTAATCAATGCTCCACAGTGGACCAGTTAACCTCTATATGAACACAGGAGCTCCGAGGAAAGTGTCACCACTGAGAGAACACTGTTACGTCTGGGCCTGTGAAGCAGACGCATGGTTAAGACCCCAATGTTAACCAAGGTTCATCATCAACGTCACCTCCAGTTTGCACAGGAGTAATGTAACTGGACACTGGAGGACTGGAAAACCGTTGCCTTCTCGGACTAATCTAGATTCATGCTACATAAAGTGGATGAACAGTGGAGTATACACCGCCAAACACATGAGAACCACCTCCAACTGTGGGATGGTGGAGGCAGTGTACATGTCTGGGGAATGTTTTCCTGGCATGATCTTGGAACACTAAACCCATCTCTGTACCCCAGCGGGTACTTGGCGGTCCCAACAGATCATGCGCTCCCGTACATGTTCTTTATTTGTCTGTACAGCTGTTTAATTACAGACTAATCAGACAGTTATTGCTCTACCTTACAAAACACTGAACACTTCTTTCTTTTGCTTGTCTTGTTATCTGGTGTTGACCCGAGGAGGATGGGTTCCCCTTGAGTCTTGGTTCCTCTCGAGGTTTCTCCCTTTTGAACTGAGGGAATTTTTCCTTGCCTCTGTCGCCCTTGGCTTGCTCACTGGGGGCTTGGACCCCAGATTCTTTGTAAAGCTGCTTTGTGACAATCTGCTGTAAAAGGCGCTACATAAATAAATGTTGACTTGACATGTTGAGGTTCTTCCCTGATGGTGATAACACCCCTCCTCACCACACAAGGCTGGTGCAGTGGTTTCAGGAGCATAACAGTGATTCTGGTGTCCTTCCCTGGCCGGCTAACTCTCCTGATCCCGATTCATTTGAGCACATCTGGGAACACTGGGATCGTCAGGTTCACCGTGCTGACCCACAACCACACAATCTGAGGGACCTCAATGCTCTGCTGCTGTTGGAATGGGCAGGAGTGCCTCTGGATACCTTCTATCACCTAATACAGTCCCTGACGTGTCTCACTAGTGTCATCTAAGCCAAGGCTGGATATTCCCACTATTAAGTAGGTGATCATGATATTCTGATATGACTGTATTTATTTACAGTCATAACAGGACAATGGGGCACATGTACAGCAGTGATATCGCTGATCAGTGAAACTGGAGGACTTCCTTTGTGTAATAATCCTCCCCAGCCTCGCTGGGTGCTCTACAGCTGGTCGGTAGGGGTGTTTACCTCGTAAGCAGTTGTAAGTGGTGGATGCTCAGTGGAGTTCACGTTCCAGGAGACCACAGGGGCTGGAGCTCCGGAGGCCCTACATTCCACTATCGCATCACTCCCTGCCATCTGAGTAACGACACTGGGGTTGACTTCTACTCGGGGATACTCTGAAGGGATGGAGAAGGTGGCAGTTATTGACATGTTACAGTTCTCACCTCAATCTTCAGCTACATCCTTCACAGAAATAAAAGTGCCAAGTAGGTTCTACCGAGTGATAGCACATTAGGTTCTTTAAAAGAACACCACCAGCATTGCACTGAACTATACATCCTGCATCTGCAGTGTGCAGTCGCTTTCCACTGTCTTTTACCAGACAGTCCAGAGAGGGTCTAAATCTGTATTAGCTTCTGATCTAGATATCATACATTGTCTAGATGTCTAGATGTCATACGTTAAGGTTACGGAACCAGCCTTGTGACTGGAGGGTCGTCGGTTCGATCCTCTAAACGGACAGGACATGACTGAAGTGCCCTTGAGCAAGACACCTAACCCCCAACTGCTCCCTGGGTACCATGGATAGGGCTGCACACTGCTCTGGGGAAGTGTGCTCACTGCCCCCTGGTGTATGTGTTCACTAGCGCGTGTGTGTATGTACATGTTTCACTGCACGGATGGGTTAAATACAGAGGTCAAAGTCCTCAGTGTGCTAAGGCTTCTAAACTCATTAAGGAGCTGTTTTAATTCACAGCTGGGGCAAGCGTGACTCTTCGATAGCATCACTTCCTTTTTGGCACCTTTATGTTGTAAATCACACTCATTTAAATGTAAATGAATATACTTACATACATTCATCATCTATAGAATAACTGCACCCAGAAGGATTTAACCAACAGGAATGAAACTTGGTGGGTAGGTTTGACATCGTGAGACATGCTAATGATTCAAGTTTCACGCTCGACCGCACATGTGACGTGAGCAAGGGCTGTACCTGACTGACCCAACAGCCACGATTGCAGACATTCAGCGAGAAGTGATGCCTCCATGAGTCATCCTGTTAGCGCCAGCACCATTGGCAGACGGCTTCACCACGCAGGACTACATGCACAAAGACCGTTACGACGACTGTCCTTAACACCACGTCAGCATCACCAAAGACTGCACTGGTGTCGTGACAGACTGTCATGGAGTGACTCAGAATGGCAGCGGGTCATCTTCAGTGACGAGTCACGCTTTTGTCTTGGTGGAGACGACCAACGAATCCGTGTGTGGAGGCACCGTGGTCAGCACCAAGATGAACGGTTTGTTGTCACACGTCCAGAAGGCCTGGTGTCCCTCCACCTCCACCCCTACCACACCATCTGCAGGAGCTGTGTGAGAATTTTCAAGCTGCATGGGATGGATTATCACAGGACACCATTAGGAACCTCTACAACTCCATGCCGAGACGTCTGGCATATTGGGTTAGCAAACACAGCGGGCTGACGCCATACTGAGAGACACTACTTCTGTATGTGTAGCTCAGTAAATATTGATCATATCAGTCTAAATTCATCATCATTTATTGTTCCTGGTAACCTTTATCTGCCTTCCCAACAGCACTGCAATCCCACACTTCCTTCTGGGAGCAGGTACTCTTTAGAGGATGAGTGTATGCTTAATGTGGACTGTATTCCAAACCTAACTAATCTCCCTTTAAACACAGCGTTGCAGAGCCCACAGTTAACTCTCTGAACTCCCTCACTGCAGGTAGTCAGTACTGCTGTACACAAACAGACACAGCAAGTCATTCCATATGTGTGAAGTGAGAAAGCGACAAGTGTGTGCACTCTCCTTATCCTTCCAGTGAACTGAATTACCGCATGAGGGGACAGTGAGCTTGGAGAGGCTTTTCGCTCGGCCCCCTTCCTGCAGACACTGGAGCTGATCTCGCTCGCTGTCCTCCAGCCAGATCTTGATCCACATGTTCTCACACGCACACCGTAGAGGGTTTCCAGCCAGCAGCCTGTAGTGACAGAGAAACAGCATTAATACATATAGGAACGCTGGGAAACCGAGGCATTCATTCAACACAGAAGGACAATTAGCTGCACAGGCATAGTGTGAGGCCTCGTAGCAGTTCCATACAGCTGGGTGATGATGGGTATTACACCATAAAGAGCACTCACAGAGTCGACACGTTGCAGTTGCGAATCGCTGTCCATGACAGTGTTGACAAATTGTTGTCTCTGAGGTTCCTACAAGCCAGAACATCAAAGCTTACAGTGCGTTTCAAAGAATGCATGTTCATCAGTGATACGGTCTGATCTTACAGGGCTGCTTGGCATCAATCGCTCCAGCAGCTGAGCGAAAGCACACGCATGTAAAACCCCCAACATTATTCACATGAATAACCCACAGAAAATCACACACAGAGGACTTACAGATACTGAAGTTTAGCATTGTTGGCAAAGGCTTTAGTAGATACGGATGTCAGATGAGTGTTGGTCACTGTTCTGTGTTGGAGAGAGATACATATATATAGAGAGAGGTTATATACACTATATCAATATCTAATCACAGAAATATGAAATAAGCTAGTATTATTATTATTGTTGTTGTTGTTGCTGTTGTTATTGTTAGTATTACTATTATTATTATAGGTTACACCTGACAAATACTCACAGGTTCCTGAGATTTGTGTAAAACTTCATGTAGTCCTCAGTGATTATAAATAGTCGATTTTGATTTGAGATATATCTGGAATACACAAATATAAACACAACATAAACATGATTATACATTATATATCCTATCTAAGAACATCTAACAAAATATACAAAACAAATACTTATAAATATTCAAGCATTACAATTATCCAAGCTTTTAGCAGCAAAAGCACTATGTATTAACAATATCATAACAATATAACGACAATATAATAACAATATAATAGCAGTACAGTAAATCCTAATGACACCACAATTTTGAAATGCAAAATCTTATACTCAAAATTAGAATTTTGCAAAATTTGAACACAGCGCTACAAACAGTGCGGATACATTTTCTTTGGTTTCATTTTATTCAGAAATCTAAAACTTGTTCATTTTCTACCCATGAGAAAAGTCAAGCCAACATTTATTTATATAGCTCCTTTTACATCTCATCGTGAGACATGCGAACGTGACGTAAGTAAGGACTGGCCCCACAGCCACGATTGTGTACATTCAGTGAGCAGTGATGTCCTCCATGAGTCATCCTGTTAGCGCCAGCACCATTGGCAGACGGCTGCACCACGCAGGACTACATGCACACAGACCGTTACGACGACTGTACTTAACACCACGTCAGCGTCACCAAAGACTGCAATGGTGTCGTGCCAGACTGTCATAGAGTGACTCAGAATGGCAGCGGGTCATCTTCAGTGACGAGTCCCGCTTTTATCTTAGTGGAGACGACCAACGAATCTGTGTGTGGAGGCACCGTGGTCAGCACCAAGATGAACGGTTTGTTGTCACGCGTCACACGTCCAGAAGGCCTGGTGTTGCTCCACCTTCACCCCTACTGCACCTTCTGCAGGAACTGTGTGAGAATATTCAAGGTGCATGGGATGGATTATCACAGGGCACCATTAGGAATCTCTACAGCTCCATGCCAAGACGTCTGACATGTTGGGTTAGTAAACACTGCGGCCCGATGCCGTACCGAGAGACACTACTTCTGTATGTGTAGCTCAATAAATATTGATCATATCAGTCTAAAGTTATCATCATTTATTGTTCCTGGTAACCTTTATCTTCCTTCCCTATAGCAATGCAATCCCACACTTCCTTCTGGGGGCAGCTAGTCTACTGTTGATGAGTGTATGCTTAACGTGTACCAGGGCAGGTTAGAACGTCTAGTCAGGAGTCCAGCTCGTAGTATTTCACTAAGCTTTGGGACTGTACCCCTGAGCATTAGCAGCAGGCTAGCTGTGGAGCACCCAGGCCTCTGCTGTACACGCTGTAGGTGCTGTAGGTGCAGCAATGAGGGCTGCGAGGCCCGTGGCCTGTGAATGCTGAGGCCTGACTAATGCTTTGGCACCGATCGTGTCCCCAGCTGGTCCAGGCGCCTGCGTTGCTCGCTCGCTTGCCCCATTACACTCGCGCCGCTACGCGCGCGGCCTTAATGAAGGCGCTCGTGAAAGCGCCGTGATTACGCCGTACGCGCCTGAAGTGGCTCCGCGAGCCGTTGTCGTGGAAACGGGAGTGACATATTTGCGTAGGCGCTGATGCCGTTCGCCTGGCGGACGGAACCCGAACCATATATCGGACGGATGGGTGTCCGTGGTCGGTGAACAGAAAGATGCAGGGCAGGCTATGGCATCTGACGCCCCACCACACCCCCAGCCTCCCAACACCACCCCCATCACTCAAACGCACTGGAATCGGCTGCCAGTGTACTGCCTTCACTCGCTGGCTGTGCGGCGGTGCTGCCTCACTGCCGCGGTGTAGGATTACCGGGAGAGCGAGGAGGAGGCAGCAAAGGCTTCCTCCGGAGCCAAACATCTGCTCGGGCCTGCTGCCTTTCAGCGTGTGCTGTGTGGTCCCCGTGTAGTAGTGTAGCCCGATATGGGCTCCCTGTATTCACCATGCACCCTAAAACCCCGTGTACGGATGGGGTGCGCGCCCGCGCGCTTGCGCTACCGAGGGCAGTCGCGCGCCCGACCATCATATACATATACACATAAATATGTACATACATATCAACATAAAGGGTCGTGCGTTTGCGCGCGTGCATGCGTGGATGTATATGTATATGTATATGTGTGTGTGTGTGTGTGTGTGTGTGTGTGTGCGCGCACTCACACACACACGCACACACGCACACACACACACACACACAGACACACACACACACATATATATATATATATATATTATATATATCGCACGCGCGACCCTTTATGTTGATATGTATGAATGATGGTCTATATGATGTCGCGCGCTCTTTCATCTAATGTGGATGTGAACGGAGGGGTGATATGGGAAGGTTATTCGATGTCATCCGCGATTTGTCTGGACCCTCTTGTTATATATAAATATGTATATATGTACATATGTAAGTACACAGTCTATATCCTACACGTATACACTGCCTGCCAGCCAGCCAGTCGAGGATGTCCACCCCATTTGTCTTCTGACTGGCCATCTAGCTGCTGTAGGCATCGGCACGACACGTCTTCCCGCCGTCTGTACTTACATGTCCGTGATGTTTTCCATGTCGGTCTCGGGCACCAGCACGGGGAAATCCTCGATGCCAGGCTCCTGGTCGACGCACGCGATCCTGGAGGTGTTACACGAGCAGGATGCGGGACAAGAGGAGGCGAGCTTCAGCAGCCCCATCAAAACCCCGTACAGGCTCCAGCGAGCCATTCCGCCGAGCCCCGTGGCCATGGCAGCTCTCCGCGACGACGGTCCCCCCCACCACCACCGCCTCCGCCAACACAAACCACCGCTGGTTAAAATCTCTTATTCCTCTCCTCCGCTGGCACCGAGGTGCGATGCGCAGAGCCGCTGGGCGCCGCTGGGCGACACTGTCATGGAGGGGCCCTGAACAGCGAGATCACACCATCACAGGTCGCCGCCGCAGCTAAAGGGGCGCCGGGACGCTGCTGCCTCCTGTCCTTACAGCGCAGCTAGCGCGGATTCTCGACGCAATCGGTTCCCAGCGTAAAAAAGAGCGTCTGGATCCGCCGCCGATTTTTTCCCTTCGGCCGTGGAATCCGAGCGGAGTAGAAGCCGATAGGCTGTGCACCAGCACGGACACAGCCAATACGCAAAGCGCTTGGCTGACAGCGCTCCGGTCCCGCCCCCTTTTACACCCTCCTCCCCCGCCCTCCTGTCTTATTCCCCAGCAAAGAGCTGAGAAATAGGGATGGACGATACCACCGCCTCCCACTTCGATACCAAGCACCATGAAGGATGATATCTGGATGCCGATACTGACGCCGTGGGAGACCGCAGTTAGACCCGGAAGTCTGTGCGTAAAAGGCTGACTCCTGCTTCTGTGTGGAATCAGTGTGTATAGTCTATGCTGTAGCCCTGTAGCGCTAGTGTCCTGCATTGTTCTGAGAGTTTATACCTGTGTGTTGGTGTGTCTGCGTCTCTCTGCAACTACACCACCAAGGCATTAGGTGGCGATGGGGCTTCTGTGGACTTCCTCGGCACTCCACAAACAATGGTGGTTGATACTGAGCGGATTGTACCGGAGTTGGAGCTAATAGCTGTTACAGTTCGTTACAGCCTGTGTCCTAATTGCACACTAGTTATTCACTCACTCATTCTTCTCCTGAGCTCCTCATCCTTCCGGTGTCTGGAGCCTGTCCCAGCGCTCACTGGGCAGAGGGCAGGAAACACCCTGGATAGCCCGCCAGTCCAGCACAGGGCAGACAAACACACTCACACCTGGGGACATTCAGTATGTCCAGTTCACCGGACTGCATGTGTTTGGACAGACATGGGGAGAACATGCACACTCCACAACACTGCCCACAGACTAGTTAGTATTAGTATTAGGTATGTAGTACGTAGCGTGCAGTATGTAGTATGTAGTATGTAGGATACAGTATGTAGTATGGAGTATGTAGTATACAGTATGTAGTATGTAGTGTGCAGTATGCAGTATGCAGTATGTAGTCTGTAGTATGTAGTATTACAGTATGCAGTGTGTAGTATGCAGTATGTAGTCTGTTGTATTTAGTAAGCAGTATGTAGTATGCAGTATTACAGTATGCAGTACGTAGTATACAGTATGCAGTATGTAGTATGCAGTGTGCAGTATGTAGTATGTAGCATGCAGTATATAGTATGCAGTATGCAGTATTCAGTATGTGGTATATAGCATCTTAGTATGTAGTATGCAGTATCCAGTAGGTAGTATGTAGTATGCAGTATATAGTATGCAGTATGCAGCATTCAGTATGTAGTATGCAGTATATAGTATGCAGTATGCTGTATTCAGTATTTAGTATGTGGTATGTAGTATGTTGTATGCTGTATGCAGTATGTAGTATAGTATGAGTACACTCAACCCACAGTGCACAAAGTCAATTTCTGAGTGCAGTAATGATGAGCACTGTTGTGCCACAATGCAACGTGAAATGGAAAGAGCGGAGCAAAATGGTGTATAAATGTGAGTTCAGTCTACGTCTGTCCAAACAGCCTGTATAATAAATGTGTTCTAGTAAATAATGTGTTGATTAACGTGTACATAAACGTCAGCTGAAGCAGCCTATTAGAGTCTGGCTCAGTATGACGTAAGTTCCTGTTAGTAAGAAACGGTGTAGTATGGTAATACCATGTGGGGTCTAGCACAGGGAATGGTGTTGGGAACGGCATTGGCTACAGCATAGGATACAGTACAGGGTACAGCATAGGGTATGCTGTAGGGTACAGCACAAGGAATGGCGTAGGGAACGGCATAGGGTATGGCGTAGGGTACGACATAGGATACAGCACAGGGTACAGCAAAAGGAACGGCGTAGGGAAGACTGGGTACTGTGTAGTATCTAGTTTTAACAAAAGAGACAAAGCATTCAAACAAAGTACTAGATAGCAGCCTTTCTTTAAAGGAGCAATATGTAAAATAGTGGTGGAACGTAACACCAATACTAACTCTTGTTTTGCTGCCATTTCTGGCACTTATGTGGGATGTGCTTCTTCTTCATCAAATCATTTGTAGGCTATAGACAGACTTGACATCACAGTGACTCGCTGTTGCCTCTTGAAGTACAAAGTGTGGTCTTACGAGACGGGGCTGACTGGCAGCAAAGGGGCTAACTTCTGTCATTCCTCACATTCTGCTGATAACTGTTGGTCATTTTGTTTTGATTATATTGACTACATCATTTTACATATTGCTCCTTTAATGTGACGATCCATTATCAGAAAAAAAACATCAGCTTTGGTAGTATTGATACCGAATCGCCCACCCGTGCTGTGGGATGATAAACACAGCTCGTGCCCTGCTGGGGTCTCAAGCTTTGTGCGGTGGCGCAGCGGCTGCAGGTGGTGTAAGGGCTACTCATGCGCTTCCAGAAAGCGGCACTGTACGGCGGCGCAAGGGGAGGAACAGATAAGCGATGAAGGAGACTGAGAGCTGCACGTGCGGGCAGGAGCGCTGGTGCACCTGTGAGAGCCTATATATCGATTAGCCCAGCGTGGAGGACACGCGCATCTGCCCCAGCAATCGGCGTAATCACATTTAGCTGAGAGTGTTTTGAGATGCTCTCCGTGTCCTGATGTGGGCAGTTTATCACTGACGCTGTCAGCGGGGCTGATCTCCGGCCGATGTATCTCTGTCACGAGCGTATTAAACTC
>CM067496.1:21172987-21200806 GCA_034552555.1 Semaprochilodus insignis
GGAGAATGTTCGGCCTTCAGTGGGTTTTCCACCAGCAGCAGCAGCAGCAGCAGCAGCCACCGCCGCCAACTGTTCCAGTCTAGTGGCTCGAAGGGAATTGGAGTGAAAGTCCGCCATATTCAGTTTTACCACGCCCGGAGTCGGGCGTTCGGGGGGAAAACCGCTTTTACGCACAGGATAAAGATGTTTTTCCAGCGAGGAGCGTGAGGAATACAGGCCAGAGCGCGCTCGGATCCTTCTCCGGAGGAAAACACGGACTTTATATCCTGTGGAAACCATACAGGGCTGGGGCTGATACTCATGGCTGACCAGAGGGACTAGCTATGGAGTCGCTGTGACGAGAGGATCTGTTGCTCTTAAATGCGGAGGCTTATGCAGCCCCTGGAAGCCTAGCGCTCCAAGTTTGGCTTCGAAAACGAACCCACAGAACCAGCAGAGATTATCTAGAACTGAAACAGCATTTGTTTAGGAACTGCGTCGACGGTCTCCTCCTCCCTTACCCAACTACAGGAAAACTATCTTTCCCTGGCTAATTATTAATTCCTGCTCCCATGTTCGGACGGATTTCTCCTCAATGGAATCGCTGAGAAAGTCCTAGACTAGCCCCAGAACCTGCTGCTCTGCGCTCCTCACTCGGAGAACCATGACTCTGGACTCCATAATGGCGTGCTGCCTCAGCGAGGAGGCGAAAGAAGCCAGACGGATCAACGACGAGATCGAAAGGCAGCTCCGCCGGGACAAGAAGGACTCCCGCCGGGAGCTCAAATTGTTGCTGCTCGGTAGGAGACCGAAACGACTTGTAGGGTGGTGAAAGAGGGAGGAGGTGGGGGGAGAGTAACGGCGGAACCCAATCTGAGCTTTATCGCTTGCGGTTCTGCGGTCTATCATGCAAAACGCCGCGCGCCTCGCTTAAACAGAGCGGTTGCAGATGCAAATCCGCCCGAGTTCATAACAGACGCTGGGGCTTTGAAGTAACCCGAGCGCGGCTACACGGTGTCCGGGTGCTCGGGGTGTCTGTGTGTGTGTATGTTTACCAGGGAGGGCAAGATGGCACATGTAGCTGGCTGGCTGTGCAGACGTGGGTGTAGGAGTACGGGTAACCGGGAACGATGCGTTACGCACCGTAGTGGGACTGTAGGGGGCTTTTTGCCCGAGAACGCAGCGCCAGAGCTCGGAAGTCTCTGCGGGAAGTGTTTGCCTTCCTTATTGCCGTGGCGCGTTTATGGCCGAATTCACGCTCGCGCACTGATTCCAGTATTTACGGGCGGGACGTCACAGTGAAGGCGTTTGGAAAGTCAGGCAGTGTAGGGGGCTGACCGAGGGCGCAGGCAGAAAGCTGGCTCGTTGCAGGCGAATCTGGGCTCTCCTAATGATTCTACGAACCTGGCGACCCCACGGACCCCCACCCCCGCCTTTTAGCAGACCACTGGCCGTTCAGTTCAGTGCGGCTGGAAAATCAGCATCCTCCCCGAGGCCTACGAAACCGTGCGCATGTTTTGTGGGTGGTATATGGAGAAGTTGGCAGGAGGTAGCAGCTGCAGGGCTTACTGTCAGTGTAGTCTTACTTCTGTTTATTGGGCTGGGTGGCTCCTAACTTCTACAGACCCCTCCCCCCTCATTATTATTATTATTATTATTATTATTATTATTATTACTGTATTACTGTTGTTGTTGCTATTGTTGTTGCCTGTGTGCTGCAGGAACTGGAGAGAGTGGAAAGAGCACCTTCATAAAGCAGATGAGAATCATTCATGGCTCTGGCTACTCGGAGGAGGACAAAAAGGGCTTCACCAAGCTGGTCTACCAGAACATCTTCACGTCGGTTCAGGCCATGATCCGAGCCATGGACACCCTCCAGATTCCCTACAAATATGAACACAATAAGGTACAGTTGTTTGCCCAACCTTGACCCAGCTAGGGAGTGGCCTCTAATTGTCTGTGCGCTTGTGTTGAACTTCGTTCTGAGGTTCTTTGGGCGAAACACTGAGGTCTTTCATATTGTTCTGGCCTGCGTGATCCCATGACTTCAGTAGACGGTTACACAGTCAACAGAAGTGCATTAAGTCATTATCGGGACACGTCCGTGGGTCTGATATCCCTGTATTGGCTGCTGTTATTGATAGACATCTGTGTATCGTTTAAGGCTTCCCAGGGGACACGCTCCCTCCTGAAGTAGGTCAACTCAGGAGACAAATACCATGAGAGAGAAAGAGAGAGACAGAATCACTTTGGTTAATCACGGCGTTCAGCCCTAACGAGATTATCCCTCCCAGCTATAAAATTAATTATACAGATTCACTGCCTTCAGAAATGTGCTGCCGCCTCTTTTCCATTTCCAGATCGGCCTAAAGGCGAACCTATTTTCTCTCTTCTGCACACATTTCACTGGAATATCGTGGAACGTCGCAACCTTAATGAAGCACCACAGTAATGGGTCACACCTTGCCAGTAGTAACTTTCCTTTTGGGACAAAATGGGACAATCTGGCAACCTGGTTTTACGTCCAATGGAATGCCTCTGTCTGTGCTAACCCATTGTTTTCCTCCTGTCGTTTTTCAGGGCAATGCCAATGTTGCTCGCGAGGTGGATGTAGAGAAGGTCACGGCGTTTGTAAATCCTTACGTAGATGCCATTAAGAGTTTATGGAATGACCCAGGAATCCAGGAGTGCTACGATCGAAGGCGGGAATACCAGCTTTCAGATTCTACCAAATAGTGAGTGCACATACACCACCATCAGCAGGCTACCACATCGCGATCCCACTTTGAGGACTGGCGTAAGAATCTGACACATGGATGCCTGGATTTAGGTTAGACCTGTTCCTTCCTCTCCCGGAGCGTTGAGGTCGAAAGCAGCCAGCTTGCTTAGTGATGAATTTGTGTGTGTGCGCGTGTGTGTGTGTTTGTTGGGGTGGTGGTGGGGGGGGGGGTCTTTTGTTTCAGCATGCTGCAGGCACAGTAAAGTCATTTAAGGCCAGTGCTAATTCAAGTCCGAAACTGAAAGCTCCAGCGGTAGGCTGGTAAACCACGTGACCGCTAGGCCTGTGGAGATGGCAGGATGGCATGCAGTACAGGAACTAAACACTTAGGGCCGTTTAAATCCCGGCTAACTGAGGAATCATTGCAGAGAAGTTAATCTGGGTGACCCATCTATATCCTAACAATGTGTTTACTCTTCAGCTACCTGAATTCACTGGATCGGATTGCTGACCCATCGTACGTGCCCACGCAGCAGGATGTGCTCAGGGTCAGAGTGCCCACAACTGGCATCATTGAATACCCTTTTGACCTTCAGAGTGTCATATTCAGGTTGTTCTTGATTTCATAAATGTTGTTCTTTTAAACCTTCTACTGTTAGAATTCTATCAATATATCAATATTTCAGTGGTCTGCATGTTATTCTCTTTATTTGCAGATAATCGTTAAGAAAGGTAGTTTATATTATCGGTCCGGTTTTGGAATACCGGAGGTTATTACCACCAATAATTAACACCCTGTTTTTAGAGGTGTCATTTCTATTCTTTTAAACTCTCTTAAATTTATCGTAAAGTGGATAATACAACCATCACACACACGTTTGTCTTACTATACTTGTGAGGTCATCCATAGAGTTCTATTGATCTTTGTATTACTGTATCGAATTAGCACTACACCTAACCCTGACCTTAACCTCAGTGTTCATACCTACATCTAATCCCAACCTTATACCTAGTACTCAAAAGACTAATTTTCTGCATTATTAGAGTTTCCGAAAAATGTGATTTAGGGTGAAAACGTGATAAATTGAGAACCAGCAAAATGTCCTTACGTTACCAAACCTTTCAGTTCGAGGATTGATATGCCATTCAGGAAAACCACTGCTATACTAAGAGTCCTTTGGCAGAGTCGACTTGTGTTGCACTATGTTTTATATATGGCATATAGAATGAATGTTTATAATGTATAAAAAGCAGTTTGGGCCATGCAAAAATATTATTAGATCTCTTATTGGCCCGAAAATTCCATGCTGGTGGACCCGGAATTCCAAACTGACCTGGGTACTTAAATTTACTGCAGTCTTCCCATCTGACTTGCTGCAATCTTTTTGCATAGCATCGCTGTGATTTTTCACTTCTATGCACATTGGAACACAGCAGCTGCTGTTTACACAGTGTGAACGTTTTATGATGAATGGACCAACAGAAATGACTCAAACTGCTTGGAAAGACGTCTGGTTCCACTGACTTACTTTAAAGTTGAATGAGGTTTTTGGCCTGTCCTGTACAGATGCTGTTTTAGCGATACCTGTTTTCCTTTGGACAGGTACGGTGTTCTTGTTTGGCTGCTGTGTGGTGAGTGGTTTGTGATGTGACTGTTGTATTGCCTTTCCACATCTGATCACTCTCGTCTCCTTTAGGATGGTGGACGTGGGCGGCCAGCGGTCCGAGAGACGGAAGTGGATCCACTGCTTTGAGAACGTCACCTCAATCATGTTCCTGGTGGCGCTGAGCGAATACGACCAAGTCCTGGTGGAATCTGACAATGAGGTACGTCTCTGAACAATCAGCAGAGGGAGCCAGAGTACGGCTCATGGTGGCTGGGTCACATGATGGAGCGTATTTTTCCCTTCTTTATGATGGTGGAGCGTTGGGTTCAGATCTCCTCAGGGCTGATTTAGTAAAGATGAATGATTATCTGAGATCACGTCATTGAGTATATTAAGCAGAATATCTGCCGCATGTGGTGTGTAGAAGTAGGATGTGTTCAGGGTTTTGGCACTCTCTGTTGTATAACCTGGAGAGGTGTGGGATGTCTGGAATGGAAGCTGGAGCCAGTGTTTTAACAGTGCACCTTTGCAGCTTGTGAAGGTGGTTCGGTTATGGATCTCTTATTCTCCCCTCAGAATCGGATGGAGGAGAGCAAAGCGCTGTTTAGGACGATCATAACGTACCCCTGGTTCCAGAATTCTTCAGTCATCCTGTTTTTGAACAAGAAAGACCTGCTGGAGGAGAAGATAATGTTCTCCCATCTCGTGGATTACTTCCCTGAGTACGACGGTGAGTGATCTGGAGATGTACGGAGCGTAGGGTTCGAATTTCAGGGTGGTGGTCTCTGAAGGACCAGTCGAAGGTACTGTACCTTGTTTTTGTGTGCATCAACTGAAGCACTGTAGGCCTGCTGGCCTGCACATCAGGTGTCTTTGCTTTGTTATGAGGACAAGATGAATACTACTGATATGTCATGTGGTCAACTGCTCAGATTTGTTTTGAGTATTGTTTGTTTGTTTTTGTTTGTTCTTAAACAGTTATGTGGATTTACTGGAGCTGCTAAGTGTAATACTGTGTTTTATGACCTGCATAGATTCACTTCCACACCTACCCTGTCGATTAGTTGGGTCTGAGAACCTCCCTGGTAGCACCTTCACTTAAACCTTCAGATCTGGACCTTGGATCCAGTTTCCAGTCCTGGATTTTGTGATTACTGGTAAATACAAACTGACCAATCAGATACTTTAGAATTTAGAGCCATTGACCACTGTTCTTGAGCAGAGAGGGATTTGTCCTCTGCATTTAACCCCTCTGTGCGGTGTCACACACACACACACACACACACACACACACACACACACACACACACACACTCTCTAGGGGGGCAGTGGCACACTTGCCCAGAGTGGTGGGCAGCCTTATCCATGGTGCCCAGGGAGCAGTTGGGGTTAGGTGCCTTGCTCTTCAGCCGTGTCCTGTCAGTTCAGGGAATCGAACTGGCGACCCTCCGGTCACAAGGCTGGTTCCATAACCCCCAGAGCGCGACAACCCTTTAAACAGTTCAGTTAATGATCGGTGATCACAAAATCCAGGACTGGAACTGGATTCAAGGTGCACATTTGAAGGCGTCTGCATTGCACTATGGAAAGATGCGCATTATGATTTCTGATCTGTAGGCCAAGATGTCAAGCTAGACGAGCTGATGTTCACTGATGGTTCTCCTTGTTCCCCTTCACCGCTAGGTCCCCAGAGGGATGCCCAGGCAGGGAGGGAGTTCATCCTGAAGATGTTTGTGGACCTGAATCCAGACAGTGACAAAATCATCTATTCCCACTTCACCTGCGCAACAGACACAGAAAACATCCGATTCGTCTTCGCCGCTGTCAAGGACACCATCTTGCAGCTCAATCTAAAGGAATACAATCTAGTCTAAAGACTGGTCATGGTTCTGTTCTGTTCCTGCCTGCTCGAGGAGCACCTGCAGACCACATACCCATAAATGGCATGCAAAGCAGAGGCCGATCTGGTCCTTCCTGATTTATGAGTTTTGTTTCTTCTCCGAGGGCAAACTGGGGACTGATTACCATTTTGTCTTTGGACTATAACATCGATTAATACGAACTGCTCACTACTGCGTAATTATTTATTTGCACCTTGGAGCTTGTCCACAGGGTCCACCTTGAATTATTATTCCAGTTTAAAGAGAAATGATGATGGTAATGAACTTTTTATGATCATAAGCGGCAAATGCGCTCGGAAGAGACGTACTTTAACCTTCCTGATCTTTCTGAGGAATCTGTTTTACTTCCGTAGCGTCTGGCTCTCTCTGTCTGCGATTTGAAGAATGTACACATTTGGTTAATTACTGAGGTGATTACATGTGTTGTTTCACTTTGGTCATATGGTTCTTCTCTGAGGGACGAGCGGTCGTTGGAAAGTAATTAGAACAGTGGTCCGTTGTATTTTAGTACTGGGGTTGAGTTTGGGGGTTTACTCTCCAAGAAGTCAGATTAACGTTCATTGGTTGTCTTTAAGGTGATTAACAGTAAATGAGTAGGACTCGAGTAGTAGTATGTTACAAGTGCCACATTTTGCTTTTAAGTATGCTTGTCTTATATACTGCCAAATTAATATTTGCACCGCTAACATTAGCTGACCCCTTCGTTTTGAAGATGGCGATATTAGTAACACGCCACCCGTCTGTGTCGTCGTCTCCCAGGGATCTTTTACTTTGCCGTATTGCTCTCGCTAAAGAAGTAGTCCTGCTTCACGGCTATTGCTCACTCTGATAATCTGTTCTCCTCATCAGTGTTTCTGCACATTAAGCCAAATTAGAGTCGTTGAGTTGTCCATTTCAATTGGGGCCGGCCATCCGAGGAGCCCCACCAGTTTCCCGTTGGGCGGATCCAGGATTTCACCATAAATTTACCTGCATTTGTTTGGTCCCACTTCCATCAAATGCAGAATACTCTCGGTGCACGATTGTAATGCTCTTGATATTGACATATAGCTAACGACGTTGGCCAAGAGGTCAGTTTAGTCAAATCGAGCTTGTCAATATGTACAATCATGGTCTAAATCAAGGCTGCCTTACTGAACCGCCTTCGGAACAGGGCTCCTGTTATAGAACTGACTTGGTGACACATGGAGTGCTTCGGCATCGGATTCCCTCTGATGAGCTTTGTATAGATGGTCGGCTGCTGTTGTAGAACGTAACAGTGGTGGTGTTAGTGTTGTTTGGTGTTCACCATCCAGATATTTCAAAGTCCTCATGATTCCAAGGGCTTTTGGTGTTGATTAGATGATGTTTCAGTCATTCCTAAGCTGAACTCCAACCTAAACTTCACTTGCTTGTAATTCCTGCCAAGACTTTCATCTGATATCCTACATGCCATTGGAGATGGTGAGTCACAAAGTTGTATTCAACTCTAAAGTGAGATGCTGCTGTGATGTGTTCTCGCTTCGTTACATCTGAAGACCACTGAGTTGAGTTCTGACTGATATCGAAGGCGCTGGCTTTGACTAGAGGGGGATGAAACCACAGCAGCTCTTGGTGACGGCGTCCAGGGTTATTTGCCATGGTGTTTTTATAACAGCGATTGGGCAGAGTTAATGAAACATATCCAGTGTCCAACACCAGTATTCCCTTATCTACTGTGCTCAGCAGATAAAACCTTCAGTTCACTAACTGAGGAAAGTTCTAGAGCTCTGGTGGAGTAACATGAAACCAAAAGCAGTTGCACTTGAATTGTGAGTCTGGCTGAGCCCCTGACTGTACCGTGCGTACTCTATTCCTCCCATGTTAATGCTGATCTGCTGGTTTGCCATGGTCTGACGTGCCTCACGTTGTACTTTCCTAAGTTGTTGTAGCCGTCGGAAGATGAAACGTGCCCCCTTCTACTTAACACGGTATTCATGGTGCCATGGCGTTCGGTGATCCAGTTATTCCACAACATGCACTCCAAGAGGAGAAAGAAAGCGAGTACAACTCTCATCACCTGGTGATCATACCAGACCGAAAGGTGCCCTGTTCTGTGGGGTGGTCTTTCTCTTTCTGTCTTTCTTTTCCTTCTTTTGTTTTCTTGGGATTGCTAATTAGCCTCAGTCAAACGTTTCTGCAGTGCGACCAAATTCCGGATCCAGATTCGAATTGCGTTTTACTTCATGTGGAACGTTTGGAGGGAACAGCAAATCCAGTGTAGCTGCATTCTCCTCACAAACAGCTGCCAAGTTGCCATGTGCTGTTTTCTACTTTCCTCTGTAACTCGGACTTTGCTCTTTCTGTCATTAGAACAGTTGTCTAAAATGCTTTCTAATCAACTGTTATGGAATAAATTATTCCTGTTTATACTAAAGACCTCCGATGTGTTATTGTTTGCCGGATTGGGCTGGAGAGAGTGAGATGCAAGAGAGCAGGCTGAACTGAAAGAGGCATGAGGAAAGGATGAGAAAAATGAAGCTCATTCAGATCTAGTGCAGGGCTTGGTTTGCACTGCAACACGCCCCGTATGCACCAGGAGGGGGAACGTCTCTCCTCCACAGCCAGTCTGTCACTAACCTGTGTGGGAGAGTGAAATGACATGTTGGTAGCTGGCTGCTTCAGGACCTTTGTGAACTACACTGTTCTTATGTGAGTGAGGGAGGCTTCCTGACCTTCCCAAGCCCGGTCTTTTACTGTCTTCTTCCTACACGGACACTGTTCCAGCCAAAACTCTGGGAACATGGGAGACTGTTGTCTGTCCGCTGACGACAGGGAGAGCTACAGGATCCACAGAGCGATCGAGAGGCAGCTGAGGATGGACAAGAGTAATGCACATCGAGAGCTGAAGCTGTTACTTCTAGGTATGTCGCTGTGTGTGTGTGTGTGTGTGTTATGGACATTTTGGTCATCGCTGATACACATCTGTGGCACTCTGCATTGGGCTGCATTTCATGAAGCAGGTGAATTTTAGCAGAGGACGTGTTTAGGGCCTCATGCAAATGAATGCAAAGTGTATATCTGTCCTCAAACTGTGACCTTAAAGACCCCGCACCGTGCGGTGATACGGTCTGGCCAGGAGATTGTGTGCTCAGTTATATTGAGGTGAACGCTGTATGAAAGTAACACTTTGGTAACACTTTGCTGAACTTTATGGAAGTTTCTGATTCTGGCTGCCACTATGAGTATGTTTGTTTCCTTGTGCCGAATTATGCTAATTAGCTGTGGCCAGAGTGTGGTCGATAGAAGGAAGAAGAGATGAACAAACACAGTGTAGTGCTTCCTTATGTTTATCTTGATAACATTAGCATAACCAAAACTGTTTGAAAAACCTGTTTACACATGAGACTCCCAGCAATTCTCAATCGCATGACTGGAAAAGCACAAGCACAAGCACAAGTGCAGGTGTTCTGCAGCTATTCTCAAGGTGAATGAATTGTTGGTTCTGTTGTTGGGCAAGGAATTAACAACACTATCAAACCAGCAGAGCCTGATGTCACTCCTTTGTCCGATAACAACACTTGAGTAATACCAGATACTGATCTTTATCTTTATCTTCGATAATAAACACTTTAAATGCGTCTGTTTATATTTGATACTAAAATAAACTATTTTATCAAGCTGAATCTCACACTGAAATTATCAGAAGGAATCTGAGCTTTGATGGAATATGACATATACACACTCATCATTAAAAGAACAACTACACCCAGAAGCAATCAACCCACAGGAATGAAACTTGGTGGGTAGGTTTGACATCGTGAGAATTCAATGATTTAAGTTTCACGCTTGGCCGCATATGTGATATAAGCAAGGGCCTTATCGCTGTACCTGACTGACCCAGCAGCCACGATTGCAGACATTCAACAAGCAGTTATGCCCTCCATGAGTCATCCTGTTAGTGCAGCACCATTGGCAGACGGCTGCACCACGCAGGACTACATGCACACAGATTGTTACCATGACTGTCCTTAACACCACGTCAACGTCACCAAAGACTGCACTGGTGTCGTGCCAGACTGTCATGGAGTGACTCAGAATGGCAGTGGGTCATCTTCAGTGACGAGTCCCGCTTTTGTCTTGGTGGAGACGACCAATGAATCCGTGTGTGGAGGCGCCATGGTCAGCGCCTGGATGAACGGTTTGTTGTCACGTGCCACATCTCCAGAAGGTCTGGGGAAGTTTGGGGAGGAGGAGGATGGTTAGGAAGACAGACAGAGGTTTTTCCGAGGATCACAGTTGGAGTTTTGTCACATTTTGGGATCACTGAGCCTGTAAATCTACAGTTAAATATTCTTCCATGCCAGTAAACCATGTGGAAGGGATGCCTTGTTCCTTTATCCAATCACAAACATAAGCACGGGTTTACCGCACGCTACTGGAACTTTGGCTGGAACCGTGTTCTCTGGTGAGATGAGACAACACAGCTTATTATCAACGCTCAAGGTAGGTTTAGTGTGAAAAGAAGATCCTCATTCCTGCTCTTCCAGCAATTTACCTTCAGAGTCCCTGGGAATCTTTGGAAACATGATCCAGAAAGAAACAGACTCCACAAAGCAGCAGGAGATTTTAAGGAACGTCTCTCTAACTGGGTTATGGTTGGGTCTTCAAGCAGGACAATTACCCACACAAAACTGGAATAATAAAAACTGTAATAAACCTGTCAGCTTCAACACAATTATCTTCATCACGTACAATAATTTTAATAAATTTTAAACCATTTATAAACCCTTTATGAGGGTAGTATTATTCTAAAGTGGTACCAAACCTCTAATAACAGTTAACAAGGGATTAAATAGACTGTATGGGCAAAAGATCAAGAATTCTATTGAAATCAGTCGTATAGGTATTTTTTCCACTTCGCTGCAGTAACAGGCTCCACTCTTCTGAGAAGGCTTTCCATTAGATATTGGAACATAGCAGTGAGCTTTTCATGTAAATTAGATAAAAGTGAATTCAGGTACTAATGCTGGATGATTAGTTCTGGATCTCAAACACTACTCCAGCTCACCTCAACTCATCAACTGATGGTGCTACATCACTGTATAGAATAGAATGGGGGGGGGGTTATACAAGCCTGTTCCCAAAGGAGTTGGAATGCTGTGCAAAATGTCGTTTAAACTCTATATTTAATTATAAACGGCACAATCAAATAATGGAAGGATGAAACCTGATTGGTTGGTTTAAGTATATGCACATTTTGAAAAACTGATGCAGCTCTTCTATTAACAGCTCTCTGTAATTGTTTGGGAACTGAGGAGATGATTGCTGAAATTCTGCAAGTGAAATGTCTCCATTCCTGCTTAATATCAGATTCCAGCTGCTCCACAGTTCGGAGTCTCCTTTGTCCTGTTTTTCCTCCCATAATGCTCCATATGTTTCCAGTGGGTGACCGGTCTGGACTGCAGGCAAGTCAGTTCAGCACACGGACTCTTTCACTATGGAGCCATGCTGCTGTAATCCGTGCAGAATGTGGTTGATTGTCCTGCTGGAATCAGCAAGACCTTCCCTGGAAAAGATGCTGTCTGGATGCAGCATGTGCTGCTCCAAAACTCGTATATACCGTTCAGCCTTAATGGAGCATCACAGACGTGCAGGTCACCCAGGACATGTGCTCTAATGAACCCCCCCCCCAACACACTCACACACACACATACCATCACGGACGCTGGCTTTAGAACTGTGTGCTGATAACAAGCTGGATGGTTCCTGGTGGCGCTTTATCCCGGAGGATCCATGATTTCCTAACAGAATTTCGGGTCTTGATTCCACAGGACACTTTTCCACTAAATCTCAGTCCACCTGAAACATGATGGTTACTGGTTCTTGTCTCCAGACTCTCCTGATCTGATAGTATGTGGTGTAGATGATGATCATCTCCAAGTTCTTTGCTGAGTTCCACTGAGGAACGTTCTTCTTGAACTGCTCCTCTTTTTGGCACCACCTTTGGCGCCCCATCTTCTGATAGACTAATGAAAGGGGCTTTATACCCAATCATCTTACTGACCTGTTGCCAGGTAACCTGATTAGCTGGGAGATGTTCCTCCAGGTGTTCTTATTGTTACACAGCTTTAGTCTTTTGTTGCTCCTGTACAATGTGTTTGAAATGTGTTGCTGCATCAAATTCAAAATAAGCACATATTTAAAAAAAAAAAAAAGTTTTGAATTACATGCAGAATTTAAATAAATTGCACAACAATGCATTCAATATTCACTCACATTTTGCAGTGTCCCTTCTGTTTTGGAAATAACAGCTGCACAAACAAATAAACTAGTTTCACTTGTATGTATTGTGAATATAGATATTGTTTGGCCAGTAAACAATAATCTGTATATAAAGCTGCAATAGAGAATGAGATGAGTATTGACCAAGTGATGTGCCATATAGCAGTTCCTCTACTGTCCACTAGAGGGCAGCATCTCCATCACCACCTTTCAGCAGTTTGATTAGGCAGAGCTTAAAGCTTAGCAGCATTCACTCACCTTTAACAACAGTCTGTGTATGGTATAGAACCACCATATGACTGTAAGGAGGAAAGAGAATATAATAAAACTAAATATAAATTAAAATCAAAACTATTTGCTATATATTTGACTTCAAGTTTTGAATTCGAGGCAGTAGTGCTTCCCAGACTGGAGAATCAGCTCACCTTCTAGAATGACACTGATAATTTCTTTTCTCAGTGGAGAAATGTGAAGAAGGGTGCTGCAGAGTGTGTCAGTGGAGAAATGTGAAGAAGGGTGCTGTCGAATGTATCAGTGGAGGAATTTGAAGAATTGTGCTGTGGAGTGTATCAGTGGAGAAATGTGAAGAAGGGTTCTGTAGAATGTGTCAGTGGAAACATGCGAAGAAGGGTGCTGTGGAGTGTCTCAGTGTAGAAATGTCTAGAAGGATGTTGTGGTGTGTGTTAGTGGAGAAATGTGAAGAAGGGTGCTGTGGAGTGTGTCAGTGGAAACATGCGAAGAAGGGTGCTGTAGAGTGTGTCAGTGGAGAAATGTGAAGAAAGGTGCTGTGGAGTGTCTCAGTGTAGAAATGTCTAGAAGGATGTTGTGGTGTGTGTTAGTGGATAAATGTGATGAAGGGTGCTGTGGAGTGTGTCAGTGGAGAAATGTGAAGAAGGGTGCTGTGGAGTGTGACAGTGGAAAAGGGTGCCATAGTGTCACGTTGGAGAAATGTGAAGAAGAGTGCTGTAGATTGTGCAAGAGGAAAATTGTGAAGAAGGGTGCTGTGGAGTGTCACATTGGAGAAATTTGAAGGAGGGTGCTGTAGAGTGTGTCAGTGGAGAAAAGTGAAGAAGGGTGCTGTGGAGTGTGTCTGTGATGAAACGTGAAGAGGGTGCTTTACAGTGTGTCGGTGGGGAAATGTGAAGAAGGGTGCTGCAGAGTGTCTCAGTGTAGAAATGTGAAGAAGGGTGCTGTAGAGTGTCACAGTGGAGAAATGTGAAGAAGGGTGCTATAGAATCTCACAGTGGAGAAGGGTGCTGTAGAGCGTGTCAGTAAGCAAATGACATAAGTGACATAAGCAAGGACAGACCTTATCTCTGTATCCGACTGACCCAACAGCCACGATTTCAGACATTCAGCGAGCAGTGTTGCCCTCAATGAGTCATCCTGTTAGTGACAGCAGCATTGTCAGACGGCTGCACCACACAGGACTACATGCACACAGACTGTTACGACGACTGTCCTTAACACCACGTAAATGTCACCAAAGACTTCAATGGTGTTATGCCGGACTGTCATGGAATGACTCAGAATGGCAGCGGGTCATCTTCAGTGACCCTGCTTTTGTCTTAGTGGAGATGACCAATGAATCCGTGTGTGGAGGCACTGTAGTCAGCGCCAAGAGGAACGGTTTGTTGTCACACGTCCAGATGGCCTGGTGTCACTCCACCTCCACCCCTACCGCACCATCTGCAGGAACTGTGTGACAATATTCAAGCTGCATGGGGTGGATTATCACAGGACACCATTAGGAACCTCTACAACATTCTAATGAGGGGCAGTCGTGGGCTGGAGGTTAGGGAACCAGCCTTGTGACCTTCCCTGAACCGACAGTAACGACTGAGGTACCCTTGAGCAAGGCACCTAACCCCCAACTGCTCCCCGGGCGCCGTGGATAGGGCTGCCCACCGCTCCGGGCAAGTGTGCTCACGGCCCCCTAGTGTGTGTATTCACTAGTGTGTGTGTATGTGGGTGTTTCACTTCACGGATGGGTTAAATGCGGAATACAAATTCCTCCGTGTGAAAATCACGAATGGCACAAAATGGCTCAAAAACTCTCTACTCAGAGAATGATTGGCCTCACCGATTTGATTTGATTTGATTTGATTTGATGATGAGACGTCTGGCATGTTGGGTTAGCAAACATGGCGGCCCGACGCCATGCTGAGAGACACTACTTCAGTATGTGTAGCTCAATAAATATTGATCATATCAGTCTAAATTTATCATCATTTATTGTTCCTGGTAACCTTTATCTTCCTTCCCTATAGCACTGCAATCCCACACCTCCTTCTGGGTGCAGCTGTTTTACAATGATGAGTGTATTTAATGCAGTGAAGTTGGCAGTCATGATTTAATCAGTCATGTCATGAAAGACTCATGTCATGAGTTGGGAGTCAGTGAAAATGATTCTGGAGTCTGCTTCCTTCTCTGGTAGAGAAATGTGAAGAGTGCTGTGGAGTGTGTCAGTAGAGAAATGTGAAGAGTGAGTTTCAGTAGGACAGTAGAGAAGAGTGAGGAATGAGGAATGTGAGATATTAAAGCTGGTATGTTTAAAATGTCGGTAGGTACAGGAGAGAGCGGGAAGAGTACCTTTATCAAGCAGATGAGGATCATCCACGGAAAAGGCTACACGGAAAATGATAGAAGAGACTTCACCAAGCTCGTCTTCCAGAATATATTTATTGCAGTTCAGGCTCTGATTGAAGCCATGGAGAAGCTGCGAATCCCGTTCATAAACAACAAAAACAAAGTAAGTACTTTTAGCCTACACACCAGGTCAGGAGAAAACAGCTTAACATGCTCAGCTTCCTGTACGGTGTTCAGGGTTTGTACTACTGTGAGAATTTAACACCATTGTTTATTTATACTGGGTTAGTGGATTTGTGAAGAAATTACTCTACTTCATTACGTTGCACCTTTTCTTTCATCCACATTGTCCCTAGTTCTGGACTGCACTGGCTGAATTTGCCAGAAGCGGTCAAGATCTGTTTTTGTGACATGTGGGCCATACAAGTATTTATGGTTGCGCATTGTTATGCATGTTCGATTTGATTTGGATCGGGTACTTCTGCTCAGGCAACAGAAACCATTTCACATAGAAGACGATGTGCACTTTTAGTTCATGTAAAGTGTGTGTGTGTGTGTGTGTGTGTGTGTGTCTTTCAGAACTTTGCTGCAATGCTAAAAGATGTGACACCAGAATCAGTGACCACGATAGAGACCCACCATGCAGAGGCCATAAAGAGTGTGTGGGGTGACCATGGCATGCAGCAATGCTATGAACGCAAGAGAGAGTTCCAGCTGTCGGATTCAGCCAAATAGTGAGTTCCTGTCAGCATGGTTGATCATCTGTCTGTTTCAGTTTCAGAAGCTAGCACAGATCTGGGATCAATAAAGAATTATTAGAGAATTATTGTAGTCAGTTAACATTCTGATTCTAACCGTTTGCTGTTTCTTGTTTAGTTACCTGGATGACATGGACAGAATCTCCTCTGCCATGTACGTGCCCACCCTCCAGGATATTCTGCGAGTCAGAGTGCCCACCACTGGAATTATAGAGTACCCCTTTGACCTCAGCTCGATTATATTCAGGTGAAGTATCGTGCTAAAACCTAAAGCTATAGGTCTAATAATAACTTCATCATTTGGAATGCATGGATCCCATTTGCCATTAGCACACAGAGGAATTTGTTGTTCGCATTTAACACATGAGAGCAGTGGAACACCCTCACACACACACACACACACACACACACACACACACTCTAGTGAATACACACACACTAGGGGGCAGTGAGCACACCTGCCCTGAGCTGCGGGCAGCCCTACTCATGGAGCCCAGGGAGCAGTTGAGGGATAAGTGCCTTGTTCACAAGGGCACGCCAGTCGTGTCCTGTCAGTTCAGGGGATGCTAGCCCATCACCTTCACCCTGAAACAGAGATAGTCTAATCACTCTCATTCACTTACGGAACATCTTTAAACTCACAGCAGAAAAGGTCTGTACGCTCCCATCCACTAGCACATCCCCTTCAGCCTTACAGAACAACCAAGCCAACAGCCTGGAACACCAACCAGAATGAAGAACTAGCAATAACAGCGGAACAGACTATGGTTTATGTTATGTTGTTGGATTTTGGAAACACATTGCAGTCAGCTTAGCCACAATAGCTACGACTTTCACTGTTGTTCCTACCTCCCTCCTTATTTTGAGCTGACTTGATGTGTACTTAATCACAGATTTACAGATTTTTGGAAAGCTGTTTGGTGGTGTTCCGGGGGGATGATCATGCAGTGCAGCTCGCATATAACCCCTCCTAACTTGAAACAGTGCTAATGAAATTCCAGGAGATGGAATATCTCCAAAACTACTGAAGGAATGTAAAAAACATTTAATGCAGAGGGGTAGGAAATATTGAGCAACCCCGCCCCTTTAACAGGAAGAACTGGATTGATTGATGCCTGTTTGTGATGTTGAACATGTGCTTCTGGCCCAGTTTGTGACAAACATTCCTCTGTGTTGCAGGATGGTTGATGTGGGAGGTCAGCGGAGTGAGAGGAGGAAATGGATTCACTGCTTTGAGAATGTGACCTCTATAATNAGTATGTTCGTTTATGTTTTAGTCACTGTTGGAGCTGTAGGCCTGTGAGCTCCGACGTGTATCTATGGAAGCTAGTCCACAGATGGACAGCGAATGCTTATCGACTGAAAGTGCTGTGTGAATCTGCTATACAGTTTTGGTCACTCGTTTGGGGACTTTCCTTTTTGTAGCGCTGGATTCCGCACTGTGTGAAGGTGCCGTATGATCCCGATCTTCTTCCTGCAGTGACTATGAAGGGAGAGGCATCTGCACACCAGTCATATCTGAGTGTCTCAAAGCAACTAATGATTTTCTAACATGTTCCACTCAAGCAGGTAAATTAAGGAGACACTGTTGTGTATGTCACCTTTCTGTTGTGGATCGTGATGATCAAGACTATTGTGTTACCAGCTGAGCTACCTTAAAGGAAATGGCCAAGTTAGACATTAAAACCAGTACACAGTCTACCTCTATGATCTGAATGACGGGTTCGGCCAGATCTAGAATATAACCTGTATCTTTCTTTACTGCTGGGATTTCTTTGGTTTGGGGTGTTTCATGTACTTTTAAGCTATATAAATTGATGAACAATGAAATCGAAATCTTATTGGCAGATATTTGAATAAGAATATATCAGCATCACACAGATGTACATATGCAATGGTGCAGGTCTGTGCCTTCAGATTCCAGATTCTAGTTTTTTATAACTTATGTTTTGTTATGATGACGGACTGTTATACTATGACATACACAACATTGCCAAAAGTATTTGCTCGTCTGCCTTCACATTCCATAATCCATTCCTTATCCATAGGGTTTAATATGATGTCGGTCCACCCTTTGCACCTATAACAGCTTCTTCTGGGAAGGCTTTCCACAAGGTTTAGGAACGTGTTTATGGGAATTTTTGATCATTCTTCCAGAAGCGCATTTGTGAGGTCAGACAATGTTGGACAAGAAGGGTTGGCTCACAGTCTCCGCTCTAATTCATCCCAAAGGTGTTCTGTCGGGTTGAGGTCAGGACTCTGTGCAGGCCAGTCAAGTTCTTCCACACCAAACTCACTCATTCATGTCTTTATGGACCTTGCTTTGTGCACTGGTGTTCAGTCAGGTTGGAAGAGGAAGTGGCTGTCCCCAAACTGTTCCCACAAAGTTGGGAGCATGAAAAGCGTGATTGGTCACTCAACGCTTTGCATTGTGCTTGGTGATGTAAGGCTTGGATGCAGCTGCACAGCCTTGGAAACCCATTCCATGAAGCTCTCTGCACACTGTTCTTGAGCTGATCTGAAGGCCACATGAAGTTTGGAGGTCTGTTGCGATTGACTCTGCAAAAAGTTGGTGACCTCTGCGCACTATGCCCCTCAGCATCCGCTGACCCCGCTCTGTCATTGTACCTGTCCTACCACTTTGTGGCTGAGTTGCTGTCGTTCCCAGTCGCTTCTACTTTGTTGTAATCCCACTGACAGTTGACTGTGGTAGGGAGGAAATTTCACAACTGGACTTGTTACACAGGTGGCATCCTATCATGGTACCATACTGGAATTCACTGAGCCTCTGAGAGCGACCCATTCTTTCACTAATGTCTGTAGGAGCAGTATGCATGCCTAGGTGTGTTTTTATACACCTGTGGCCATGGAAGTGATTGGAACACCTGAATTAAATGATTTGGATGGGTGAGAGAATACAGTTGGCAAAATACTGTATGTTAAAATGTATTGTTTGTGATTGTTTTCCTGACTGTTTTGATTCTGTTATGTAGTAGTTTGTGTTAAAACTTTGAAGTGGTGCCTTTTATAAACACTGTACTATATAAATGAAACATTACAAGCATGGAAATATCATGTCTCAGTGTTGTCATGTGTTCTTCCAAGGCTGCCCCTCCTATATTGGCTTATTGTTCACTGTTTTTCTTTTCTTTTAATCTATGGTCAAATTTGAGTGTTCTAGCTTTCAGGTTAGAACCACAAAGCTCTGCAGGATTAAAGAGCTTATACCCTGAGGGGAATATCCTGAATCTAATGTCCCCATCATGCAAGTCTTGTTCCAGAAATGATAATAGGACATTAGAGCCATAATAAATCATGCTACTGTTACTCTCCATACTTAAGTACATTTGAAGGTAAATACTTTAGTACTTTTACTCCAGTGAAGGTCTAAAGGGAGGAACTTCTACTGACACTGAAGGAGGATTTTACCTTGGGGAACTCTACTCTAACTCAGGTACGTGCTCTGTGTACTATTACTATTACTAATATGATTTTATATAGTTTCTATTATTATATTAAAACATTTTACAGTAGAACACAAGCATTATAGTGAGCAATGTTCCATGTACCTGAATACTCCTCCTCCTCTCCGTGCTCACCTGTACTGTCAGACCTGCTCAGCTTGATTTAATAGGATGGAATGTCCTGGGGGTGATTTCCTGAAATCTCAAACACTGCTTCACGGGAATCCTTTGCAAGACTTTGTTAGCTCTTCTTTAAAGGCCCTTCGGGTCTAGTGAAACTGTTGGGGACTGCTATGTTGCTGCTGTTGTGCAGTGACGCCTCCTGAGCTTGTAGTTTCTGAGTTATTGATTTATTTATTGATTTTTACTCATTATTGCTAATTTTGTCCTCCCAACACATTAGAAAAGAATTAAATGAATTAAATAATCTCAGAAATGAAGCGCATATCTCTTTATGTATCATATCATCTCATATCATATATCTTTCTATGGCCTGTTTGATATGAGTCAGGTAAGCACCTTTAGCAGGTGTTTCATCAGTGAAGTAAAGGTACTAGTGACTATAGTGATTGGTGCCTTTTTCTCACACCATGTTCTCCTGGAATGCCGTAGCCTGCAGGTCTGGTATGTTAATAAACCAATCTTGTAATGAGCATACATATTTTTATGTGTATAATTATTTTTACAGGTAGGTGCTGATGTGCTGTAGCCAGGTAGTCACTGCGGTTTGGATGGTCTCATTAATATGGAAAGTTCCAGGGAATTCCAGAAAAACCTGAATTCCTTTTTCCTGTCTTGACACCAGAGTAGTGGTGATTGTTTGGTGCCTGATCCATTGTTGTAATGTTGAAAGTGTTCATCAAGTGCCAGAGGTGTACATGCAGGGTGCTGTAAGGCAAAACAGCTGGAATCTTATTATATCAGATGTATCAGTATTTTGCCATAAGCAACATTACATATGAAAAACCATGAAACCAAAAAGTCCCATGTAGGTTTACTGGTTTACTGGTTATAAAATGCCGGTAACACTTCAAGTGTCGTGTAACTAACATGAAGTAATACATTAACAAATGTTCAGTAAATGTGTAACAATTGTCTATGCTTACATTTCCTTACACAGAAGTAGTTTACTGAAGTGTGCTATCAGTATATACTTCTTAGAAGCTAAACACAAGTGAGTGTGCTTCCAGTTTACTGTTTATGTACTCATCACTGATATACTAAACACAGTTATACTTAACTATAGACCAGTACACAGAAAAGTAAGTATATTTGGACTGTACTTGTACCGAATCTCTGGATGAAGAAAAGTATCATTAAGTATTCCTGCCTGTATAAAGGCATCCAGTACGATCTACTCAAACTACAATTAAAGGTACAAAAATGAATACCTAAATCAAAACCTTGTTTTATACTTTAAAGTGCAGAAATAATATAGAAGTATTAAACTTTAAGTTCGCTTAAATAAAACCTACAAGTATACTTACACTTTAAAAGCTACTAAACTAGTATTTTACTGAGAATATATATTTAAAAGTGTACTTTTATAAACTAAAAAGTGGGGTAGAAGCATATAACTATTAAACTAGAAGAATACTTACAAGATTCATTTTAGTATAGCTGCAGAACAACATAAAACTTAGGTGGAAACTAGTTGCGTACCAAACTCGAAGTTTACTACTCTACACCTACAGTGTGATAGAAGTATATAACTAGTAAACTAACAGTATCTAAACTGACATCTGTCTATAAATTTACTTTTAGTACAGTTGCAGTACGAAATAAAACTTAGATGTAAACTAGGTGTGTACTCAAAGTCCTATGGTACTACACTTGCACCTAAAGTATAGATGAAGTGTACTTTCATAAACTACAGCATATGAAAGTGGCCCCAAGAAGGTGTTTCTACTAGTACACTGATATTAGTATACTTACTACATAAAGTATACTTGGGGAATATACATCAACTTTACTTCAGTTTACTTAATAAAACTATCAGCACTGTTTTGTGAGGGTTGTAGACTTTCAAACCACCATTATAAAGAAATCTGCTAAGTTTAAGTTGGTAAGTTTACACTACACCTCCATAGTTTGTAGTCATTACACATGCCTTTATAAAGCTTTATACAGAAGATTACTCCTATAAAGGAAGCCAGTAGATCTAGCTTTAAAGCAGTACATCTTAATTCTGCTCCTGGTGATGATCAGTTAATGAGCTGGATCAGACACCTCAAGGAATACTGGACCCATGAGACCCTCGGCAGGAATAGGATTAGGAAACACTGGACTCAGCGCTGAAAGGTCCTGTAGAGCAGTGGTGGTTTATGCCCTGCTTAGTTTCAGCTGTTCACTTCCCCTGAAATACTCCAGTTCATACAGCGGAATGTTCAGAGAGCTCTTTTACTCACAGAACAGGAAAAAAGGAGAGAGGAATGATGAATATGAAGTTCTTCAGGTATGGTGTACGACTGCTGAGCAGAAGGAGGAAAATACCTTCACTACAGTAGGAACGTGGTGGTAGATTCATTTCCTGCAGGGATTAAAATCTCACTTACATCTGGGTTCTGTGATTATAGTGGCTGAACATACCCTGTTTCTCATTATTCCTCCACAGTGCTGGGTAAACAACCTCCCAGCTCAGGTCCTAACTGCATGTTATCGGTATCTCAGGACTCCATTACAGTGACCCCCATTACGCACAGTACAGACTCCTGGGTAGAAAACTGTTTACAAAAGGGCCCGAGTGAAAACACACTGAATGGGGCTTATCTGTCAGCAAGATGGAGTAGATTACACAGGTGATGTAATCTGTCCAGAGTTTTCTCTCCCTCAAAACTGGTGTGACAACTCTACTGTGTCAAGTGATTGACTGATAAATAAGTTCAGCTGCTGGGTAACAGCTTTTTCTAAAATCCTGCATATAAAAGAGTACTCACATGCCTAATCCCAACTAACTCGAATCTTATAGATTCTATGCCCAAGGAAGCACATGGTTCAAACCCAAATCCAAACGAGACAGTAGGGCAAATGAAAATAATAAACACTTTATTTGCGTTTATATTTGCATTATTCGCATTTATATATATACATATTTAAATATATGAAAAAAAAAAAATATTAAAAAGTAATAAAATAATACAAATAATGAAGTAAAATGAAATGAAATGAAATTGAATAACATCTGCTGCTATACAGCATGACTAGGCATGACTAACACACAGCCATGTTTATTTAACCTTTTCATAACTCATCGTGAGAGCGCTCAGCCGTTATCTGAAGGTAATTAATGGTGGGGACACATAACCCTACATAACTAGCATGAACAAAAGACCTCATTTACATAAACAGAATCCTGGCATGTGCTCACACCACCTTGTTTAGCTGTGCATGTGATGGATTATGACGTTGTACATGCATGTGATGACACTAACATGCAAGTCATAGCATGGTTGTAAACATGATTGCTGCACTCAGCGCTTTAATAAATACAGAACTCTGTACAATGTAAAGTTTACAGGTAGGTAAGGTGTGGTGTGGCACTGAGCACTGTGAGCTACTGTAACCAAACACAGACTCCTAGTTGAGAAACTGAAAGTTATTATACCTGCAGATTAAATAACCACAGACCTTAAAACTGGGTTTGTGTGTTGAATTTAGCAGCAGCTAAATATTTACAGCATAAGCAGCAGAAGCTGGAGCTGGAGCAGGAACAGGAGCAGGAGCTTAATAATTAAACGCTTCTAATAATAAAGAATTAGATGCTTTCTGGCTTTTTAGTATCTCCTTTGAGATTGCTTAAACAGCCTGCTATGGAGCGTACAGCTCTGCAGAGGGTGGTGCAGACGGCTCAGCACATCACCAGGGTTCAGATCCCAAACCTCCTGGATTTATACTCCAGCTACTGTCTGAGGAAGAGCAGGAGGATTCTAAAGGACTCCACCCACCCAAGACAGTGTCTGCTCTCACAGCTGCCGAGTGGTCCAGAAGCTTAAAGTCCAGAATTAGCCAGTTCTGAGATTCTGAGTTTCTTCCTTTAGGCCATCAGGCTGCACACGCCAATGCAGACTCATCCAGCACATTACATTTAGCATATCGATACCTGATAGACACAAATAGATTGGTCTATAGAGTTGTTTATTTTCTATCTATATTTTGTGGAATCTGAATATATATGTATACATATAAATGTTCTATCCCGTGTATATACCTGCATCGCTTTTATCTATCTTTTATCTATTCCCCAAACTGCCTATATAGAAATGTATACATCTTCATACACATGACAGCCGTAACATTAAAACCTGCTCCTTGTATCTACACCCAGTTTCCACTCTACCAGCTCCACTGACCATATAGGACACTCTGTAGTTGTACAGTTCCAGACTGTAGTCCATCTGTTTCTCTGTATACTTTATTACCCTGTTCTTCAATGGTCAGGACCCCCACAGGACCACCACAGAGCAGGTATTATCTGGGTGGTGGATCATGCTGGATCTGCTGTGTCTGATCCACTCACACCAGCACAACACACACTAACACACTACCACCACGTCAGTGTCACTGCAGTGCTGAGAATGATCCACCACCCACATAATACCTGCTCTGTGAGGGTCCTGACCATTGAAGAACAGGGTAATAAAGTATACAGAGAAACAGATGGACTACAGTCGGGAACTGTAGAAATACAGAGTGCTCATGTATGGTCAGTGGAGCTGATAACATGGACACTGAGTGGAGCTACAAGGAGGTGGTTTTAATGTTATGGCTGATTGGTGTATATTACTGATCTATAAATTGTATATTTGGATACACTGAGCTTTTCTGGTGTTCAGTACTGTGTGTCTGATGTGTATATAAGTACTACAGGGCACTACCCACCTAAGACTTTCACCCACCTTCACACCTGTGTAAATATGACGTGGCAATAAATGTGATCTGATTTGATCTGATTAGATCTGTGGGATCTGTAATGCCAGTTACATGGCCATATGAGAGTTCTTATTCTAAGTTGATTGTAAACCTACTGCGTGGAGAAGCGTGTGCTGTGCTTCGGATTCCCTCACCGTGTGCATGCTTAGCTAGTCCTTCAGGTGTGGCAATGCTGTCGTGGTGATGACCTTTGGAGTTTCAGCTGCTGTGGGAGAGGTCAGCCAAGCACCAGTGTTACTTCCTGATCCACCAACGAGATTCTTCCTTTACAAAGGTGAGCAAACTGCTAAACTCGGTGCCACACACCGGCTTTCTTTGGGCTTAATCAATTCCCTGGTGCTGTTTAGGGGACACCAGGTCCTTTTGGCGACATGGCTAAAGCGTCATCACCTGCACTGCTGCTTGTACTTTACCCGTTTGTCCATCTTGTGAACTTTCTGTGGTGAATCAGTGACGCTGATAGGCCTGCGGTCTGAGTGTGCAAAGTTTACCTTCCTCTTAGAGAGCATAGTAAACCAGGAGAAGGGTTCCAGGACGCTGATCTTTAGGTGGATGTGTATTTACACTGTAAGAAATGAGATCCTGCAGGTAAAATGATCTTATATAAAGTCGTTATATAAGTCTCATTTTGAGCTTGTTTTAAGATACTGGTTTTAAGTGGTTTTAGTAAGGCAAATGTTTTCACTATACTGGCAGATTAATTTTGCCTAATATAAGAAACATGCTCGAAACAGACCAAATGATCTGCCGATACAGTGAGAATTTTTGGCTTCCTAAAATCACTTAAAACAAGTGAAAAAGAATGTCTGGAAATAAGATNTGTGTGAGTGTGTGTGTTTTCCCTACTCTTCCCACACCTGAGCCAGCACCTGCAGAGCTGGCATTGTCAGATCCTGAGAGCTTTAGAAAGGGGTGTAATTGGGGTGGCACTGTTTCAGGGGGACTGAAATGGGGTTGTTTCCTCTTCCAGGCAATTCCACTGCAGTTCTGACTGTTTTATTTGTTTGTTTATTTATTTATTTATTTTCTTATACTAAATGGTTTCAGTGAAACATTTCCTCATATTGACAGTGTGAGACTGAGCTTATTACCTACACAGCTGTTTTCCCTTTGCTTTTGTACCCATGTATTTTAATCTAGGGTGTGACTAACTAAGAAGCTGACTGTAGTTTATAATATCAACCCTATTGCCCATTAGCTTATACTAGCTAATTCAGCTAGTGAACAAGTCAATGCAAGAGAACATATAAGCAATTAAATAAATACATTTATATAAGCACCACATGCAGAACATACTTTATCCATTCTGGCAGTTTTTGAAGTAATAATTCTTATAGTCCTCCAAGCAGGAGTCCAGCACAACACCAGTGCTAAAGTTATCACTCACACACATGTTCACTACTGAGGAGATTGTTAAGATTGAAAATCTGATTTCTGATTTCTATTAGACTATTTCATGGTTGTAAAACTGACAGCATTCACTACGCCTCAAAACAGACGATTCATATAGTACACTAAATACAGAAATCAGGGATAACAGAAGAAGTGTAGAAGTGGCTTATTTCCATTGTGGTCCCACTAAACAAATTTTTCATCTTATCATTTACAATTAGCAATAAAATACTAAACAGTTTACAACACATACATGCCCAGTTTCTCCTTTTATTTAACCATGTTTAATGACATATCTAAACCTGGTGAAGGTTCCTTCCTGGCAGCTGGTTCCACCAAGTTACTGGTATAAAAGTGCCCCATACTTTCCCTTTAAAAAAGTGTAGAATAACGGTGAGCATCTTTACAGTCAAAGTACTATTGTACTGTTTTATTGTCCCGGCTGGTATTTATTATTTGGTGTATTTACTGTATATTCTGCACTCGTTTCTGCACTCCATGTAGTCCTGTGCAGCGTTCCGCTGTGGTGTGTTGCACAGAAGAACAACAGTTTGTTATGTTGAGGAATGATGAAGACCATTTACCAGATCCCACTAGACACAGTTATAGATGAAACAGCCTGCATGTTGACTGTCTACAGCAGATACTGCTGTTATAGTGTATTAACGCTGTAATCTCATTGGATAGTGCAGCAGTGGTGCTTCATTACTACTGACTGTGTGGGCAGTCATGTTGACTTAGTGTTGCATGCTGAGCTCAGACACGTCCAAGTAGGAATCCCAGTTCAGTGGCCATTTTCTCTTATTTTTCCTAGTTTCCTGAGATGTGAAATTCCGAGTTACATTGCAGTTTGTCAGTACCGACCAGCAGCACCATGGACCACAGGGCCATATCTTTGTGGGTCACATCCGCACGCTATCTGGGTAGTTAGCCAGCCAGCTAAATGGTCACCTGCTCCCTCCTCAGGTTGAAGCATCCATGGTTTTAAAGCTTTTCACCATATTTGCTGGCTATTATTAACTGCATGTAGCTGTTTTCCAGTGAACCTCAGGTTTAGACACTAAATAATGAATGTATTAATTCTGTAACAGTGTAAAATGAGATGTAAAATATTCTATAAGAAATGACTGGAGAAGTATTGTGACTGAATTCCGAGTTACAGGTGTCAGTGGAACACAATAGGAACCTTGTACCTGTTGAGCTATTAAGTTACCCAGGTAGCAAATTTGATACGACCTAAATCCAGACCACATCCAGCATTTACAAGTTACAGTAACATCATCACTCAGATGTGGTTGCGGAACCCAGCCTGTTTACTCTGATCAGAAGGCCGCATCTCAGCCATCTTTAAACCCTTACTACCAGAACTGACGCTCCACTCCAAACCTCTGGTCAGGCCATTACAGCAACTTCCCTGTTGCGTGGAATTTCTACTTCTGCGTTGTGCCAGGGAGTGGAGGTTGGCAGGTGCTTCCCCCTCTCAGACTACCAGCTGCAGGCGGTTAGGGCACTGATGGGATTTAAACTCATGAACTCCTGATGATCAGACAAAGGCTCATCCTAGTGCACCTCTCAGGTAGTCCTGTTCATCAGCCTGCAGTTCCAAACTAACAGACATCTCCCTGTGTGTCCAGACTGCTCACTGCACGGGGGTTATAATCTGCAGTGAATGACAGATGTAGTTCTCTGAACATCAGATTATTATTACTGTTTGATGTTCAGTAATAATAGTTCAAGTAAGTTCAACACAAAATTTGGAGCCGTCACAAATCATTTCAGACTAAAGCACTCACAGTCACATATCGCCACTGGCAGTCTTTGCCGGAACTGGCCCAGGTCTGAGATGTGGGCCATAAGAGTTTTTATGGTTGTGCATTGTTTTGCAATTCGCAATATTGTTATCCAACAGTATATTCTTCTTTTTCTCCTCCCTCTTCTTCTCCTCCTCCTCTTTCTTCTTCTCCTCCTTCTTCTTCTTCTTCTCCTTCTTCTTCTTCGTCTCTTCCTTCTTCTTTGTCTCCTTCTTCTTCTTGTCCTCCCTCTTCTTCTCCTCCTCCTCTTTCTTCTTCTCCTTCTTCTTGTTCTTCTTCTTCTTCTCATTCTTCTTCTTTGTCTCCCCCTTCTTCTCCTTCTTTCTCTCCTCCTTCTTCTTCTTCTCCTCCCTCTTCTTCTCCTCCTCCTTTTTCTTCTCCTTCTTCTTCTTCCTCTTCTCCTCCTTCTTCTTCTTCTTCTTCTCCT
>CM067496.1:21211831-21231565 GCA_034552555.1 Semaprochilodus insignis
TAGCTAATGAAGAGTTTCTGTCTACAGGCTATTAGGTTCCTGAACAAGCTGTGAGCCTTCCACCAATACCACTGCCCTCTGACACTCTTTATTATATATTATTATGTAATATTAATGCTACCCTGCTGTAGAGTATTAACCTGAGCCTCACCACAAGCATTTCAATGCATGAATGTCCTGACATGTTGTGCAAATGACAAATAAACTTGGAACCTGAACTTAATAGTGATGATTCACCGCTAAACATCTGATTATAGACCATTTATAATTGTACTTGAGTGCATGTTTCCTGTAATTATGCATTTTATATATGTAAATGAATCATACTACTTTTTAATTGGGTTAATTTCCAATAAAGAATGTCCACATTTCACAATTCAAATTTCAAACTGAGGAACCATTTAGCTGGCTTACTTATTTAAATAGCTTCTGTATTCTCTTACTGTTTTCTTATTAAACCTTGGGCATATGGTAGATCCTTCTTTCTGTAAAGTGGATATTAAACTAACTCAAAGTATTTAAACAGAGACTTATATATATATTTACTCATACTGTCCCGTTATAAACACATTTACTTTTATTCAAGTGAATTATCACTGCAGTAGATTTACTTAAGCTGGGATTTTTAGTACTTCAACATCTTTGATATTTGATCATTCTCAGAGCCTAAGGCATCCCAGGGAGCATCGGTGAAGGAAGCAAGTGAACCAGTCCCCACATATAGTGCTGAAGAGGAGCGTCAGGAGTCCAAACTCTGGAGGACTGTCATCATTGGTGAACAGGAGCACCGAATCAACATGAAGTGCATTGAACCCTACCAAAAAGTCATCTCCCACGGAGGTACACACATACACACAAACACAATGTCATGTACTGAACATACCGTTCGCCCTCAACATGTGCCGTCCAAATATTGAACCTGAGCATTAAGGTGAGCATAGGTGAGTATATACTACTCCATCAGGTCCACCTCCTTGTATCTATACTCACTGACCACTTAATCCGCTCCACTGACCATATAGGAGCACTCTGTAGTTCTACAGTTCCAGACTGTAGTCCATCTGTTTCTCTATATACTTTATTACCCTGTTCTTCAATGGTCAGGACCCCCACAGGACCACCACAGAGCAGGTATTATGTGGGTTGTGGTTCATTCTCAGCTCTGCAGTGACACTGATTTGGTGGTGTGTATCGCACTGGTATGGTTGGATTCAGCTTACAGTTGCAGGAAAGAGTGAACCATTTGGAATAACGTTTGGTCTGAATCTGTGTTAATGACCCTCCAAGAGCTAACTGGTAAAAGGTGTTTCGGTTAAGGAGATGAGGTTTTACAGGTGCTTTATCCATTAAATAAGGCAGCACACAGGGCCTGCTTACTGACCAACCTGCTCTTCTCAAGAAAGGTCAGTGTGGACCATGAACACCTTTCAGAAGACCTGTTATAGAGACACATGAAGCTTTGATAGAGCATTGACAAAGACCTGCGTGGACATCAATCCACCCATAGACGAACTATCTACAGATGGAGAACATTCAGGACTGTTGCTGAACAGTCCTGAGCACAACAGGCTCCCAGAAGAGGTGAGAATGAACCCAAGGATAACAACATAAGACCTGCAGAAACCTGTGTTTCCTCCAGAAACGTGTCCCCTGTTAGAGAAACACTGAACAAGAATGGTCTTCATGGAAGGACACCACAAAGGAAGCTTCTGCTGTCCAAAATGAACATTGCGGCTCACCTCAAGTTTGCCCAAGACCACCTGGATGTCTCACAATGCATCTGGGAAAATGGGCTCTGGGGACAAATGAAACAAAAGTGGTAAAAGGACACCAAAACCAACACCAAAGCCTTATCCCAGCTATGAAGCACGGTGGAGGGAGCATCATGGTTTGGAGCACGGAGTCTGGACCCATAGCAGTCATTGAGAAAACGATGAATAAAAAAACTGCATAAAAATATGTTACAGGAGAATGTGAGGGGAGCCATAGGGAAAATCATGGAAGTAAACCAACTAAAGAACGTCAGAAGAAGAAGAAGATCTGTGTTTGGACTGGCTGAGTCCTGACCTGAACCCTGTGGAGATGCTGTGGTAGGACCTGACGAGGGCTGTGGACCAGGACTTCCAGAACTCCTCCTCTGCGTTGTGCAGATGTTATTAGCAGCTACAGGAGGCGTTTGGTGGAGGTGATGTTGCTGAAGGAGGATCTACAGGTTATTAAACTCAAGGTTCTCTTACTGGTTCTAGCCTGCATTGTGAATGTTCCTCACTGTGCTCAGTAACAGACATGAACAGTACAGTTGTGTGTGTGTGTGTGTGTGTTATTAGTGTAGCTAGAGAGTGTTTGACTGTAATTGTGATTGTGATAAACGATCAGATCACATTTTATTAGTGATCAATACAGAAATCCAGAACATTACAAACGGAATTCTCTTACATTCTCTTGGAACGGGACATTTAGATCTGACTACTCTTTATAAGCAGTGTTTCAGCCGAGGTGTTTGAATAGGACACTGTACAATACTGTAACAGCCTGGATACACAGGCATGTAAAACTGAATTATTGTTTTTGGTACATGAAGTTACATAAAAGCTAAAAGTGGATTTGAAATAGAAGGAGAATAATTGAATATATTAAATGAATATAAACCCGCCTGTTTAAATCTCCTGATTCACAGTTCAGGTCTGCAGACAGTGGTGGTGAATGGTTTCAGGGTTTGGACATGAAGGTGTCTGTTGTCTCTTCCCTCCTGAAGGCTACTACAGTAATGGTGTGAGCGCCATCATCGTGTTTGCTGCTTGCTTCCTGCCGGACAGCGATAGAGAGGACTACCATGAAATAATGGAAAACCTCTTCCTGTAAGTGAAGCTCTTCATACACTTAGTCTAATACGAGTTAATGAAAGCCAGTGTTAAGGATTACACGATTGAATGCACGCTAACCTGTCCTGAGGAACTTACACACTGTGGAACTTTCTAATGTAAATGCTTCTAAAATGCCGTTGAGGATTCATGTGTTGTGGTGATCAATAAAGAATGAAACATAAAAAGAAATTGTGTTGTTTAATCATTATTATTAGAAATGTTTAGAATTTAGAATCATTGACCATGTGTGTTTGCACACAGAGGAATTTGTCCTTCGCATTTAACCCATCTGTGCAGCAATCATCCCCCGCCCAAACACACACACTAGTGAACACACACACTAGGGGGCAGTGAGCACACTTGCCTGGAGTGGTGGGCAGCTCTATCCATGACACCCGGGGAGAAGTTGGGGCTTAGGTGCCTTGCTCAAGGGGACTTCAATCGTGTCCTGTCGGATCAGGGAATCAAACCGGTGACCCACTGGTCACAAGGCTCCCAAGGGTTCTCTAATCTCCAGCCCTTGACTGCCCCATTTTATTATATTATATTAGCATAAGTTCATTCATTAATTTATCTTCCTCTTCCGCTCATCCTTCTGGGTTACAGGGGAGCCTATCCCAGCACTCTCCGGGCAGAAGTCTGGACCATCCATCACAGGGCTACTGCCATTAACTTATTATAATTGATTAAAAATGCAGATAATTTTCTATATTTATATAAATTATTTTTATATAATGATGTGTATATAATTATATTTATTTTATTTTACTAAATGTATTTATGTAACCTTTTGTAGTTACTTTGTTTAATTTTATTTGTGACAATTATTTATATTTTTTTTTTTACTTGTGCAGAAAAAAAGAACAGCGTAAAATATTTTTTTCCCTACTACTATATATATTTTAGATGACGTATGTGTATAAATAATGCATTTAAAAATAAATAGATAATGCACTTCAGTCTTTTATCATTCAACACACAGGGCCAGCATTGTGTTTCAGAAAGACTGCAAGATGAATCGAACCTGCAGTGTAATGACAGTTTGGTATTTTGCCCGTATCATGCAGCCCTAATATTAATGTATGTGTGTGTGTGTATGATGTCAGGTACGTGATCAGCACACTGGAGCTGATGGTAGCGGAGGACTACATGATCGTTTACCTGAATGGAGCAACTCCTCACCGTAGGATGCCTGGCCTTGGCTGGCTCAAGAAGTGCTACCAGATGATTGACAGGAGGTCGCTATCGTTCTTCCTTTATTCTTACTGCCTAGCGAAGGCACATTATACATCCATAACTGGATAACATCCATAACACTTCTTCTGAATCCATAATAGTGTACTCATAATGCTATCTTAATGCATTCATAAGGTGCTATAAGGATACATAAACCTTATAATCCCAGACATAAGTTTGTATAATTACTTACAACTCATTATAATTACATGCATAACACTTTATAAAACAAGAGTATGCAGCTTTATAATGTCAGGTTTCATAATTCACTATAATATCTCTTCATAAGAGCATTGTAATGTTGTACTAGGTCAGCTATGGCTTTAAACAAGCTCTGCTTATTCAGGTCTTAATAAATTTAGCAGAGCAACATATTCCCACTGTATGTCCCATATTACCAGTTAGACCATCTTACTTAACTTAGGGCCTGTAAAGACCACTAATAATGCTCTATGAGCTATAATGTACTGAAATAAAATTTATTAAACAATAGAATTGCATTAGATAAATCTCATGTCACTTAAGGCCTGTAATGGCCTGGCATAAAACTCTATAAAGTGTTATAGCATTAATTAATGTGTACAATGTTCTTATTAAGTATTATGCATGTCTACCTAAATACTATAAGGTGTTATGTGTGCTATATAATGCCTCATAAATGCATGTACAGTACATTATGAATACAGGACACCAAAAAAACTGTCTAACCCGATGACCTGTTTTCAGGCTGAGGAAGAACCTGAAATCCTTCATCATTGTTCACCCATCCTGGTTCATCAGGACAATTCTAGCCATCACCAGACCCTTTATCAGGTGAGCCTTCCTGTGTGTTTATGAGCAGGGGGAATACTAATGTTTGAAATGCAGATATGCGTGTATGTGTTTTGTGATATTCTTTGTGCTGTTCGTGTGATGTGTCTACAGCTCGAAATTCAGTAGCAAGATTAAGTATGTGAACAGTTTAGCAGAGCTGGCGGAGCTTATCCCTATGGATTACGTCCATATTCCTGAAAGCATCGCCAAGTAAGTGGGAGTTTATTTTGTTTATCACTTAATTAACTGTACTAGCATTGCAGCAGTAGTGTCTCACTGGGCTCCTTGATTAAAATACAGGACTTATTTTTAATGTTTTTTTCTGGATATAAGGATCATATGTACAAGCCCATACACCCAGTGCAGTCTTTAATTTTATCTCCCCCCAAAAAGCAGCAGTATTGTTGTGTGTTCAACGCTGTATCAAGGTGTCAGTGTGTTCCTGAGAATCACTGCTGAAGCTGTGAACATTCACTCTGGAGTTTCACACCTGCAAATCTGGGTTTCTGTGGTAACAGACACAGAAGTACTGAAATGGGAGCTAACAGTCCTGACCTTGTGTTCCAGGTTGCAAAGAAAGGGTTCTGTAAGATACAGGTTGATGGATTCAGGGCGCTCACATGATCTACTTTCTACCAGAAAGCTGTACCTCCACTGCAGCCCAGTTCTGTTTCCAGGGTTTATTCCGAATGATGCACTCCGACGAGCCAAAACATTCAGACCCAGCTACGGTGCTGATGGTCCATTGCGTGCCGCCAAAACCCAGATTGAAATCTGAAAAACACCTTGAACTGTTCGTTGTGTTCCTCAGACCTATCCCATGCAGGCTGGCAGGGCACATCTCCCTGCTGAAAGAGGGTGTCCCATTGTCATGAAGGTATACCTGGTCCACACTGATGTTTAGGTAGTTGTCATGTGTCAGATAGACGCCTCCATGAATGCCTGGACCCAGGGTTATCCTGCCCCACTCCCTACGCTGACTTCTTTCCATGGTGCATCCTGGTGCCATCACTTTGGCTCATGGGTGTTGTTTCACAGCTCCAATTATGGAGACCCACCAACACTGTGGAGCTTTGTGTTTTCCATGTGCCTGGAAATGATAGCATTAATAGCATGACAGCTACTGATCAAGTCCTTCTTAAGCTGAGGACACATTTTCCATCTTCTCTTCCGCAGGCTTGATGAGGAGTTACGGGAAGCAGCAGAGAACTCCAAGTAAGTGCAAAAGATCCACTAATGACTGTCCACACAGTACAGTCATTTTCTAGTAGGCCTGGGCAGTTTAACAACACACTATAAAAATACACTATATTGCCAAAAGTATTCGCTCGTCTGCCTTCACACGCAAATGAACTTCCCGCATATGCCATCCCATTCTTAATCCATAGGGTTTAATATGATGTCGGCCCACCCTTTGCAGCTTCAACTCTTCTGGGAACGCTTTCCACAAGGTTTAGGAATGTGTTGATGGGAATTTCTGACCATTCTTCCGGAAGCACATTTGTGAGGTCAGACACTGATGTTGGACGAGAAGGCCTGGCTCGCAGTCTCCACTCTAATTCATCCAAAAGGTGTTCTATCAGGTTGAGGTCAGGACTCTGTGCAGGCCAGTCAAGTTCTGCCACACCAAACTCGCTCATCCATGTCTTTATGGACAAAGTTGGGAGCATGAAATTGTCCAGAATCTCTTGGTCTGCTGAAGCATTAAGAGTTCCTCTCACTGGAACTAAGGGGCCGAGCCCAACCCCACACCATAGTCCCCCCTCCACCAAACTTTACACTTGTACAGAGTACCACGCTGCAATTCACTGAGCTCCTGAGAGCGACCCATTCTTTCCCAAATGTTAGTAGGAGCAGTCTGCATGCCTATGTGCTTGGTTTTATACACCTGTGGTCATGGAAGTGATTGGAACACCTGAATTCAGTGACTTGGATGGGTGAGTGAATACTTTTGCCAGTATAGTGTAGCAAATCTGGTTTTCAGCTGATATATATTTTCTGATATATTTTGTTGTCTTTATGTGAGTATTATATACATTATACAGATTAGATTCTAATTGTTTATGTGTGTAAACATAAACAATAACAGCTATATTCATCAGAGACTGTGTTTCTGTGAGCAGGACAATGAAATGAATCAATCTGATTCATTCCACACATTACACAGTAATGTATAAGATATGGAACAATGGTGATACAACGTTAGCTAGTTACTAAAGCCATTAAAAGCTGCGGTGAAGAATTCTGAGTTTCTCTAGAACTGAGCACCTCACACCAATCTACTTTGAAAGTCTTCAGAAACGGAGCACAATTCTAAATTTGTCTTTTATAGAATCAACAGCTTTCTCCAAGGACCTGAGGTGCCACCAGAGGAACCTATGTAAGAACACTATTCCCCAAAAAAGTTTCTTTGTACTGCCAGGACCCGCTTCATGAGCTTTATGAACTATAATTCTGTGTGTGTTTGTCATGTGCAGAGCTCGGCCCAGCGTAAGCAGTTCTGAAGCCTAGGCTGCAGTGGAGAAGTGCATGGCCAGAGTGTGTGTACAAGGAGGTCACATGATGTATCTGATAGTGGATTCTACACTCCTGATGTGCTTGTGCTTTAATCTCTCCTGGTACCTGGATCAGTTCTTCACACATGTCAGCTCTTTAGAAATTACTGCTCTTCTCACAGAGGTCCTAACGTAGACCAGTTTAACCCCTAAACCATCACACACAGCATTCCTCAGCTGGACCAAGGATTTCACTGATCCTCTTCTTTTTTGTATGTTCTGGCAATACGGTTTCTTCTAGTTCTTTGAGGTATGCATGAGAAGCATTCGAGCAATAATAACATGCACAGTCAGGTCCATCAGTGTCTGGTCAGGGTGACAGTTTTGCTTCTGTACACCAGACTGGATTTGAATTGAGGCATGATTGAAATGTAAACCTCTGGCTTTAATTCAGAGGGTTTAGTAAAACTACCGCATTAGCCGTTTAGGAATTACAGCTATTTTTACACTGGCTCAAAAGTGATTGGGCAGCTTGTCTAACTGGACAGCTTTGTCTTTCATGACAAATTGAAAGGAGATAAAAGGTCTGGAGATGGTTCCAAGTGTTGAATATGATACGTTTGGTAGCTGTTCATGGAAATTCTCAGTTTGCAGCCAAAAGGAGCGTCAATCTAAGCGATCGCGGCATCATTAGGCTACAACCTGGAGCGGCCACATCAACTATTTGCTACACTCCTAAAATATTGATTGCACTTTAGTCATCACAGAACATCATGAATCACAGACAAGACATGTTCTAGAGGAGGTTGGCGTCATTGTCAAGGTCTACAATCAAGAGGCGCCTCCAGGAATGTAATTCACAGAGTTGACCTCAGGAAGAAAGAACGCTCAGGAACAGAAAGGCCAGATTAGACTATACTAGAAAACACTGCCTGCCTAGATCTGGAACAAGGTTCTTTGGACAGATGAAAGCAAGACTGACTTGTACCAGAATGATGGGAAGAGAGGAGTGAGGAGAAGGAAATGAAGGGGTCGTGATCCAAAGCATAGCACATCATCTGTGAAACATGGTGGCTGTAGTGTTATGGCATAGGCATGTGGAACTGAGTGTCTGGTGTTTACTGATGATGTGACTGCTGGAAGTACTAGGATGAATCCTGAAGTGTGCTGAGCTCTAGTGTTTGCTCAACCTCTGGAAAACTCATAGGACGGCGCTTCACAGTACACTAGAGCAACCCAAGTTCTTAAATAGCAGAGTGTGTCACCTGACCTCAACCCAACTGAGCGTGTGTTTCACTTCCTTAAGATGGAACTGAAGCACAGAAAGACCCAGAAACAAGCAGCAGCTGAAGGAGGCTGCAGTAAAGGCCTGGAGAAGCGAAGGGGAAAGGGAGGAAACACAGAGTTGGGTGATGTCCATGAGTTTCAGACTTCAGGCGGTCATTAACAGCAAAGGAAGTATTAAATTAATCATTGTATTTATAGTTATGTATTAGTAACAAGTGTCTGGAATTCCTGAATAGGTGATGGCCTGTTTTAGAGTTTAGCAGCTGAAGGTCTACATCTCAATACAGCTACATCTCAATATCATCTTTCAAACCCATACTGATGATGTACAGAGGCGGAATTACAGCAACATGTCAAAATGACCAAATACTTACAGACCTGACTGTACGTAACACTCTGAGGTACTGGATTGGTAGCATACGGACACATAAAGCCTCCAGTTGAGTAATTCTGTACTGATATATATGTATGATCACTCTTAAACTCATATCGTCACAGGCTTCATCTTAGCCTAAAGAACCTTTCCATGCTACAGATACAGATGGATGGTCATCACAATACTGCACTTCCGTGTAGCAGTTAATGTTGTGAAGTGCATCTGTGTGTGTGCGAGTGTGTGTGTGTGTGTGTGTATGTGTGTGTGTGTGTGTGTGTGTGTGTGTGTGTGTGTTTTCCTTTGTCATGGGTGTTTTAAAGCATGACGAAAGACAAGGTGGGTTCTAGAGCAGGAACCACCGTATCCATTATTATTGAAAACGGCCCTGAATTGAAATTCTCTTTTTGTCTATGTGAACTCCGTGCCTGCCGATCTGAAATTCCAGTCCTTGCTTTGTAGAGAAATGCCATATATGTAATTATAACCTCAATGGACAAAAAATGAGTCACCTTGTGTGTTTAAGGTAGTGCACTGCAAAAAATGACCTGAATGAACAGCTTTCCCCGAATGCAGGTACAATTATCTTATATCTGTTATATTATATTTTAGTAGGACTTTTTTGTTTCAGCATGCTTCTTAAAATGAGCAAAATGATCTGCTAATATAGTGAGACAATTTGTATATTGAAAATAAGCAAAAAAAAATGGATATAAGTTTATTTTAAATGCCAATGTATCCTGCAGGTGGCGCTGCACGAGGATGATGGGGCTATAAATACCTGCGGGGTGTGAGTGATGGGATCCATAGACTGGGAAGAGGTGGTACAGTGCAGTGAATGTCTCGTTCCATGCACGGAAAATGGCTCCAAAGCAGATGTTAATGAAGTAAAAAAGAAGACTGCATTTGGGCATGTCAAAGACCATAATGTGAAGGAAGTAGCTGAATCTGCAGGGGTATGGAAGCGTATGGTCATACGGGTCTACCAGCAGCGGCTAAAATCCCAGTCTACAGGGAATTCTCCTCGGAATTGTGCCAGGGAAGGCATCCACCAAATCTGGACCAACTGACCAAATTCTTTGATGTAAGAGTGTCTGAACATTGATGTGGCCTACATCCAGAAACTTGTCCAGTACATGCCACATCCAATCACAGCTGTTATTGGTGCTCGTGGAGGGATTACATGCTGTTAGGTAGCCGTTATTATTAGCCGTTATTACTAACCCAGTCATACGCTATGTCTCTCAGAATGAGCCAGAAGCCTCGAGTGGGGGTCTAAACCTGGCCGCATCCATCTCACTTCAAGTCACGGTGTTTGCGATGTGTAGTGATCAAATTAGTCGCTCCAGTCAAATGGTCTGTCAATTTGGAGAGCATGTAACTTCTGAGGTCTGTCCTGTCAGTCGGTGTGACTCCTGTGCCCACTTCTGAACACCTATTTGTGCGTTTGTGTACCTGTGAGTGAGTGTGTGTGTGTGTGTGAGTGAGTGAATGTTTTGTAGGTGTGATTGTATGTGTAGCAGTAATATTTGTATGCCATTATGTCTCTTAGTACACAGAAAACGTTTTCAAAGAGGGGGACGCAAAAAAGCTGCAAAGCACAATATCCACATTCTCTGTATGTGTGTGCGTTGCGTGTGAGGTCACGCATGTTCACTGCATGTCTCCTAGTCGGTACTATGTGATCATACAGACTCAAAGAATATTATATGGATATCTTTGACCCAGAGGCCTTCTCAGATCGTATCAAGATGTAAAATAATGAAGAATATATCAATAAATTTACCTCAAGCCTAACTCTGTACCGCGTGTGAACTTTCCCGTGTCTGACAAACAATATCATTTCAACAGGTCACTGTTATTAACGTTTATTCCACTTTTATTAAAGCGAGTGGATAAGACACACTTCCACATCAAAAACAATGACTGCAAACCAAGGCAACCTGTCTATGCAGGAAACTGTACGTCCTCAATAACCTGTATTTAGTGCTGCGTAAGGACATGTGCTGCATGAAGTCATGTGTTTGCTTTATCAGATGCACTGCTTCACACAATCAGAACATCACAGAAAACAACTAGACCACATAGAGACCTGGTGTGGTACTGATTATACTTTAGGGCTGAACTGCTGGTATATTAAAGGATGTGATTTGAAAATTACACTCATCAAAAGAATAGCTGCACCCAGAAGGAATCAGTCCACAGCAATGAAACTTGGTCTGTAGGTTTGACATTGTGAGACATGCTAATGATTCAAGTTTCATGCTCGGCCGCACATGTGACGTGAGCAAGAATGGGCCTTATCACTGTACCTGACTGACCCAACAGCCACGATCCTGTTAGTGCCAGCACCATTGGCAGATGGCTGCACCACATGCGCACAGACCGTTACGACGACTGTCCTTAACACCATGTCAATGTCACCAAAGACTGCAATGGTGTCGTGCCAGACTGTCATGGAGTGACTCAGAATGGCAATGGGTCATCTTATGTGTAGCTCAATAAATATTGGTCATATCAGATCATATCAGTCTAAATTTATCATCATTTATTGTTCCTGGTAACCTTTATCTTCCTTCCCAATAGCACTGCTATCTCACACCTCCTTCTGGGTGCCGCTGTTCTATAGATGATGAGTGTTTATAGCCTACATTAACAAACAACATTGTCATAAGATATATGGGGTCATGAGTTAAAATGAAATGTAGCTTAACACACAATGCACGTAAAGCGTCAGTAGCAACAGAATCACCCATTTGTGGTGTACTTTGAAACATAACTATAACTAACTGGGAGGTGTGGCACTCTACATTCAGTGTTCAAGCCTTAAGCCAGAGAAAGAGGGTATGCTGTACTTCTAACCCAACAGGTGTGAATCCCAGATTACGGAAAATAATTGTAATTTAAATTATTGGTCAGAAAATTTGTAACTAGGTATTTTGCCCAAATCGTTCAGTCCTATTGTACTATTACATTATTATAGTATTATTTGTACTATTACATTACTATAGTATTATTATTGAAATGTTTGTATTATTGAAATTAAACACTTTAGTTTTACTCAATTACATTATTTTGATCTTTAAAATACACATTTCAAAGAAATTCTAACAGGTAATGTTTCTCATTTTTGGACAGCAATGAAATTAAGAGGTAAATCACTTGTAAACCGAACAACTTCCAAAGTTGCTAAGACACCTTTGATCCGATGGCTTAGTAACATAACATTGACCGTATTGTTGTATTATAGACATTGAAGCTAGTTTGACCTGTATAGCCAGCCACGAGTTCAGCAGATTATTTCTAATTATTTGTAGTTATAGCTCTCGTCGTCATACTCCAGCTCATCCTCCTGCTCCTCACCCAGCTGTCCATAGCGGAACTTGCGGTAAACCGTGCCATCCTGCCCCATGTACACGATATCTTCATCCTCATCATCCTCGTCGTCCTCCCTATCCGCCCTCCCGTCCCCAAGGTCAACCAGCTGCTCCTCGCGGAAATGTCCCGAACTAGAGCTGGCCTGGCCACTATTGGTGGAGGATGACGTCATACCGCCACGATAGCTGTCCCTACCGCCACCATGGCCCAGTTTCTCATAACCCCGGGCTACAGCGGTGTCGGGCGTGGGTCGCTTGGAGGAGCGCTTGATGAGGACAGCTACAGCGACCAGACCCAGCACCAGCAGGATGGAGGTGGTGATGAAGAGTGCTAGATTGCCTGGGTACTCCTCTTCCTCGAGGTTGTGTAAGGCAAAGTTTGAGCTCAGGACACACTCCCCTTGAAGGAGACCAAAAAAATAGTGAGCAGGTAGAGATTGTAGGCTACTACAACAGAAATGGAGGATTCATGCACTGCAGTTGGGCTGTGTGAATTTCATTCCATTTCCTGTATAAGCTGTGAGGTGTTATCATGTGAGTGAGGTTGAACACTGGCCAGCGTGCTCCTGGCATAGAGATGCGAATGATCAGAGTCTGAACGAGGAGGGATAGTGGAATGCCTCAGTTGGGCTCATGTTGGGTGCAGGCTACACCATTTGTCAGAGCTTTCCAGAATGCTCCCGAAACCAATTCTGGACAACTTGTGCCCAATGGCACAGTGCATTATACTGCTGGGACAGCTCATCATTGTGGGGGTACATGAAGTCCATGAAGGGCTGCAAATGATCACCAAGCAGTGAAACATAGTGGGCACCAGTCAATAGCATGTTTAGCCAGTGGACCCAACCCATGCCATGAGAACACGCTCCACATCAGTATGGAACCACCACCAGCCTGCACAGTGCCTTGTTGACAACTAGGGATTCATGACAACTAGGGCACCCCACCATCAGCACCAAACAACTGGTACCATGGCTCATCAGACCACACCATATGTTACCAGTCCTCTAGGGTCCAGTTAGCAACCTCTCAAGCCCAGGTGAGGTGCTGTGTGGTGGTGTTAATAGCGGCACTCTGGTGGATCTTCTGCTCCCACATCCCACGGAAGCTAAAGAACGCTGCACTGACCTGCGGGATATGTGTGTGGGATCTCCTGCATTGAATGTGGATGTGGTTTCTGTTCACATGGACAGACCAGATACCAGATACCGGTCCCCATCATTAAGCACCCATAAAGCAACCTCACTCACAGGAAAACGCCTCACAGCTTATACAGGTGTGGGTGTCCCAAGCCGTCCCCTGAGGTAACGCCCCTTCATAATCCATTTAAATACTGATATCACATTGGAATTTTATATACTGAATACTCTTTTTCACATTTTGGGAAATCGTTACCTCTGGTTTGTGTGCAGTTACAGCACTCTTCCTGCTCTTCCCTCATCTCGACCTCAGCATGATCCTTGTTCCTACAACAAGGCAGACAGCGCTCCTCAGTGGTTAGGATGAACTCTATAGGACAGATTGTGCAGTTGTGTGGGCCCGGTCCTTTACACTCCAGGCATGACTCATCGCAGGGTTCACACTTATAACTGTGCTCCTGTGGAGAGACATGCAGGCCTGTAAGTACAGTCTACACCAGTTTTCTGTGCTATGAAGCATTTACTTGTATTTACAGTGCAGTGCATGGCTACTATAGGATAGAGGCAGATGTACAGACCTGCAACAATGTCAAGACCAGTACAGGGATAAAACAACAGAGCATTTGATACCTGCATCATAAACCTGCATGATAAACCAAACAAAGCACTCCAGAAGTGAATGCCATGTACACGTAGCTTTACATAGATGCACTAATTAGCAGAATTGGCCATTGTAGCCACACCCATCGCCACCAGAGGTATACAATCAAGCAGACACCATAGACAAACACTGGCAGTAGAATGGATCACACTAAAGTGTCTTTCAACGTGGACCTGTCAGAGGATGTCACCTTTATAACGGATCAAATTTCTACTGTACCAGAACAGTCCTGGTCAACTGTGAGTTGACTCTAGGCGCATCAATAGCTCAGCTGCTAAATGGTAGACCACACAAGCTCAGAGAAAAAAAACAAATATGGACTCAAATAAGGTATCCTTCATTGCATCACTCATTACTGAGTAGTAAACTGACTCTGGAAGCAGTGCCAGTGCAAGAACGTAACTATGAGCTTCATGGATTGGGACTTCATGACTGAGAATCCACACACAAGACTAAGATCACCCTGCGCTTGTAAAGCAGACCATCACTGGATCCGTATTGTACCTGTGAATCTTGGAATGATCTCTTAACAAGTACCTCTGGTACTACGTATTCCCCCATGTTGCAGAGTGATTCACAGGCTCCCTCTGAGAGTGTGTGTCCAGGATGGCACGAGCTGCAGTCCTCTGCCCCGGTGTCTGTCAAACAGAGATATCGGAGACTACAGTCATAAGAAGGAGAGGAGAAGGTTTAGCATCCTCGGAGAGAGGAGACACACATGAATCTTTCATCAACTGCTTACACAACATGATTCAATATTTAAGGGAATTCTCCAATGAGTGTCAACCTGCTGCATCTGTAGCATATGACCAATGATCATAAGAAAATTTCCATATTTCCTGTTCCTTACAAAGCACAGGGATTTCTGATGCAGCCCGAAATTAACCGAAATTAACAGATATATACAGACATAAAACCACTTCCTTATATCTCCACTCAGTGTCCATGCTATCAGACTGTAGTCCATCTGTTTCTCTGTATACTTTATTACCCTGTTCTTCAATGGTCATGACCCCCACAGGACCACCTCAGAGCAGGTATTATGTGGGTGGTGGATCATTCTCGGCACTGCAGTGACACTGACGTGGTGGTGGTGTGTTAGTGTGTGTTGTGCTGGTGTGAGTGGATCAGACACAGCAGTGCAGCTGGACACCTTAGTGTCACTGCTGGACTGAGAATCATCCACCAAGCAAAACTATCCTGCCAACAGCATCCTGTGGGCAGCATCCTGTGCACACTGATGAAGGTCTAGAGGATGACCAACACTGCACTGTGCAGCAGCAGATCTATTAGGTGGACCAGCAAGGTAGGAGTGTCTAATAGAGTGGATTGGTGTACATATGTTGGTTCTGTTGGAGGCATTCTGAATGAGCTCCCCCTGCTTTATGAGAGGCCTCTGTACCTGTGCATGTTCTGCAGGTGGGGTGGCAGGGCTCGCAGGTGCTGTGGAGTGGGTTGTGGTAGTGCTGCAAGGGGCAGGAGGACATACAGCGGCCCTGCTTCTGCACAAACAGCAGCCCTTGCCTGCAGCTCACACACCCCTCAGTGCTGCCTCGTGTACACTCCCCACAGCTCTCCGCACACGGCTCACACGTCCTTGAGTCTGCGTCTGTGTAGTACCTTCAACAGAGAGGGAGACGGGTTGTGTACCTGAGTGTAGGGCTCTGAGTTCTGTGTGTGTGGATATTGTTAGAAATACATACATACAGTTTCAGGAAAAGTAAGTGAACCCTCTAAATGACCTGGATTGCTGTATTGGTTACTAATACAATGTGGGCTGATTGATTATCCAAGACTATAGACTAAACACAATCAAATTACACTAACACCACACACATAGCTGTACTGTTCATGTCTTACTGAACACTTTAAGTAAAGGTAAGGGGTCAGTCCACATGGCCAGCCCCCAGCCTGGGCAGCGCAGGGGGGGAGCTGGTGGAGCCAGGTCAAAGAACTCAGAGCCCCAGAATTCAACGCAGTAAGAAAGCACTGACCAGTCACACCTGTGTGACACAGCATAAACACTCAGCCCAAACCCCAGCTCACTGTTGCACCTTTTAGAGGGGCGAACGGTAATGGTGAAAGAGAGAAAGGGCTGAAGAAAAAAGGGTACAACAGGAACTGGTGCAACAGTGAGCATGTTATCATGTTTGCGTTTGGTTTGCGTTCATTGAGGTTCCCACCTTTTGTTTTTGCACCAGTTCCTGCAGTGCTTGCACACGTCTTTGGTCACCCACGTTGTTTGACTGAATCAGACCTAGGTGACCTTTTATCATAAGCATCTACACTGAGTCACTTCTGTTGTTTTACTAAAAAAAAAAAAAAAAAAACTTTCACAGCCTGCACCCTCCTGATTAATCTTCTGAATATCTCAAATCAAAATTCTGGGGGGTCCCTGAAAATAAAGCTATGATGACACTATAGATATAGTTATGGTATGATAATTTAGCTCCCTCACCCACAAAACCTAATGGTTCTGTCTTTGGTATCTGTAACTAACTAGAGATGCTGGACCGGTCTGCTTCAAGGTTTAGCAAATTTGTTCACCCAGTTGATCCTACATATATAGCACATTTCTAAATCTGAAAACTTCCTACGAGACAACCAAAGACAGACGAGGAGATGATGTGTAAGATCTCAGACCACATTACCAAACTAGTAAAGAGCATTAGCAGATAAAGGACATTTAAACCAGACATGCTGTGACAATTGTAGACAAAAGACAAAAGTGTGACTGCCATTCGGAGTCACTCCTTGACAGTCTAGCATGACACCATTGCAGTCTTTGGTGACATTGATGTTGTGTTAAGGGCAGTTGCCATTACTTGAATCATTAGCATGTCTCACGGTGTCAAACCTACCCACCAGGTTTGGGGAAGAACACTTTCCTGTACCGGCTTGACTGTGTCCTTGTGCACAAAGCCTGCTCCATAAAGACATGGAGTGAGAAGTTTGGTGTGGAGAAGCTCCAGTGGCCTGTACAAAGCCCTGACTTCAACCCCACTGAGCTCCTTCATGATGAACTGGACCATCACTAGTCAGCCAGGCCTTCTTGTCCAACATCAGTGCCTGACCTTAAATGTTTCTGACCTCAACAAATTTCTATATCGACTAAATGGCCAAAAACTTGGTGGAAAGCGTTCCCAGATGAGTGGAGGCTTTTAAGCTGCTAAGGCTATATTCTCACTGTGCATGGGATGGATTATTACAGGACACCATTAGGAGCCTCTACAACTGTAACTTTATCTTCCTTTCCAATAGCACTGCAATCCCACACTTCCTTCTGGGTGCAGCTGTTCTTCAGATGATGAATGCATTATTGCCTGTGGTTTTGGAATGGGTTGTCCAACAAGCTCATACAGGTGTGATGGTCAGCTGTCCAGATATTTTTGACCATGTACTGTATGTATTATATTCAGTGCATAAACAGTATACAATCATGTTGCTGTGTGTGCTCACCCAGGCCGACAGGTCTCCACACATTCCTTGCCCTCTCTGTAGAGGTGAGTTCTGCAGCTCAGGCACTCGTGACTATGACGCCCCATGCAGCTCAGGCAGTTAGGATGGCATGGCTCGCACCTCTGCGTCTCCCCGCTAAAGAAACCTGTAGGACACTTATCCACACACGTACCATCTGCAAGTACACAATGACAGCTGTGTGTTAGTAGAGACATAGTATGCTACAGGGTGTCTGCACTGCAGGATGCACTGAGGCCCCTGGACTCTTCATTCACTAACACAACATCTGTGACCTTGTGTCACAGTAGGCCACACTACTGTACTGTCTCTCTGACTCACTGAGCAGGTAGTGGTTTGGATAGCAGCTGAGGCACTGGCTGTGGTCTGGACCAGAGCACTGATGGCAGTGCTTGTGGCACAGGTGGCACTCGCCCTCGCTGTCGCCGTAGTGGTGTGAGGGGCAGTTGGTGGGGGTGGCACAGCGCCCGTGGCTGTCTGTCATCAGGCTCTCTGGGCAGCTAGAGCAGTCAGTGTCCTGTGGACCAGTGCAGGTCCGACAGGTGCTGTGACACACTGGAGAACACCAGGAACAGACAAAGAGAGGTGGGAGATGACAGTACATATGGTCAGTAATACAGCATTAACTGGTTTCATGATGCAAGTGCTATTTTGACAAACAAATTTACCAGACTGTAACTCCGTATGCACACCCAGTCAAAACCTCCAGCCTTTCCCAGACTTGTGAGTTTGGTGTACAGGTTGCCAAGAATGTCCACAGGACTGTTGGACTGTCTAATTTCGCTGTACACAGTCGTATGTAAATCTATGAGACTGGAGTTCACAAGTCCAGAGATTTGGATTGGGCAGTATTCCCAGTAGCAGACACTTGGAATTTTGCAAGGATTCTAGTGACAGAAGTATTGAACAGACTAGTATGTGATTGACACAAATGGCTCCAATCACTTATAAAGGTGCGAGACTTTCCTCAAGAACAATGGCTGATTCTACAGCAGTGACTATATGAACCCAGGACATATAAGCTCACTGGACAATGAATCACCCTGTGATTCTTTGATATAAGAGTGTCTGAACATTGATGTAGCCTACATCCAGAAACTTGTCCAGTACATGCCAAATCCAATCACAGCTGTTACTGGTGCTGGTGGAGGTGTTACACACTGTTAGGTACGATTCAGTCACTATTATTTTGCCTGGTGAGCTTAATTCATTTATCAGAATCAATTTAAATGAATCAAAATCCAGATGTAAAGAGGAGACGGCAGTTCATCTCCTTACACCTCTCAGACTGAGCCCAGGCTATGCATGTTTATACTCACCCATGCACTCCCCTGACCTGCTGTCCCTGTAGGTGTGTGAAGGGCAGGGTGAGACACATGCTCTGTTGTGGAGGGTGTTGACCGGATCAGCGCAGGCGTTGCAGGCGTTAGGGCCTGGGCCATCACACAGCTCACAGTCTGAGTGACAACGCACACACACTCTCTGCTCCGTGTCATCAAAAAACCCAGCAGGGCACACGGATACACACTGTCCCTCATGCAGGAAGGCGATCTCCTCACACTCTACACAAGAGAAAGGGGAGAGAGACAGAGGAAGGTTGAGTGAGTGTGTGTGTGTGTGTGTGTGTGTGTACGCATGAAAGTAATCTAACTGTAAATGATGAACACTCAGAAAAACAGAGAGAGAGAGAGAGAGAGAAAGAGAGAGACAAACACTGAGACAGAAAGGGACAAGTGTCCCCTACTCACTTGTACACTGGTCTTCCTCGGAGCACAGCAGACAGGCCTGTGGGCACTGGACACACTTGCCCCCCTGTGCAGTGTGTGCAGGGGGACATGATGACATGCACTGGTACTGGTGAAGCAATAAGTTCTCCTGACAGCTGAGACAGTGTGTGGCATTACGCTCACATGAGGCACAGTCAAGTGCACAGCTCTTACACACCAGTCCTGCAGGGTAGTAGCCACTGTAAGAGTGCACACACACACATACACACACACACACACACACAC
>CM067496.1:21231918-21290274 GCA_034552555.1 Semaprochilodus insignis
TGATGTAGCCTACATCCAGAAACTTGTCCAGTACATGCCAAATCCAATCACAGCTGTTACTGGTGCTGGTGGAGGTGTTACACACTGTTAGGTACGATTCAGTCACTATTATTTTGCCTGGTGAGCTTAATTAATTTATCAGAATCAATTTAAATGAATCAAAATCCAGATGTAAAGAGGAGACGGCAGTTCATCCCCTTACACCTCTCAGACTGAGCCCAGGCTATGCATGTTTATACTCACCCATGCACTCCCCTGACCTGCTGTCCCTGTAGGTGTGTGAAGGGCAGGGTGAGACACATGCTCTGTTGTGGAGGGTGTTGACCGGATCAGCGCAGGCGTTGCAGGCGTTAGGGCCTGGGCCATCACACAGCTCACAGTCTGAGTGACAACGCACACACACTCTCTGCTCCGTGTCATCAAAAAACCCAGCAGGGCACACGGATACACACTGTCCCTCATGCAGGAAGGCGATCTCCTCACACTCTACACAAGAGAAAGGGGAGAGAGACAGAAGAAGGTTGAGTGAGTGTGTGTGTGTGTGTGTGTGTGTGTGTACGCATGAAAGTAATCTAACTGTAAATGATGAACACTCAGAAAAACAGAGAGAGAGAGAGAGAGAGACAGAGAGGGACAAGTGTCCCCTACTCACTTGTACACTGGTCTTCCTCGGAGCACAGCAGACAGGCCTGTGGGCACTGGACACACTTGCCCCCCTGTGCAGTGTGTGCAGGGGGACATGATGACATGCACTGGTACTGGTGAAGCAATAAGTTCTCCTGACAGCTGAGACAGTGTGTGGCATTACGCTCACATGAGGCACAGTCAAGTGCACAGCTCTTACACACCAGTCCTGCAGGGTAGTAGCCACTGTAAGAGTGCACACACACACATACACACACACACACACACACACACACACACACACACACACACAAATGCTTTTAAAGTGTGCCTGCTGCTCCTAATCCCAGTGTCCAGGGTGTAAATCCCTTACCTCACATCTGCCCGATTACAGTTCACAGTAATTTACATGTTTCATTGTTTTTATGATGGAAAATTATTTTAAACCTGCTGCATACAAACAAACATAATCCTGGAGCAACTCCTTATACAGCAGTGCTCCAGTACTCCGATTAGCGGGCTTTAATGTCTCCAGCATTTAAAGGATAATTAGGTTATTCTGATTGTCTAGATCGGTTTACCGGAGGGTGTGGGGTGGGGGTGAGCTGAGTCTGAGTGAAAGTTCTGAATTAGGTAGCCAGCTAGTATAGTATTAATTGCTAACCGCTAGGTAGCCTGAGGTTGATCTTGGTGTGAACCGTCCAGACTAACTGAGCAAAGTAATTGATTATGGTGGTTAATAGATGTCGGAAGATTTTCCTTCCACCGCCTTCCTCTGCTTTCAAACGCAGCTGGAGAATAAGAAGCACCTTTAACTGTACCGTACAGGAGTGAGACTGACCTGTGGTGTTAACCGTACCGTACAGGAGTAAGACTGAACTGTGGGGTTTAACTGTACCGTACAGGAGTGAGACTGACCTGTGGTGTTAACTGTACCGTACAGGAGTGAGACTGAACTGTGGGGTTTAACTGTACCGTACAGGAGTGAGACTGAACTGTGGGGTTTAACTGTACCGTACAGGAGTGAGACTGACCTGTGGTGTTAACTGTACCGTACAGGAGTGAGACTGAACTGTGGGGTTTAACTGTACCGTACAGGAGTGAGACTGAACTGTGGTGTTAACTGTACCGTACAGGAGTGAGACTGAACTGTGCGGTTTAACTGTATCGTACAGGAGTGAGACTGAACCGTGGGGTTTAACTGTATCGTACAGGAGTGAGACTGAACTGTGGTGTTTAACTGTACCGTACAGGAGTGAGACTGAACTGTGGGGTTTAACTGTACCGTACAGGAGTGAGACTGAACTGTGGGGTTTAACTGTACCGTACAGGAGTGAGACTGAACTGTGGTGTTAACTGTACCGTACAGGAGTGAGACTGAACCGTGGGGTTTAACTGGTTTAACTTCACTGAACTGATTATCATCAGACTCACAAGATAAAGTCTTATAAGTTGTAAAACGACTCTGTAACTCTGTATCTGTATTGATACGCAGTATCGTTATTGATCAAATCAGAACATCCCTCTTTATGATGCGTTCTAACTTTCAAACATCAGTGCAGCTGAATTACCACTTTCGATCAGTCCTACCCAGTCCCAGTCAGGTTCTCAGGGCTAACGACCATTACAGCACACAAACCATAATCAGTATTGCTGACCTGGAACACTGGCGCACGCACTGCCCGTTCTGCAGGTAGAAGGCGCTCTTGCGAGTCGATAGGCAACGAGTGCAGCGCTGCTCATCCTGGCACTGGGCACAGCCCTGAGGACACGCCTCGCACTGTCCACTCTCCTTACTGCCAAAAGTGGCCACCGGGCATCGTGTCACACACAGCTGTTCTGCGCTTAGATACCGGCCTGAAACACACACACATACACATGCGTAAACATACACGGACACACACACAAACACACACGCATGCATACATACATAAATACATACATACACATATTTAAAATATGGCTGAAATACTGTATATATAAATATATAATAGATTATTCTGTATTTTAACCATTTAATCAATAAAATATTTAATATTTACTATACTGTTAAATATGGTCCTCATTTCTGATTATTTAAATATTTCTAATGTAATAATTTATAGGCCACATGAAGAGCATGCAGAGACAGAGATGGAGAGATAGTCAAACCCATCCACTCAGACCTGTGGTGCAGGTGCTGCACTGATTCTTCTGCTTGCCCCAGCAGGTCTCGCACGAGGGATGGCACAGCTCACACTCACCATCGTCTGAAAGACAAGCGAACAAGGCTGTTTGAGAGGGCATTATTCTGAGTGATCCGTTTTACAGGCTGATCTGTGTTTCCTGATCTGTAGAACACAGGGTCAGTACCGAAAGCAGGTTTCAGGGAAGTGAGGAGGAATCAACCAGCCAGTTTAAACGTCTCATCTGCAAGCTTATACTCAGTGATCCACACAGTCTCACTCTGTTCTTTCTTCTGTACTGCACTTCTTATTTATCACACTCTCCATCCTCTGTACTGAGAGTCTCAGACTGGTGCTTCTTCTGGTACTCCACCTAAGGCTTAACTTAACCTGCCCCTACAGCTGGACTGCTGCACTCAGCACTGTAATATACATACCATCGCTGTCCAATGAAAAACATTTATTTCCTTTTTTGTCGATTTTTACTTTTCTGCATCATGTGAACACAGCAGCTGCTGTTTACACTTTGTGAGAATCTCATGATGAATGGACCAACACAAATGGCCCAAAACTGCTTGGAAAGACGTCTGGTTCCATTGGCCCATCTGGTCACATTACATAAACACAAATTCCCTTTATGTGTGAACATACTTGGCCAATAAAGTCTTATTCTGATTCTGATTCTGAATTCACAGTTGGGATTAAGAAGATCTGGTTTAACTCCTTTGTTCCTACAGTATGTTTCATGTTCTTCTAAATGATTTTTTTTTTAAATTTAAAACCATCAAACTTAAAAAACAAATCATCAATCAATCAAACTTATGGACTGTGATTATGCATTTTCCAAAGTTCTGTATTAGGGATTGTATGATTCACTGCTTTGCACTGGCACAAAAGATCTCAATGGGATTTTCTGAACTGTGAAGTTTGAGATGAACTCCGAATGCATTATTTCTAACGTCTTTGCATTTGTAAAATCTGATTTATTTAGAGCCACATGCCTTTATTGTTTAGAAATGTGCCCTACAAACAATTTTGTATAGGCTTGTTTGTAAAAGGGCCAATGTTTCTTAGAACAGCATTAATGATGCATTTAAGTCAAGTAAAATGCCACTTTTTAGTTCATTTATGATTTGCATTATGCTTAATTATATCTGTATCAATTTATCTGCATCATAATGAATAGCATTCAAAGAATAATTTTCTTTTGCTTTGCGTCATGTTCAATCAAATCATGTACAATCACACTGCATCACAATAAGGCTGAACTGTGAATCATATCGCATTAGTAGCAGCTTCATATGTATCTTTAATGTATGAGTGTATGTAGTGTATATAACAGCAGCGAGTGGTGCTCACCAGAGAGGTAGGTTTTAGCAGGGCAGACGTCTTGCACTGACACACACTCTCCGCTGGCCAGGACCAGGCCTTCACCACAGCCGACGCACTCGTTTTCTCCTGGTCCACTGCACTTCTGGCAGTCTGGGTGACACTCCTCGCATTCCTGAGTGTCCTCGTCTCCGTAGAAACCCTCTGGACACTCCTGCACACACGTCCCGTCTGCAGCAAACCCGTTTTACTGACCATTACTTTCAGCAAGGCTGTAACTGGTTTACTGGAGTCTCCTCCAAACAGAGAAGCCAGGTAAATGCACTGCTCACACCACTTTCACATATTCTCCAGTTTCACATATTCTCCATTCCAGTTTTACTGAAGAGGCACGTCTGAAGTCTGTTATCAACCAGACACCGGCTGCGTCCGAAATCACCTCCGTCCATGCTACACCGTACACAGTGACCTATACAACTAAACCTGTCACTGTCCAAATGGGTTCAAGCACATCACTAACTCTTACCTGATAGGAAGAGGTCAGTCTCACACCAGTGGCACTCATCCTCGTCACAGCTGACACAGTCGTGCTCGCAGGCCACACAGCTCATTGTGTCCTCCACCGCGTACGTCTTAGCAGGGCAGTGTTTATAGCAGCCCTCCTCGTACCTGCACCGCACACACAGCAACATGTGTTTATAAAGGACTTCAGTTTCCAGTCATAACTAACCAACTGCTCATGTACACAGACAGGAGAGTCTCTTACTTATAATAGCCTTCAGTGCAGGACAGGCAGTGTTTGGGGTTATCTGGAACAGAAGGGAACAGGTAAAGTATACAGGGAACTGGATAAGCAATGTTAAGCTCTGGGTTGACTGGGTTAGCTGTTCACCTGAACGCTGAGCTGATATTCTCACTACCTGCACTGTACACTACTATATACATGTCTACTGTTTACTAACACGTACTTACTGCACACCCGGCCACTTCAACACCCTGTACTGTCCAATATGTACACTTACACTAAGCTGTTTTTCACTCTACAAGCATATGCTAACTGCTGTTAGCATCTCAACATACTGACGTACAGTTACTGCTCTGCACATCTGTTTTAGTGCTTATGCACATGTTTTAATGTGTCTCTGTCTTTTGATCTTTGCACTATTAGTACTCATCTATATTTGAGTTACTGCACTGGAGAAGTAGCCTGGCAGTGTTCTGTTATACTGTACACCCTGTACTGGTATAATGACAAAGTTGAATTGAATTGAATTCATTAATATAGGCTTATGGAGATAGCACCTGACACTGCTTTCAACTTCTGCCCTGATGAAGACCACATAGACCACAATCAACATGGTCGAATTAATAACATAATTTTAATATAATTTTAATAGCATAATTTTGAGGTAGCACAACCTGACATCCTTGAGCGAGATTAATAGCCTTTTTGTACAAGCAGTCGTCATATCTCAGCTACAAATGAAACTAGACTAAACCTGATTACCATTTGTAAAATAATAATAATAAGTAATAATTGGCTGTCCAAAAGTGTCTGTTTAGGCAAAAGAGGCAGCAATGCATTATACAACTTAACTCCAGTGGTAGAGTTAATGTACCTTAGTTGTAACCTGAATATTACAATAAATGCATCAAAGTAAATAAAAAATATTAGAGTAAAAAGTAGAAAAGTAAATTCATCACGGTAAAATTAAAATACTTCATTTACATCCCGAGTGTTTTTAAATCATCTACACATAATAATATACATATACACCCATCGGCCACTTCGTTAGGTCCAACCTCCTTATATCTACAACCCACTGACCATATAGGACACTCTGTAGTTGTACAGTTCCTGTAGTCCATCTGTTTCTCTGTATACTTTATTACCCTGTTCTTCAATGGTCAGGACCCCCACAGGACCACCACAGAGCAGGTATTATGTAGGTGGTGGATCATTCTCAGCACTGCAGTGACACTGACGTGGTGGTGGTGTGTTAGTGTGTGTTGTGCTGGTCCGAGTGGATCAGACACAGCAGTGCTGCTGGACATTTCAGTGTCACTGCTGGACTGAGAATCATCCACCAACAAAAACTATCCTGCCAACAGCGTCCTGTGGGCAGCATCATGTGGGGGGCGTCCTGTGACCACTGGTGAAGGACTAGAGGATGACCAACACTGCACTGTGCAGCAGCAGATGAGCTATCGTCTCTGACTGGACAAGGTGGACCAGTGGTAGCACAGTGTTATTCTAGTTGCCCCATGTCAGATTGTGCCCTGCTCTCTCCTCTATGGTCTATTCCTCACTCTATCCTGAATATGAGAGCTCTCCTCCACTGTTACTGTGTGTGAGAAGAGCTAATGAGGCTGATGAGTGTCAGTAAGGCTACATACGAGTTAGAGAGCATATCAGAACTTACAGAGGACGCATTTCTTACAGCCTTCTTCACATGCCATGCAGTCATCATACTCAGGGTCCTCGACCTCCCCTACACACGCATACACACAGTGATGGTCAGCCACATATCTCATATTATACAGTTTTCCACCTAGCACAGATATAGTTTTGTATCCATACTGTTGCTGTTGGACCAAAGCCTTGTGTCTCCAATATGGGCACGTTACAGGAGCATGAGGATAAAACTTTTGCCAATATCGGTTTATTAAAAAAAACAGTTTGGACCACGTCCATTTCATTGTTCATATATTTTTGGTAATATATAAAAGAAATATGTTAAAATCTATTTTAAAAAATCAGGAAGTTTAGCTTCAGCAGCAAAAATATAGCATCAGAAACCACATAGGTAAGTCTATTTGGGATTACCTAACAGCTAGCTTGCACAGTGAGTGTAAGCCTCCATCTGTTAGCTACAGTAGCCTATTCAGGTAGCAGGGAACATTCCCAGAACTTTGGCTAACATTCTCTGCAAGTTCTAATAAAGTTCTAATAAAATGTTTTAATCTAATGTTCAGAGAACGTTTTAAAGATGTTTATAATGTTCCTGTGATTAGGTTAGATGTTGATGTTGAGATGAACACTAACTGCAGCATTCAGAGGATGTTTCAAGGGCCACAGTTTATGTTCCATGATAACAGAAGATTGAGACCTGAGATGGCAGAACGTGTTTAGAGAACGTTCTCCTACCTTTAGAAAGAACATTTTGGCACTTCCCACTGGAAACATTAATAGAACATTGCACTGCACGTTCTAATAACGTTCTTAGAACAAATCATTTCTAGCTGGGTTAGCAGTACCAGGGCTAAATTAAGAAGCCAACTTCGGACACCAAACATGTCTTGGCTGATCAGCTACATGTGGGGTGAAGATGTGATCAGCTCTGTGGACTGTCAGTTAGTTATGTGTATATTGGTTCCGTACTAGAGAGACATGAACTGCCGAAACCAAATTGTTTGTGTCAACATACTTGGCCATTAAACCTGATTCTGATTCTGTACTGTTTGAGTTGTACAGCTTGATTATTGAACATAAAGGTCTATATTAACTATCTACAGCTCTGAATACTGAATGAGCTAGGCCTCCTACCCTCTCCACACTCGAGCGGCATGCAGGTCCCATGGCTGAGGTAGTAGGAAGTGTTGCATTTGAGGCAGTGTGTGGCGGAGGAGCAGAGTTTGCAGTTCTCCGGACACGGCTCGCACGTCTTCACCGTAGTGTGGAAGTGAGCCTCAGGGCACGCGGTCACACACACTCCACCGAACAGGTACCGGTCCAGGCCGAACTTATCTGTAAAGTATTGCAACACAGGCATATGGTTCCTTTACGTACACAGCACTTTGCTCTGTATTCAAATTCAGTCATAATATATCAATCAAGATGAATGGTCTCTAAAGCACCGCATGTCCATATACCACCATCTGTTACACCAAAAACTGTCAGCTACATAGTTCATAACTGTGTGGTGGAAGGAGTGTAGACTTTTATACAGGTGTGCTGCAGCTTTAAAATTACCCTTCGCTGGGACTACGCGGCCCACTATACTAGAGAACACTCTCCTGGCATTTGCCAAACCCAGAGACAGTGAATGATGATTCATCACTTCACACAAAATTCCACTGCTCCAGTGATTCTGTAGATAGTGATCTTTGGCTTGTGTGCAGCTGCTCAGCCACGGAAACCCGTTTCATGAAGCTCCTGATGTTCGGTTCTTGTGCTGATGTTTCTTCTAGAGGCAGTTTGAAACTCTGTGGTGAGTAATGCGACAGAGGATAGACCAGGGTATATGTGTGGCTGGGCTGATGTTGCTCCTCGATGCTTCCATCTCACAATAATAGCACTTACAGTTGACCAGGGAACATCTAGCAGGACTGACTTCTGTTAAAGGTTGCATTCTATGCCAGTGGCACTTTTAAAGTGGCTGAGCTCTTCAGCATGATCCTGACTAGACTTAGCTGCACTCAAGAGTACCTGCACTCAACAATAAGGAAACATGCCCAGATACTTATATAATACATAAACCATATTCCAAGATTCTGAAGGAGAAAGTTACTCCACTGCTGCGTTTCCTTCACTGGCTTACTGTAGCTGCCCAGATTTGATTTAAAACTTGCATCCTGCCTACAAGGCCAAGAATGGACCAGCCCCTCCCTACCTCATGGCAATGGTTAAGAGTCGGTCTGTTCCTCGAGCCCTTCCAGTTTCTAGGAAAGCTCAACTTGACCCGCCTTCCCTGAAGATACATGGTAGACAACCTTCAGGACTTTTCTCCATCCTGGAGCCCAGATGGTGGAATGAACTTCCACTGGCTGTCTGAACAGCAGACACTGTCTTCCGTCTTTTAGTGAAGCGCTCAAGTGAATAATCACTAATAGATGTGTATATTGTAATGCTTTGTTTTGGTACTTATACTGCGATTCTTCTCTCTTGGCATGTAACGCTGGGTTGGGGCTGCCAGGTAGTACATTTCTGCTGTGTTTAACTCAGTATTCTTCTGTCTAAGTATCAGCACTGGCCCTTGTTCGGGCAGCATCTGAGCTCAAGGCGTGTTTTAGACTCTAACCTTCTTCTACTAGCTAGAAAACATTCTCTGATGGAACACTAAGCACGGTTGTAAGTCACTCTGGATGTGTCAACCATGTAAAATGATCATATTAGCTTCCTAGCGTGCTAATTTCAATCCTCTGTATGTCTTGTACATATTAAAGTATTGACAATAAACTACTTGACTTGACTTGACTAATGAGGAGCCTGAACACTGATCGATAAGCCACAGTCAGTTCAGAAAATTGACTAATAGTCTGGCTCCTCAAATGAGTTAGTCAAGGCTGTGCACTTTAACCATACCTGTTCAACCTGTACACAGAACAAATAATGAGAGAAGCAGGACAGGGCGGAGATGATCCAGGATTCAGGATTGTTGGAAGATACATCAGTGATGTTCAATATGCAAATTATGTAACTAGGGCTGTGATGATAACCGCATAACCACATTATTATGGTCATGTGATGCAATTTTTTGCTGGTGTAAAAATGTTGCATTTGTAACACCCACAAATTATATTCCACAAATTATGTGTTGGGTGGCACCTGGCCTTCTTTAAGCCTCTGTTAAGGCTTGTGTTGAGCTGCCTGTTCCTGAAAATCATGATTGCCTCTGCTTGGCATGGTGACATCCAAGATGATGGAGGAGCTATGCTCCAGCAAATTTCAAAAAGAGCTAAAAGGATCAGAATCTCCTACAGTAGCTCGAACTGAGCTAGAAACATCAAGTCAAATGTGGAAGAGCCTGGAGTTTCAGCTTCTGAAAGTAGTGATGGAGATCTTCACACTACTTTCAGTTTTCCAGAATGGACAGTATCATGTTTGCACCTAAAGACATTGGGCCTGTTGGTTTTGTGCTTTGTGCTTTGTTTAGTGGAACTGCATCTTCAAAATCAGCTGAGATACCAGCTGCAAAGTTCTAGCCCCCGAAAACAATGTGGAGAAAAAAGGAAGTTAGCTGCCAAACTGTGGGGACATGTAGTTTTATCACCGTGGCAAGAAAATTCATACTGTCACAGCTCCAGGTACAACATTCATAGTAGAACATCTGGAAACACGAAGGCCCTTTAGGAAGGTTAAAGAACACAGTGAAAAGGCAGGATTTCATCTCAACATGAAGAGGCTAAAACAACAGGACAGACAGCTAGCGTTACCATTGATGGAGAAGCCGTGAAGGTGGTGGAAAGCTTCAGCCTACTTGGAGCAATTATTAACAATTACACTCAGGACATTTGGCACGGATTGGCACTCGGCTTGGAAAGATCTTTAAATGCAATGATTGGTCTGAATGAAAAGCTGGACTTCTAAGAGTTTTAAGAGAACCCTGGATGGCAAAAAACAGAAGAAAACAGACCAAATTAAAGCCCAGAAAATGAAACTGAAGCAGCCTTATTTTGGACATTCTGAGAAGATCTAATTCATTGCCATTGCCATTGGTCATAAAACTACAACAGCTGTGGGTAAAAGAGGAGGAGGATAATCACAGCTACAAGATAGATGGATACAATCAGAGGAATCATGAACCAGCCAATCAGAAGCCTGAAATACAAACAGAGGACAGGAAATGCCATCCATGGGTCACCAGGACTTTGAAACCAAGCAACTTGATGGCACTTAATAACAGTGTGACGTCAGTATAGAGCAAGTTAGCTTTAAGCTAAGGCTCTTTAATTGAATACATAAGCAGGGAGAAGCTAATGCATGGCTAGCATAGCAATCAGGTCACTTCTAGCCATACAGCTCCACTTGAAGGTAGACTGTACACCCACTTCTAATACCCTACAACCCAGCACAATATAGACCGACATTTAAACTGCATAGCCATTGTCTCATTTCCAGTTTCAGGTGTGCTAAAATACCAGATAACACAAAGTGTGTTAGTTACCATTTACTTTTGGACTTATCGCTGCATATACCTGAAGCTAAGAACACACCAAATTCAATCAAACAATCAATCAGTCAATCAATCAATTACTTCCGTCATCTCTTACCTTTGTCACAGCTAGTGCAGTTAGCAGGTCCAGTGTCCACACATTCAGCACAGGTGTGGTCACACACCTGGCACTGTCCATTAGACTGGTACTTCCCCACGGAGCAGCGTGTGACACAGCGGCCCTCATCCAACCAGCTGAGACACGAGAGCAGAAACAGATCAGCTGAACTAAAGAATACTGTACTGTAGAGCTGTTAAATGATTCAATTATTGATCAGAATAATCATATAATTGCATGCTCTTTAAATGAAATCAAGTTTTAATAGAGTCAAATTTTGGTACATACATTTAAATCAGAGTAATATGACCAATCCAGCTGATTGTGATTAATGGACCCATTTCAATCTATATAATCAATGTGACTCAACTATTGTGCAATATTTGCAGCTGCACCTCATCACCTGTACATCAGCTGTACATCACCTGTATACCACCTGTATACATCTTGTACTGACTGCCAACATCAGTAATTCGTGCACTCTAACTGCCTATACCATCAGTATTTCGGTTACTGCCAAGATTAGATTATCATTATTTGTGTACCTGGTATAAGAGTACAGGTAACATAACTGTACAATATCTGTGCAACTGTGCAATATACTGTATATCTGTGCAATTACACATTTAAATTTGTATAGTTTCTTATTGTATTTTATTTCCACCTAACAATAGAGATTTGTTTATTTTTTGTGATTTCTTATATTTCATATTTTGTATAACTTGCACTTTAGTCTCCCTCCTGCTCTGTATCTGTTTACTGTATATTCTGCTGTAACAATGCAAATTTCCCCATGTGGGATAATAAAAGGCTAAAGGCCATCTTATGTTAAATGAGATGAATGTGGCAAATGTGATTAAGTGCAGTTACATGTAATTATTCACAGTTTATCACATTTGGCCCTTTCTGTGTGTATGTTCTCTCCATGTCTGTGTGGGCTTCATCTTTCGGGTGCTCCGGTTTCCTCCCACAGTCCAAACACATGCAGTCAGGTGAACTGAAGATGCTAAATTGTCCCCAGCCCTAGGTGTGAGTGTGTGTAGGTGTGGTTGTCTGTGTATCTGTCCTGTGAAGGACTGGCGGCCTGTCCGGGGAATTTCCTGCCCTCCACCCAATGAGCGTTGGGATAGGCTCCAGCACTCCAGAAGGATTAATGGTTTAGATGTGATCAAATAGGACCCTAATGAAACATTCATGTGTATTTCAGCAGGATAATTGCTGGACCCACCCTGAACATGACCACAACACAACAGTTGACTCAGGCATTACACATTCCCGAAGTGGAAGAACTACTGTCCGGCCTCACGCAACCTGGAGACTAGGGATTCTTTGAACCAGCACTGAACCTCACCGAGAAGCTGTGCACCCAATGCAGTCATCATTTCTAGGCCCTTTGCATTTATAACAGGTCCCGTCGCATGCACGGCACGTCCCTCCATCATCCTGGAACTCTCCTGTAACACACATGCACACAACAAGATGCATGGTGATGATCCCTCCTACAGTCCAAGTACAGCACTGGAAATATCAAGATGACTGACTCACCATCATCACAGTCATGACTCAGAACACACACTCCATCCTGCAGTGTGTGTCCATCCACACACATGGTGCAGTTCCCTTTGCCCGGACCAATACAGGCTAGACAGCTAGCGTCACACCTGTGCAGAGTAACACACACAAACCCTGAAAACCCTGAATGAGCACAAAGATAACAGGGTTACATATGATCAGCTGGGTGTTAACGGGTGGTCTGTTCCAGCTTGCTGTTACTAGTCTGAGAAGGGTTTACAGCCAGGAAGGAACAGCCCAAATGGGGTTCTCTTTGGCTGAACTGTCCCTCTGGAGGAAATTCTACTACTAGTACTGCTACTACTACTAATAATAAAATATATTTAAAAATTAATAAAAATAACAACAACAACTAATGATAATAAAATATATTAAAAACAATAAAATAATTATGACGATGATTATTAATTATGACGTTATTGCTATTATTATTATTATTATTTGTTTTTTTATTTTTTTTATTCAATTTTATTTTATTTTATTTTAAAATGAGACCAAATTACATTGAAATACCTTCCAAACCTTAGTTTTTAAATTTCCACTTCATTTATTTTTTGCTATAACCAAAACTATGTACCATAAACAGCAAAAAAACTAAACAACAAAAAAAACCTTTTTTTCAGTGCTGTATGAAATAAACAGGCAGCTGTTGACACCCCCTTTACCCTTTGGGGACCAGGTGAAGAAAAAAAATGGAAAAACTGGGAGCTAGAAGTCTAAAAATTATCATTTTACACCAGCTTTCACCAGCAGCACTCCATAGGGACCAGGTGGGGAAACATTACTTAGCATTAGCATGCTAATTTTTACTGTTCATTACTCTTACCCTTCAGGGCTTTGGTACTGCTGCCCATTGCATTAGTTTGAAATGAGTGGATCAGCAGTAAGAGACCTCCACACATACCTCCTGCAAAAGCTCTGGATCGGTCCCATGCTATCCAAACGGGACTGGATGGAGTAAAAACCCTGGCTGCAGGAGGATACACACCTCCATTCCTCCATCAGGTACTCATCAGCACAGCGGGTACACGACTCCAGACCTGCAGCTGCACATAAACACATTCTCAGACGTTTTTTCTAAACCCTTTACATTAAACACACAGACCATCCACCATTAAACCAGTTCTGCATGCTCTCTGATACGCTTGGACACAACCATTGGTCAGAACCTGCGCAGGTGGCACAGGCTGCATGGCACGGCTCACAGGCATCACTCTGCTCACTGTAGTAGGTACCAGTCTCACAAGTCTTCTGGCATTTGTTTCCAGTTAGGCTGAGAAAGAGAGAGGGACGTATAAGAGCTTTATAACATTCCTATAGCATTCCTTTCCATGGTTATAAAATGACCTCCATTACCTTGTGCCTTCGGGACATTCAGTGCAAATACTGGATGAAGTACACTTCACACAGTTCTCACTGCATTTCCTACATGTGTTCTCCTCTGTGGTTGGAACAAGAGATACATGAAAGGTTATTAGAACTTATCAGAACAGGAAAACCAAGGATCTATCCCTTCTCAAGTAAGTTCTGGCCACCTCCAGTAGTCCACCCAGAGTGAGTTCTTTTGGGATGTATGAGACACCTGACCATCACATCCATATGAGCTTTTTGGACATCCCTTTCTAAAACCATGGGCATCAATTAATATGGATCCACCAAACCCAAATCCATGCACCAGATACTAAAGCATGACCCATCACTGCAGAGAACATGTTTCCACTGGTCCAGACTCCAGGAGCAGCGTGCTTTACACCAATCGAGACAATGCTCGGCATGGTGCATGGTGCTCTTAGATTTGTGTGCAGCTGCTTGGCCTTGGAAACCCATTTCCTGAAGCTCCCAATACACAGTTCATGTGCCGGCATTCCTATCCTAAAGCAGTTCGGAACTCTTTATTGAGGGAGTACAGGCAAATTTGACATGTTATGTGTTTGGGCTCTTCAAATGCATCTTAATCTTCTAAGCTGCTTATCCTTAATCACATTGGGTGCTGGAGACAATCCCAGTGCTCACTGGGCAGAAGGCAGGAAACACCCTGGAAAGGCTGCCAGTCCAAGGCAGAGTGGCTCTTCAAATTCTACTGCCAGTGTTTGTCAAAGGAGAATGCATGGCCATGTGCTTGATTTTATACACCTGTTAGCTAAACTAGGAGGGGTGTCCTGAAACTTTTGGCCATATAATGTATAGCTACAGTTCTAGAATGTCACAGAATTGACTCCATGTCATCTGCAGAATGGTATGGGGAATCAGTAGGCTAGAGGCAAACACAATAGTCATTTTAGTTATATTAGCTTTTTTGCATGTTTTAAAATAATTATTATGCTACTTATGATGTCCTGTGAGGAATTGATGACTTGTTCAGGATGTTCCCGGCTTTCCACCCAGTGAACAATGGGATAGGCACCAGCACTCCCTTCGGCCAAGGAGGATAAGGATAATAAATGATGATAAATTTAGACTGATTTAAGCAATATTTATTGAGCTACACATACAGAGGTAGTGTCTCTCAGTATGGCATCGGGAGTCTCGGCATGGAGTTGTTCCTAATGGTGTCCTGTGACAATCCATCCCATGCAGCTTGAATATTCTCACACAGTTCCTGCAGATAGTGCAGTAGGGGTGGAGGTGGAGTGACACCAGGCCTTCTGGACGTGTGACGCATGACAACAAACTGTTCACCTTGGTGCTGACCACGGTGCCTCCATACACAGATTCGTTGGTCGTCGACACCAAGGCAAAAGCGGGACTCGTCACTGAAGATGACCCGCTGCCATTCCAAATCACTCCATGACAGTCTGGCACGACAACATTCCAGCCTTTGGTGACATTCAGTCAGGTACAGTGATAAGGCCCGTCCTTGCTTACGTCACATGTGCGGTCGAGCATGAAACTTGAATCATGTGCATGTCTCATGATGCCTACACACCAAGTTTCATTCCTGTGGGTTAACTCCTTCTGTGTGCAGCTATTCCTTGGATGATGAGTGTATGTTCTCTTCTGGTGAATAGGGCTTTATGTTAATGCTGTGGCATGCATTGGTGACTAAGGTCAACACGTCACTGAAATCAGTGGAAAGAGGTGTGGTATTGATACCATAACAGAGGGCTTCATTTTTAAAACTTCAACAAGTTCTTTCTATTCATCACTTGTTCCACTGCCTACTCACCATGGTCAAGGTAGTATCCATCTCCACAGCTGGTCACACAGCTGCTGGTCTCCTCATCCAAGTGGTATCCAGGTTTGCAGGAGGAGCACTGGTCACTACGGCTGCCTGTACACGTTGTGCAGGCCAAGTAGCACCTCTTACAGCGCTTCCTGTCACCCCAGAAGCCCTGTGGACACCTAGACACACATGTCCTGCACACCCACAAAGAAGTTAGATGGTTTGGCAATGATTCACTACGATCAACCGTGTGTATGATATGAATGAAATGAGAGTCAGACCTGGTGCCGTTCTTGAATTTCAAGAAATAGTGCAAACAGGAAATACACTGATGCGGACCGGGACCCTCACACCCATCCTCACTGCATTCCGGATCGCAAGAGCCTTTAACAGATGGAGAAGGTGAACAGGAGAACCGAATTCTTAGAGAACCTCATATTCTCCAATCAGCTGTAATGAGCAGCACATTAAACTAAACAATGTACCAAACCCACTTTCATATTCCTCCGTGTTGTCATCATCTGTGGACATCTCAGCCGAACGGGGCCGCTCATGCCGTTTGTATGGGTGGCTGGAGGTGCCGTATAGCACCAGAACCCATTCTAACAGTCTCCCTACACACAGCCATTCAAAAGCAGCCACAACAAAAAGTGAGTTTGAGAATTCAGAACTTTCGGTATTGATTATGATGATGGCAGTTCTGGTCACCGTGTAGCCGTGTGTTCCTCCTGGGGGACGGGGTGTCTCTGACTTCCAGGATCCAGTCTCCAGCTGCTTTCTCCCCCCAGCAGTGCGTGGTCATGAACTCCCACTTCACAAAGCCCTCAGGGGAGTGGTCATTGGGCCTGGACCAGAACACCAGTGCAGAAACTTTAAGGTACTTTAAGTAAAGCTGCTGGAATTGCTACTAATTAATGACTGCAAGGCCAATGAACTCCAAACACCGTATTCTAAAAACGGTACTAATGCTAATTAGAAGTGGTTCTAAACTGATCCAGTTCAGGGTTGTGCAGATGTGTCTTCTTACCGGATAGCAAGGATCTCAGATGTGGTCCCGGATGGGGAGGTGAGGGTTATGGACAGGTCTCCGCGGCGTGGGTGAGTGATGGTGACACGTAGGATTACATGCTCCAGGTAAGCAACATGATGACTATGCTGGGCAGAGCAACCTGAGGACTTATACACTGACCTCAGCACTCTCTCTGGACTGATAACTCTGGTGCAGAAAGATGAATCATAATTAATTTATTATTATTATTATTATTATTATTATTACTCCTGAATGACTATGTTCAGTTTAGTTCACTGCATGAACACATTACAGTTTTACCTTGCATTCTGAGCAATGCTTTCCTCACACACATGCTGAGTAGGAACTTGCTGCCAACTCTCTGCCTCTTTCACCATTGCCTCAGCATCCATTAGTCCGAAACCATACAGGTGACTCACTGTCATAAGATCAAAGATAATGGACTTTACACATCAAAGAGAAAGAGAGGTACAACATTAGAATAAGACTACCTTTATAAATGTATGAAGGGTTTAAAATGAGGTTATTAATTGTTATTAATTAGGCCATCAACACTTTAAAATCATTAATAAACAGTTATAACACCTTAATAAAAGGGCCACAGTGACCTGTTGTTTGGCTAACAGTGAACTCAGCTCAGATTTGATGTATCTTACTTTGTCTTCTCCATCAGTCAGCATTAAAACTGTCAACTTCAACACATACAACTCACTTTTGCCCATTTTAATAATGTGTTATAACTATTTATAAATACTTTATAAAGTGCTAGTTTATGACCTAACTAAAGAACGCATTAATAAGCAAATTTTAACCCATCTATAAACCCTTTAGTAGGGCAGTCTTATGCTAAAATGGTACTAATAGCAGTAATAATAAGAACACACTTACAAGGGTGTTAATAATAAACAACCATTGACTAAAAACAGCGTTATGTGCCACAGATTGACTGCGGTGTCTAGACTTTTGATCTGGCTACCATCATATCCTGCTCCATTGCTCTGCCAGTCAGGAGCACTGAGGTGACCGCGGCGTGACGTTTTCACAACGATGTGCTGCACGTCCCTCCAGGTCAGCAGGGGGCTGAAGTCATAGGTTAAAATTCAAAAGAACATGTAGTTTGTAAACGTGTAAGTTTAAAGCCTCAGCATGATATAAAATAGTCACAGCTTTATATATCAACTACATATGGGTGTTTTCCACTGCACAAAGTACCAGAACCTTTGTGCACCAGAACACTGTAACTCTGCTTTTTCCCATGGACATCAATCCAGTCCCAAAGACCAGTTTCATGGTTTGTTGGAGATTGCTCATGATCGGTACCAATAGGACCTTCTGGAAGAGTCTCTCCTTTGGTAACACTGGAAGCTGGAGCCAAGTTAGCAAATTCTTTACTTTTCCAGGTGAAGGTGTAGCCACAACTACAACACAGATTAGTCCAGAATCTAAACAACAGTGGAATTTTAGGAAGGATCACTGTGTAAAAGGTAGTGGTGACGGGAACCAGGGTTCTCCATGTCTACAACACACATATAAACATTTTATTTACTATCTAAACCACCAGTGAACCTACACGTGTCTTCTGAGTTTATGTGGAATGTTAATGATGGGAAAATCATCATGTTTAGGGGCTATTTTGCCTTTCAATGCTCTACATGTTCCCCTCCTGTATTAATAGATTAAATACATGGATTAAAATGCACTTTAATCCATAACTCATCACATAAACGATGCTGTAAACCAATGTGTCTGACGTTAGGTAGCACAGTCATGTAATAACTTTCAATAGCCATTAAACTCTTCAGACACCTGGTTCCTATCACCATCACTGTGAACAATTTTGGCCTGGGAATTTATCTAGAACAGAGCACTTAACCTTAAACCACTTTGAGTGATTTTGTTGATTTAATTATGTAGAATATTAAAAATAAATCTGCTACAGGTTCTCTTTAGGTTGTGTTGGGGTCCTGTTCATCTCAGTTCCTGCTTCTGAATGTGCAGTGGAAAAGCATCATATGTGATGCTGTCTAAGTAGCAGGAGAGGAAACTGAGTCTTACTTTGCCTCCAAAGTTAGGGCAATCATTCCGGCAGCTATGGGGGCCGAGGCTGAAGTGCCAGAGTGCTCATTGGTGCAGCGCTGCCTCAGGTCTGTCGTCACCTGCACACAACAACAACAAAACACGTGTGTGCAACAACTGTGACCTACACAACCCATGGAGAAACAGCACGCATCCAATATGGCATGGCATAACCTCAGATACTCAGATAAGGGGCGTGCACTGTATATCAGTGATCATCAAACCTGCTTCTGGAGCATTTAGGTGAGGCCAGTCGTTCTCTGAGTAGAGTTTAGAGCCATTTTCTGCCATTTGTGTTTTTACACTCACAAGAATTTATCTTCTGCATTTAACCCATCTGTGAAGTGAAACACCCACATACACACACACTAGTGATCACACTAGGGCGCAGTGAGCACACTTGCCCGGAGCAGTGGGCAGCCCTATGCACAGAGCCCAGGGAGCAGTTGGGGGTGCTCAAGGGCACTTTGGTTGTTACTTGTTGGGAGTAATCATTGAGAGTAATCATTGAGAGTAACCACTGGGAGAAATCATTGGGAGTAATCATTGGGAGTAACCATTGAGAGTAACCATTGAGAGTTACCATTGGGAGTAATCATTGGGAGTTACCATTGAGAGTAACCACTGGGAGTAATCATTGGGAGTAATCACTGGGAGTAATCACTGAGAGTAATCATTGGGAGTAACTATTGGGAGTAATCATTGGGAGTAATCACTAGGAGTAATCACTGGGAGTTATCATTGGGAGTAACCATTGGGAGTAATCATTGGGAGTAATCACTGGGAGTAATCACTGGGAGTTATCATTGGGAGTAACCATTGGGAGTAATCATTGGGAGTAACCATTGGGAGTTGCTCTTTTTTGCTGCGGTAACAGACTCTACTCCCCCTGGGAAGGTTTTACACTATGTAGGAACTTTGCTGTGAGGATTTGCATTCAACCACAAGAGCATTATTAATGAGGTCAGCTGGAATTCACCAGTTAGAGGAGTGTCTGGATACTTTCTGCAGCAAGCTGATAGCACATAGGTGCATAAACTTAACCACTGGTCATAGATGCAGATCTTCCCCTCATCTTGAGGCAGATTGCCAGATTGCTTCCTGGCCCTGCAGTTCCTCAGCCACCTCCAAAGTTCATCACCAGAGTTCTAGCCTATTACACATGAGTGAAACACATGCACAGCCTCCATACATCATTTTCCCTCCCTTTCTTCTACAACCGTTGTTCTCTATTGCTGTTTTGTCACCTGTGTATGATCTGTATTTGAAGTGCTACCTAGCTTCCTGCCTAACCCAGGCCAGAATCTGCCTGTTACTGACTATTATCTTCTCATTCTATCCTCTGTCTGTATCCTGCTGTTAAAATATTGCAGGAAAAGGGATTCATTACATCAAGGTATCACTCATCTATCATCACGTTTATTTGCATACTGAAGTAAGCAGGTAAACCTGGGGCTTATTTTACTACAGAACAAAGTAATGCAAAATACATACAAAGTTTATGTGGGACCAAAAAGCGGTGGAGCATGCGATATGCCCAGAGCCTGGTTTGCCAATGCCACAGTCTGTGATCATATTGCATGATCAAACATTTGAACAGTAAGGTCTTTGTAAACCTTAGCCCCTCCCAATCCAGGTGTGTATTAAACCTCTTGTATTAAACCACAGTGACTCACAATGCCCAGGCCTTGGCTCTCGCCGCTGCTGTAGGTTGTGGCTAGAGTGGAGGCGCACTCCTCAAGGTACCAGGGCTTGCGGCCACTCTGGGTGGTGCTGCCCAGAGAGATGGTATAGATGCTGTTGGTGTAGCCATCGCAAGAGCAGTGGTCCTGGCTCCGCCCTCCGTTGCCCGATGCCCACACGAAGATGGAGCCGCGCCCCTTCCTACCCTGCAAGGAAGGCAGTTCTGATGTCATGACACTGTATGCCCCAGGTGTTTAAATCCTGTGTAGCCCAAAACAGCGAAAGAAACCAGCTCAACTCTGTAATACGGCTCAGCCAGTATGTTGGGTTTTGCTGATAACATTGAGGTTATCACCAGTATTGAGGTTCTTTAGGTTCATTAGTACTGGCAAAAGCCCTCTGATAAAGTGCCGATCATTAAGTCTGACAGTCATCTTAAAACCACACCTCACTGATCTATCTGAACCTCCAGGACACCTCACTGATCCATCTGAACCTCCACCACACCTCACTGATCTATCTGAACCTCTACCACACCTCACTGATGTATCGGAACCTCCACCACACCTCACTGATCTATCTGAACCTCCACAACACCTCACTGATCTATCTGAACCTCCACAAAACCTCACTGATCTATCTGAACCTCCACCACACCTCACTGATCTATCTGAATCTCCACCACACCTCACTGATCTATCTGAACCTCCACTACACCTCACTGATCTATCTGAACCTCCACCACACCTCACTGATCTATCTGAACCTCTACGACACCTCACTGATCTATCTGAACCTCCACCACACCTCACTGATCTATCTGAACCTCCACCACACCTGACTGATCTATCTGAAGCTCCACAATACCTCACTGATCTGTCTGAACCTCCACCACACCTCACTGATCTGTCTGAACCTCCACCACACCTCACTGACCAACTACTACCTCTGGACTAATCCAGTTCACTCTGGACATTATGTACATTGATGTACAGTCACCTTATGGTATACATATCACCCATAGTGTAATTCTACCTCCATATACTGTCAACTGTACATTCTGCATATTTTGCGCATCCATGCACAGTCACTTCACATTCATAACTTCGTATTTATATTTATATTGTAACTGTTGCGGTAGTTTACTCCCATTCTCACACTGAGTGAACTGTCTGTATGTAAATATCTTAACTCTCTATACTGTATATTACTGCTCTTTCATTGTTTATTGTTTCATCTTGGAGATTGTCGTACGTTGTATGCAACGATTGGAGTTGGTTTAATTGTTGACCATCTTGGCTGATATTCTTGGTTATTTGAGTTTTAAGCTCCTCAGAGTTTAAACTGAAAGATCTGGGGATTTGGAGACCTCTCTGGTAGAAATCTGTAATTGCATGGAAAGTGTGGAGGAACGTTGGATGTTCCTCAGACCCCCGAGCAGAAGAATCTGATGATCGTCTGAGAGAATTTTTATAATGCATAAAAGTTTCAGAATTACTAAAACAGTAGATGGTTTGATCTTATAGTTAGTGTAGCTGTGCTGAAGTCATCTTCACACAGCTCTCTGTATGGAGCAGGGGGTTCGCTCTGGGCCTGGTGTTATCAGCTTATCGTCTCCACCAAGACAAAAGCGGGACTTATCACTAAAGATGACCCGCTGCCATTCGGAATCACTCCATGACATGATGTCTGGCTCGACACCATTGCAGTCTTTGGTGACGTTGACGTGGTGTTAAGGACAGTCATCGTAACAATCTGTGTGCATGTAGTCCTACATGGTGCAGCCGTCTGCCAATGGTGCTGGCACTAAGAGGATGACTCATGGAGGGCATCACTGCTCGCTGAATGTCTGCAATCGTGGCTGTTGGGTCAGTCAGGTACAAAGATAAGGCCCGTCCTTGCTTACGTCACATGTGGGCCGAGCGTGAAACTTGAATCATTAGCATGTCTCAAATTGTCAAACCCACCCACCAAGTTTTATTCCTGTTGGCTGATTCTTTCTGGGTGCAGCTATTTGTGCAGCTATTCTTTAGATGATGAGCGTATAAGATGTGCTAATTAATTAAAATAATCAGACAGAGTACGTGGTTATGGTATAACATACAGTATAACCAGTATGACCAATGTGTGGTCTATAGGCATGTGGCCCAGGTCTAGGATCAACGTGATCTTAAGTGTTGGTCATCATTAGAACCGAACAGCAGTGAGAACTATAACTGCCATTGTTCATTGATTGAGCGAGCAGCAGCAATGAAGGAAGAAGATGAAATGAGGGACCCTGTGTGTTAGCTGAACAGCTCATCGGTGGGAAAGTAAGGGCAGTTACTCTAGCTAGGAGATGTGGATGGCCAACTCTGGAAAACCTCCAAATGGGAATGGTCTCATAGTAGGTGGTTCATATTGGTTGCCAATCAAACAATTGCAAGCATGTTTAAAGTAGAAGCATATTGAACGACCTGTCTTCTGAGGGTGTCGGTGAATTATGGACTATAGTCATCATGTCTCAGCCAGCGGGTGTGATGTTATTGTTGATACATGTCATGTTTTAGCATGCAATGAAGGCAAAATGCATCTAGTAGGGCAAGCAGCAATTACGGTTTGATTCATTGGGCGTTAGTGAACGCTGGATTCATAGCAATTGTGGTATGGTAGCATGTTAGCAACATGTCATGGAACAGAGCACACACTGACACACATGTGCACATGCAAACACATCCTCACCTTGCGTATGCCGTTGTCTAAAGCCAGGCGAGCAAGAGGTCCAGGACCATCCACTGTTCTGCCGTCATCATCAGGCCCCCAGCTAGAGCTGTAGATGTCAATGTACTGCTGCCTCAGGCTCAGTGCTTGGGCCTCCACCATGTCCGTCATATCACCATCCAGCATACGAACACCTAAATGCATGAGGGGCCAAGGTTAGGGGCCACTGTACATAACCACCACCTGCACTGAAACACAGAGTCACTGCTTGTCTTCTGCTAGACACGTACCACCTATCCTTGCATTGTAGGCAATTCCCACCATGCACAATAAATTGTTAGCAGCAGCAGCCACCACTCCAGCACACCTCGTCCCATGTCTAGAACACAAGTGAAAAGAGGTTATACCCATGAGACCTAACAATACACACAATACGTATACAAAGAGCCATAGATAAGAACATGTCTTCTTTCACAGTGAGTGAGGCACAAACTTGTTTTCGTTGGTAGCATCATATCGTGGTGTGGGGTCGGGGTCATTTCCGTTAACGTCATGGCTAGCTCGAGCGTCCTTACAAAGACACATTAACAGGTCAGTGAATACCTACATTATGATATGTGCATATGTACTTCTGTCATTTTGTTCACCAAGTTATGTGGAGAGCTTACATAGTTCTGCTTCAGGTCTGGATGTTGCCACTCCACACCATCATCCAGAATAGAGACCACTACTCCTTTTCCTGTGTAGCCTCTCTTCCATGCTGCCTTGATGTTCATGTCAGTGAGGCAGTTGTGGTCACAGTGCTGAAGAACAGATGTGCAGGGTATTCAGTAGGGACACAGCAACACATTTCAGGAACTCAGTAAGTGTAATGTGTTAGTGTACTGTAAGTAATGTGTTGATACTGTAAGTAGTTTATAGTAGTTTAGGCATATCCTGCAGGTCTGTGCAGCGTTCTTTGGCTTCCATGGGATATGGGAGCAGAAGACCCACCAGAGTGCCTCTGTTAACACCACCACACCAGACACAACGCCTCACAGGACCAGTTGTTTGGGGCTGATGGTAGCATCATTGACCAGTGCCCTCTACGTTTCCCTGCTTGGTGACCATTTGCAGCCCTTCATGGACTTCACCCCACAGTGATGGGATATTTCAGCAGGTTAATGCAGTGTGCCATCGGATCCAAGATGTCCAGAACTGACTCATGGAGCATTCTGGAGAGTTCTGAACAGTGTTTTGTGACAAATGGCCAGTAATCTCACATGTGACTGCTTTTGCATTTCAGTAGAGACCCCAATGAAGTCAAACAACGTGTTTAGCTTAATCTGCAACTGAACTAAACTCTCTTTTCTATCTCGTGTATCTTCTGTGTGTTTGTCCAATGCTACTGTGTCCATTTGAGCAAGCAATCTCAAAACCAATGTGCCGTCCAACTCCACCCCATCAGGACTCATCCCTGTACTCACTGTGTGTACGCTATTTAGTGTATTCCTGGCTTTTATATATAAAGAATATATAAAGAAAACTGCATCAAATTCTGTCAAATCAGGATACTAACAATGTACCACATACTGTCCCACTTCGGGTCATTAAAGTGGGCTGAGTGGGCTTCACTGGTGCTGCCAGTTCGTTTCACCCTGGTGTGAACCATCTGCTGCTGGATCCACTCCACCTTTTGGCACCAGAAACAAAAGGGGAGTTACATTAGGGGGCACATCATTACATCCTACAATGCGCAAACATGAAGGGAGCGTTTGGAATGAATAATTGAATGAGATTAGTTAAGGTTGGATCAATTAGCTTCTTGGCAGTTTTGAAGCTGCGTTATTATGGTTCAGTGCACTGATGTAACTGTGTGTATGTATGCTTGCCAGTGCACACATGTGGAGGTGTAGTCTGACCCATAAACTATTCAGTGGCTTCTCAGTAACAGCAGACACACAATACGCCCACCTTGCTCTCGGTAACTATCAGACTGTGGTTCCCTCGGCTTGGTACGGTGGAGCGTTTGATGGTGCCCCCATGCAGGAACTGGTAGTGGTCCCTCAGTCCACCGATCTGCACCAGCATATGGGAAAGAGGTTCAGCTTTAGCATCTGAAACACACTCCTGCTCACCTGCAGCTACAGCATGACGAGCAGAGATATAAATTATGCACCTGTCTCTGACGTATGCCATTCAGCCCATGAGGGGGTCATCTTACACTGCTGATAAGCTTACCAGCAAGGGGCAACCTGAGCTAGAGGAACATGTCGGTGGGATCTTAAACCACTGGCTCATCCTTACTTTCGGACACCCTGTGACATTGTTATGTTAGCTAAGCAAAACTTCACCCACACTGTAAGTTTGCATGCAGAAGTTTGGACACCGATATTTTGTGATTGTTGACCTCTACAGCAAATGCACAGTTATGTTGGACATCCTAGTACGTCAATATTTAGCAATACCCCTTTGACATCATAGCTTGCGAACCCTTTTTGAAGCCAGCTAGGAGTCTCTGTGGTCTTGTTTTCACCCACTCTTCTTTGCAAAATGCTTTAAGTTCTGCCATGTTCTTGGGGTGGTCTTACAGGTACAGCATGTTTAGGGTTGACCCACAGATCAGATCAGGGCCAAGCTTGCCTGAATTTTGAAGAGTATTTTGCCAACACTACAGTTACTGACTGTAGTGTTTGCTGAAATCATTCTGAGTTTAGTGGAAGCCATTCTTCCATCTACCTGTGCAATGCTTCATTTGCCTGTACCTCACAGGGTTGGTGTGGCATAACCTGAATGGATAACAGCACTACCTGCCAATGAGCTATCACCCCATGTGGGAGACTGAGGGTTGATTCTCGCTCTGGGTAACTATGTGCTGTGCTACACCAATAAGAGTCCTTGGGCAAGACTCCTAACACTATGTTGACCTACTTGAAATACAATTAACCTTGTAAGTCACTCTGGATAAGAGCATCAGCTAAATGCCAGACCACATCGCACCCACACCAAACCTACAACTATATACCGCCCCCCCACCCCTAATAATTACTGAAATCAGCTAAGATAAATGCACCTATTGCTCATGCAGGTGTTTAACTGTGTATACACAGTTTGTATAATAGTCACTGCTAATAGGATAGAGCGCTCTGGAGCAGCTGCCTATGATGCTAATTCCCAAAGCCTGGTGTTGATGAGAGGTGTTAATAAAGCTCCCATCACTAAATTGTAGAGCAGTGAAGCTGGCTTCTCTGGAGTGATGCATGCTACACCTTTTGGGATAAGTTGGAGTGGCATTTGTGATTCAGATTTGCAATAACCTGACATCAATCAATCAATCAAAAAATTATTTGCATAGTGCTTAACAATGTTGTCTCAAACGATGTATAGATGTAATGAATGGAATCCGACATCCGTACCTGCCCTCACTAATGCTCTTGTGGGTGCAATCATAACCTCACAACATTGTTACAACACATAGTCTAAAGCCTTCCCAATAGAGTAGAGCCTGCTAGTGCTGTAGAAGTAGGACAAATGCCCTATTAATACTTCTGATCTACGATCTATTGGACCTGCTAAATTCTGAGGTGCTGCAGTCAAACGTCAAGCTAAGAAAACACAGTATGAATCACAATAACGATATTAGCCGCCTGTTTAAACCAATTAACCATCTAATATGCTCTTATAAGTTGTACGTGTATTAACACTCAGCCTGGACCTGTTGTGTTGGTTTGTTAGGCTACTGTGGGTTAGGAGCTCATCTTGCATGGCTGGACACATACATTATAGAAGAGAGGAGAGTGACTCAGGGAGACGAACATCAACAGAATGATGCAACATCTTATAAGTAAAGGTCTGTTTGTTTAAATAAGAGGAATTAAAGCATTTCCTTTACTAGGGTAATGATAATGGTTGAACAGCTGAGTCAGGCCCGGGTCTTTGCGAGGCCAGAGACCATGGTACCTCATTGACCTGTTGAATTCAGTCCAGCAGACTGTAGACTGGTTGGGCTTTCAGCTCTACAGTCAAAGTGAGTAATAGGGGTTATTGTAGACACTTGAACTCGTCAATCCAAACGGGCAGGTATCAACAGAAGAACCGGAAACACTGATAATCAATCCTAAAACTCTGAAAAGTGTAACTCATGCAGAATATACAGTTTAGACTACATACCTGTCCCATATTTACAAATCCATATTTTGCAGCAATCAAATCAGCACTTTCACCACTTCCAGTTATTCTGACTGCCCAGCGATTGGTGAAGAGCCGTGTGTGGCAAGGTGGGAATATCAATCCTATACAAATCGTATATAGAAAAAGGGCTCCAGGTGGGCTTGCTCCTGTCATCATCTTGGCTGGACGGTGCTCTCCTCTGACACTCGCTCCCCTCCTTTTAAAGTGAGGGCTCTCATAGGTGACCACACATAGCCAACAGAGCGGTCGTCGACGACATTCCAGACAAAGAGAATTTCCAAAGAAGAACTTTCAGCGTGGATCCCTGTGCACTCTGTTTGAATGTGGAGTTCTCCGTGGTGCCTCCACGGCATCTGTTGCCTGCAGCCTGTCTCAAATTACCAGTCTGTGGGGGAGAGATGCTTTTCCTCAGGTCAACAGGCCATTCGAGTCAGGAGACACTTACACCCACTGGATCAACTTTGTGAATGTAGTTTCAGGGAAATAAAGGAATGCACACACGAATCTCGTACAGTCGGCACTTTATTACTCACTTTGCACCATACCACATACCCATTTTCAGGTCTGATACAATTTCCATTCTGATATAAAGATTTTAAAAAGCTTTAATAATACAGAAATTTAAACAGAGTGACTTAGCTCAGAGCACAACTGTTTACAGTATACCCACCAAACACTTGATCCTTGCATCTACACTCGCTGTCCACTCTACCAGCTCCACGGACCATATAGGACACTCTGTAGTTCTACAGTTCCAGACTGTAGTCCATCTGTTTCTCTGTATACTTTACTACCGTTACTACTGTTCTTCAATGGTCAGGACATGGTAGTGGTGTGTGTGGTGCTGGTGTGAGTGGATCAGACACAGCAGTGCTGCTGGAGTGTTTAAACAGTGTGTCCACTCTGTCTCACAGTGTGTCCACTCCTACCCTGCTGGTCCACCTTATAGATGTACAGTCACAGACGATAGCTCATCTGTTGCTGCACAGTGCAGTGTTGGTCATCATCTAGTTCTTCATCAGTGGGCACAGGACGCTGCCCACAGGGCACCGCCCACAGGACACTGTTGGCTGGACAGTTTTGGTTGGTGGACGATTCTCAGTCCAGCAGTGACACTGAGGTGTTTAAACTCTCTATTGAAGAACAGGGTCATAAAGTATACAGAGAAACTGATGGACTACTGTCTGGAGCTGTACAACTACAGAGTACTCCTATGTGGTCAGTGGAGCTGATACAGTGGACAGTGAGTGTAGAGACAAGGAGGTGGACCTAATGAAGTCGGTTGGTGGGTGTACATCAAATAAGAGACCCTTAGAAGAGACAGAAATGCATATTGATGGCAGTTTTAAGTTTTGATATGCTGTTTTGAACTCTTGTTTTGATGTGCTGATGTGTTTCTAAAGCATTACACTCTTATACATGTAGTATAATATCATTAGCTCTGTGTTCGTTAGGGGGAGGTGTGCAAAGGAAGCTGTCATCTGAGATCATCTGTGTGTGTAAACAGTTTACATCTGTTTACTGGCCTCCACAGAGCAGCAGCAGAATCTTCTCATAATCTCCTTTAGTTTCAGCCTATAAGAAGCAGATCCACATTTCAGCACCATCTATAATGCAAGTGTCAGGTGCTAGATAAAGCTCAGTTAGTGTTTGCTAATAAAGACAGTGTAAACCATATGTGCACCACTGTTCAGGAGTTTACAAGTGATGATTTTAATTGTATAAAAGCTAAAAGTATGAAATTCAGTATGTTAGTCATGTCATGTCACAGCTGAGTCATTCCATGCCAGTTCCTGTAAGTACAGTCTGTTCACTTTGTGGATTTTCAAGGAAGGAAATCAAGCAAAAACTTCATCTTAACCTTGTGAAATGCCAAAGATGTGCTCTTAAAGGTCTTCAGTTCTACATTACATCTTAACTGTCGTGTCCTACTGCCTAGCCTTTTTGCCTTGTCGCCTAGCCCTTGCTTTTCGTTATTGACCCTGCCTGTTTCTTACACTACTCTTCCGGTTTTTCCCTAATAAACCTTTCCTCTGATTTATACTCCGTGTGCGTCGGTTCTGTCATCCAGGCCTGACACATATAGCTTAAAGTTCTTAAAAAATGAAATAAAACATTGAAATAAGAAATAAAATATATTTTTACTGTCTAATTTCTAGGATTTAAATTTCTGTTATGTTACTATTACATATAAAGTAAAGCAGATTATTAATATAACACATGATTATAACAGTAGTGTATAATAATTTACATGTGAAATAATTCATGTTTGACTCACAAGAATGGCCTCCTGAAGGGATTTGCTGTACATCCTTTTGTACTCCTGCATGATTTTCAGCAGGTCCCTCTCCGAGCGACTCACTAGGATTCTGGTCAGGGTGTTGCAGTTGGTCCCTATGCCCTGCAGAGGGAGTGCATCACATTCACATAACAGGGCTGCTGTGACTGGGGGTGAATGGAGCTGTGATTATATACTCCCAATAACTGACGAATGACTAAAGAATTAGAACTAGAATTACAATTAGAATTTAGAACCTTTGATCCATTTTGATCCATTTAACCCACCCATGCCCACCTACACACACACACACACACACTAGTCAACACACACACAAGGGGGGCAGTGCTCACACTTCTTTTGCCCAGAGTGGTGGGCAGCCCTATGCACAGTGCCCAGGGAGCAGTTGGGGGTTAGGTGCCTTCTTCAAGGGTACTTCAGTTGTGTCCTGTTGGTTCAGGGAATCTAACCGGTGACCCTCCGGTCCCAAGGCTGGTTCCCTAACCTCCACCCAAACTAAACGTAAGCGCAAATGCTCCCTTAAAGTTTTAAGTTCAATCAAACTGGAATTACTATAGTTATTTTCAGTTATCAACTTATGACTTTATGTCGAGTTCAGCTTTGAATTCTTATACAGTGCTGGTTGTTTAAGCTTAGCAGTGTAAGTTTACAGTACAGACGACCTATTAACATGAGCTTTAATCACTTGTCTCTAATAACAGCTTCAACTTTAAAGGAAAAACTGACAGATTGCTCCTTCCCATTGGCTCCTGGAAACATCTATTAGCATACTGTTGTACTCCCTCTCTTTGTGTCATCTTCCCTCCGGCCTGCCTTCCATTGTATTTATCTTTCTTCTATTTCATGGTTAATGCCCGAGGCATGTTGCTATTGGCTGTAAGTGCGGATATGTAGCATCAGTCCTGTGGAAAGTTCTTTAGGATGTTCTTAACATGCTGTTTTGATCATGTAACACTCTTGCACTTTATTAAATCTGTTGTTTTTATTGTCTTCAGTGTGAGTTACCCTTGCTGAAGTGGTCCAGAGCTGAAAGTTAATTGGATTCTACAATCCAGCAACTGTCAAGTTCACTTTTCTGAGGTTAACTTGCACTCAACGTGCAAATAGATGCTGCCAGGAATGACCAGTCAATATTTCCTTCATCTTAAATCAGTAAGCTGAAGCTGATAACAGAGCTCAGGTTAATCAGTCATCTGTACCTTAAACATGCGCTGCTCACAGTGTCGAATTCCAATTTCCACCTTATGAAAGTAATTCAAGTTGAATATCCAGTTGAAATCACAGAACTTGATGAGTTAAGGTACATGACAAAAGGAAGCCATCATGACTTGAATCAGTTTTACACTGTGCCATAAAACCGTGGTCATCAAGTTCGCTTCTGCAGACCTGCCATAGTGCAGACTTTAGCATCGTCCCTTACTGACACCATCTGATCCATCTAATTATTGCTTTGATTACCTTAAGGAGGTGTGAGAGCTCTGGGCTGGAGATCTGTGGTAAGGAGGACTGATGACCACTGTCATATAATCTTTCACCTGACAGTTCTTTAAAGAGCTGCTTTCGCAAATGAGAGAACTTAAGACTTGTTCATTAGTTACATCAGGGGAAACTGTGTGCAGCTCAGTGCACCAGGGCTGAGAACCGCAACATTCACACATCCAAACCTGAACACATTTAAGAACCTTCATTTTTGGGGGTGCAGGAAGTTGTACAGTGCCGGCTGGCTTGTAGAGTGAACTGTACCTTACCTTCATAGCTAGATGCAACCTTTCAGCAAAGTACGCGGGCTTGTTCCAGGCGGCCTTCACTGTGTAAACAACAAATCATTCAGTCAGACACGCTCGGTGCTGGGCGGGGCTTTGACACAGGGATTAAAACAAGCCACTTCATTGGGTGTTGGATGTAACCTCACTGGCTAGCTGTGCTAAACATGCTAAACTGGAAAGTCTGGTGCCACTGGTCACTTTTTCAACATGCAGAATTCAGTACGTAGGTTTCCTTCCAGACGGTGTGGGACGTAAGGGTGTAACCATGCATGCGTTTTCAAGTTTGAGAAATTCACTTTTTAGAACTTTGTGTTAATTAGGTCTGGATTTAACAGATCTCTAATTAAACCAATCAATTAAACTGATCACCACACAGATACAGGCTGATTAGGCTCATAAACAAATACATGAACCCTCTGGAGACACCTACAGTGGTTTCCACAAAGGATGGTAGATGGGTGAGGAGACTGGGGGAGTGTATCTGTGAGACAGTGTTACGGTTTCATACTGTTCTGTTTACTGTAATGTGTGGAAGACGCACACACACACACACACACACACACACACACACACACACTTACCTAGGGTCATGAGACACTCCTCAATGTCTGCGCTGAATTCATGCTGTACTGCGTTGTTTAGGCCTTGAGTTCCAATTTTTTCATACTGCTTGAAAACTGAAGACACATGTAATTCAGTCATAAAGTCTCATTTCATGTTATAATACTTCATATTCAGACCAACACAGAACTACAGTACATTCCAAGGTCAGTCTGGTACATGTCTATATGGTTTAAGATAAAACCCATACTTGTCTGTTTGTTTGTTTCTGTTTGACTGTTTTCTGATCATTATTATTGATCCTCTTTTACTGTGTGATCAGCTTACTTTTGCACAGCTGAGCTTCACTCCTAGACGTAAGAATGTCGATGAAGACAGAGGACACCGTCCCGATCTTTTTCTCCCCGGCTTCATACAGAGACTGAAACCACAGTACATATCAGTGTAACAGCACACAGCAGTAAACAGTAAAATTCTCCAGCTCTAAGTTCCTGCGAGTCCACATCTCAGAAGATCTGTCATGCACCTTCAACGCCTCACACTTGGTTAAGAAGGCACAGCAATATGTCTACTACCTGAGGAGACTAGGAAGGGCCTAATAAGGACCATCTGTCTCCTCAGATCCACAGAAACGTCTGTCTCTGCACCATCGAGAGCGTACTGACCAACAGTGTTACAGCAGCTCCACTGTGGCCAACAGGAAGGCCTGCTGAAAGACGGTTCATTTAGTGCATCACTGCAGCACAGCTCCTTCCCACTACAGACATGCGCAACCAGCGCTGTGTGGGAGGAGCAGCACCATCAGGGAATCCTCCCGCCCCAGCCACACCCCAAATTCATTAATTAGTTTAGGCTGAATCAACAAAGCGCTTTTTACAGTGTAGTGAACACACTAGGGGGCAGTGAGCTCACTTGGCCTGAATGGTGGGCAGCCCTATCCATGGTATTATAATAATAATAATAATTTTCATTGCAAACATACTTCAATAAGAGTATAAAACATCCTCTATTAAAACTTAAAAGTACAACTCATTCCAAACATTGTGTACATTACTTAGTACATTAACCAGTAAAGTCTTTATATCAGGAAAATGGCTGGCACTGATGCTTATATAAGCACAAGTGTGTGTGTGGAACTGCTGTTAGAGTTCCACTGGAGCTACTTAGGAAAGAGGTCCTCACCTTTGCATCACTTTTCGCCAGCCCGTCATCAATGTTGGAGTCCTCACTTCTGGTAGCCTGAGTAAAATTAAAACAGGGCATTGTATTCTGTTGTGTTGCACTGTGTTTATTTGTTCATATAGCACATATTTATACCTTGCATAGGGCAAGCAGGGCCTTCTCAAAGTTTCCACTCGTGTCCCCTTTAATATCGTGCTCCAGCTCCTCTCCATATGCTGTGATCAGAGTTTGGGAACTTCACTTTAGCTATAAACCCAATGTACAGTAGGAATATACTGAACACAGGGACTTACCTTCTTTGAAGGCAGCTTTAATCAGTCTTATCTCCTCGTTTGACCTGGTGCAGAGAATTTCACAGAGGACCTTTTCTTTGGTTCCCAAACCCTGATTATACAGGAAACCATCCGTGAGTGGACCCCACCGAGTCAAAAGCCGTGAGTGGTGTAAGGACAGAGATCAGAGCATCAAATTGCATGTGATCATTCAAGGACTTCCTATAAGTTCCATGTCAGAAACAGAGTGCTCATTACCTTCATGGCTTGCTTGAGCTCATGGGCATCATACTGGGCCGGTGTCATCAGCAGGGCCAGGGCCACCTCCTCATAGTGGGACCTCAGAGCTGATTTCAAAGTCTTTGCAAGATCCTAGGAAACAATGAGTGCAAAACGATGGAATGACAGCTAACTACATCAGCTGTGTGTATCAGACAGTGTGCAGGTTTCAGGAGGTCTCACTTTTCCAGTGTCCCGTTCATAGGCTGCTTTGATCTCCTGTCTCTGTGCGTTAGTCCTTCTTGCTAGAATCTCTGTGATGGCAGCCTCATCCACACCTGTGGACAGAAAGAGAGTAGATCAGCACGTGCTACAGATGAGCACGAGTACATAAGCTGTCACAACATGGAGAGGCAAAAGACGATAACCCAAAGGGCAGAAGAGGGTCATACGCAGGAAATACATAAACAGAGAACAATAGGGAAACGCTCAGTAAGCAACACTAGGGTTTGGCAATACTTCTCAAAGAGTTATTGACAGGGGCAGGTATATATACACAACATGGTAAATGGAAAACAGGTGAAGTTAATTAGAATTCTGGGGAAGCAGAGCGGGGAAGCTGTTCCTGATTGGCAGAGGTGGCACTCGTGGTGTTGGTGTCATGGAGCGGGGGATCATGGGGAGTGTAGTTCCTGGATTCGGAGGCAGACGTGACATAAGCTGATACAAAGTGAGCTGCACGTTTATAAGGTGCATCATGATGCACCTCCTTGGCCCTATATGAACTTAGTTCATGTGATAAAGTTGAGGTGGATCGGTGAAGGCTTGCCATTGTGTTCCTGGAACCATTTGTACCCTGGGGGATGGCAGACTTTCATGTTGACAGTGTTCATCTAAGTGTGTATAAACTGTAGGGAGGAGCAGAGATGTACAGATACGCCATGCCAGAAGGGGCTCTCCCACCACTGACCCTGTACTGTTGATGCCAAACATGCCTGTCAGCCAAAATCAGTCTTTGCTGGTCCACATGATCAGCGATGGCTGGCACTGTTCTTGGTAAAACTTTGAAACGGATGTGTGTGAAAAGTAAAGACGGATGTTCTGATGAATTGTGCTTCCTTGTTGACACATTTTTGACAGCTTAAATGGCCACATCAGAAAATGCTACCAGCAGCAAAACTACAGGTGTGATGTTTTGATAACCTACATCAGAGTTTCCTAACCTGGTGCTGAGGGCCCCCAGACAGTCCACATTTTTTCCTTATCACTATGCATTGTGAGTTGGGTTGGAGCAAAAATGTGGACCATCCAGGGCCCCCGATGAGTGGGTAGAAACCCCTGGCCTAAATCACCTTATTGGAGAAGGTTACCAGCACTAAAGAAACAATTAGGATATTTCAAAAGCCTAAATCACCTGATCGGGGGTAAGCAGTAGTACTCAGTCAAGTCTGCACTAAATTAATATTAAAAACACAATAAAACATTTGAATTATGACTTCACTGTGCTACACTAGTGACGTGTGCAGGCTCAGCAGGCCTGCTTGACAGGTACGACAAACGATAAATGATGGTTCATATGCTGGTCTGCCTGGTTTATATCCCACACTGCAATAATGACTTGTACAGTGTACAATCGTGTAAGTGTAGCTAGTGTAGCACCTAAATGGCTCTCGCACAGAGGAATCGTGTGTGGGTACTTTAAATTGCTGGGCAGTCCCTCGTGATGCTATATCTAGGCAAGGGACGGCCACCTGTAGGTGCACTACCTGTCGTTTTCCCCCTCCCCTTTCGGGGCATCTGACTTTCGTGCCAGCAGTGTGTAGCAAGGCTGTGTTTGGCGTGGCAGCATTGGCTTTGTGTCTGTTCGTGGATGCTCAGTGATTGTAAGCTTGGGTAGCTTGTTTTATTGCCGGCCCAGTTTCTCTCCGCGTCTCTGTCAGCGCAGTTTCACGTTGCGTTAAGTGGTGCTAGCAGCCGTGTTGCACCGCTGTGTTTGTTGGGCCGTCATTCTGACCCTCACCGTGGGCGGGAGACTGCGGGCTGGATGCTGGTTTTTAGCCCAGGCTGTGCTGACTTGTGTCTCCAGTTCCCTGCAGTGCTGCTGTTTTGCCTGCTGTTTTGCTTTTGGGTTTTTGTTTGTTAAGTATTGTTTTATTTCTAGGTTTTCTTTCATTATTTTGGTTTGTTTCTTTTATTTGGTGATCTTTATATTTCTCTTTTGTTTGTGGTCTTTGTTTAGGTTTTTTGGCTCAGTTTTAAGCATATTTTGATTTGTGATTTATTTATTTATTTGTTTATTTATTGGATTGAGTTATTGCAGCTAATTTATTGGCTTCATTTGTTTCTTATACTTTTTTTTTTGTTGAGCAACACTGTTACGGGGGGTTGGTGCCTCCTTCTCTCTGTGTGTGCATGTGTGTGTGTTTTTAGTATTCTTGGGGTGGTGCGAAGGGTTTGTGAAAGAAGACCAGCAGTTTGTATCCAACTCATTGAGAGAACTGAGATAAGTGGTCTTCTTAGTTATTAACTATTGGTCTCCCCCTCCACCACCTGTTGTCTTTTTAATTGTTTTGTTCTTTTCCTTTCTGGACAGGAGCTTTGAGCTAAAGCAGAGGCAGACGGATTTGGGTGTGGAATCCCTTTCACCAGTCCTGTAGTTTAGAGCACTTTGGGTGTCATTTAGGTGTGCGGTGTGGTCACGCGTGGTGTGTAGTGTAGGAGGCTCCCGTATTCTGTATTTTTCCCCTGCCGTGGTAAGCCCTCAGCCCTGTTCCTTCTCGTTTTGGTTTTGTTAAAATGTAATTGGATCCATAGAGTATTAAACTGAATTTTATTAATTGTTTTATTACTTGTATCGGTGTTCAAGAAGGGGGTTTGTTCTGGCCTGTCCTGTGTGACCATTTTTAGTCAGTTGTTAATAAACCTTGATTAAGTGTTGGAAGTACGTCTCTGGTCTCCAAATGTGTTCGAACCTGTCTGCTTTTTCTGGGTCTTTAGTGCCTGTTATATTTCCTAGGGGTGAAATTCCCCTGGGTGGCGTAGTCGTGCATATTACTTTAATACACCCCTGCCACATTTTGGCGTAGTCGGCAGGATATTACTTTACCCCACCCCTGCCACACTAGTAACCCTGCGACTCAATAAAACCTATTCATTTCCCCATGTTGTCTTGCTAAACTAGAACTGGGTGGCTGATCACTCACCATATCAGCCCTTCAGTGGCAAGAAAATGTTCTGTAGTAGTTTGGTAATGTGGCCTTCCACACTGTAACTGAGGTCTTCCACATCACTTTGGCCAGATTTACAGATGTGTTATGGCATGTTATAAAGAGGTATCCTGCCCAGCTGCTACAGTGCCACCCTGAGGCAGAGCAGTGCTACAGCAGCTTAGCAAGGGGTTAGTGAGTGGGTTCCAGATCCACCTGAACCCACTAGACTTTGCATCTTGAGTGCAGCCACACAAACACTTGAACAGGATTAGACACTCCAGCTTTGAGAAACCTGGTTTGACTCCCATCAGACTGGCATACCTTTGGTCTCAATGGCTTTCTGCAAAGCAGCAGCGTCTCTGCTGGCATTGAAGTTCGGATCAGGCTTGATGGTCCCATAGTAAGGCTGGGCACTTCCTTTGGAGGAATCCTTACCCTGCCGTAACACACACACATACATGCAGCGGCATTATCAGAGAGGACATGCACACTGTGACACTTATATTCAGATATTCAACATGATTTTCTCACCACAGCCAGCAATGTCAGCACTGCTCTGGACTAACCTTGTCATCGTCTTTGGGCTTATCAGGTGTAAACTTTTTTATTAGATTGTGGAAGAAAGACATATCGAGGACTCTGGAAAGATAAGGAAGTATTTATTAGGACATGGATGGAATTCCATATTATCCTTATCATACAGCATCAAACAGTCAGACAGAGGCTGAGAGCATGTGCTCTGTGTGAGGCTAAGACTGTATACATCTTTTCAAGCTCTCAAGTTGGCCAACTCACAACTGCACAACTGCACAAGTCCATCATTATTCACTCTTTTGGACACATGTCCAGGGAAACAAAGTGAGTCCAATTAAATGACCCATAACACAATAACACAGTCCCACCTTTAAAGGAATGGGCCAATCGTGCCATGCTAATGTTGCTACAAATAAATAGAAGCTAAGTATGATGTCATTTTCAGTATGCTAATATGTGCCTATAGCAAAGCCGGTTTAAGAGAAGCCTGGACACTTCCCATTATATCTCCTGTTATATCCAAAACATGATTGTTAAACACCAGAGGGCGCCTTTGTGCAAGTCCTATCGAATGGAGCTAAATTCCTAACCACTTGTCAATGACCTTCATCTCATTCTGGAAAGAAGAAGAGCAAAGGAAACTTACCTGTATGTCTCTTTCTTTCTACAGCAAAGAGGGTTTGAGCAGTAGGACGCTGCTGATTGGCTAATGAGCTTATTGGTTATTCAACATATCGGCTGAATGAAAAGGTTTGCAGTCTTATACACTACGAGTCAAATGTTTAGGTACACCCCTGTAAATGGATGATGTTGGTGATCTTAAAGACTCTACAGTCTTACACTTAGTCTGAAACAGTACATATCTTGATATACCACATATACTCTTGATGTACCACAGTATTATATTTCTCCATCTCTCCACCGCTAATATATATTTAGTGGTGTAAAAACTTTCATCTCTTTTCATCTCAGTAAATATTCATGATGGACCGACCAATAGAATTGCTCCAAAACTGCTTAGAAATAATTCTTGTTTCTATCAGCCTCCACTGCAGGTTAAGAAAGCTTGTTCATCCTCCTGTAAAGGTCCATTCTGGAGGGTTTTAAGGGGGACTGTATAATTCCATGAGGGCTATTTTATAGTTGGATGTCTTCACTTTTATTCTACAGTAAAGCATTAAGATAAACAGGAGAACCTGCACTGAGGAGAACCTGCTATGAGGAGCTGGGTCTAAACTTTAGTCTAAATTGGTAGTGTTTAAAATGCCAGTATAGTCCTATAACTCGAGATCATTTGCCATTTTAAATATAATTAAAGCATACATATAAAGCATTCACTCTATACAACCCATTAATTTCCGAACTGCTCACGAGCGCCCTCTAGTGTTTGACACACCCACAAGAGGTGACATAGTGGCAGTTCTCCTCAATGCACATCCTCTGACTATTCTTTCTTTCAGTATTAGCAACATTTGCATGGCTAAGAGAACCACTCACTGACACCATTTGGATTTCTGAATATTAACAAGGAAATCTGGATAAAACTTTGGCTAGATAAGTGATGACTTTCTGTTTAGTATCTCCAATGATAAACTCAATCACACTTCAACTGAGAGATGTAAATCTTGCATGTGCATGTAAGCTAACTGAAAGTATGTTCAAAGCCATATTTACTAACAGGTATACAGCCATAAAGCATAGGAGTAAGACCAAGACGTCCTACCTGTCTGTGAAGAGTATCTCAAATGAATAGAACAGGAATGGAACTCAACCAGTTATTACAAACACCCACACATGCTCCCTGCATTGCTAAGGCTATGTACTGGGCGGAGATCAGACACTTCTGGTTCTACCTGTCTGCACACCAACAACAGTTACTCAATTGCCCAGGTGATTGGAAAATCAGTGTTATACACCAATCAGCCTTAACATTACAGTCACCTCCCTATATCTACATCCACTGACCATATAGGACACTCTGTAGTTCTACAGTTCCAGACTGTAGTCCATCTGTTTCTCTGTATACTTTATTACCCTGTTCTTCAATGGTCAGGACCCTCACAGGACCACCACAGAGCAGGTATTATGTGGGTGGTGGATCATTCTCAGCACTGCAGTGACACTGATGTGGTGGTGGTGTGTTAGTGTGTGTGCTGGTGTGAGTGGATCCAACACAGCAGTGCTGCTGGACACCTCAGTGTCACTGCTGGACTGAGAATCGTCCACCAACTGAAACTATCCAACCAACAGCATCCTGTGGGCAGCGTCCCGTGACCACTGATGAAGGACTAGAGGATGACCAACACTGCACTGTGCAGCAGTAGATGAGCTATTGTCTCTGACTGTACATCTACAAGGTGGACCAGCAAGGTAGGAGTGTCTAATAGAGTGGACAGTGAGTTATATACATGTTCTGTGGGGGCCATGATGGCTCAGGGGCCCTAAGAAACTGCTTATACTGCTTATAGCTAGAAACACCTGCATTAATTACTTGGTAACACCATTATTATCACAGAAACACACATACACACACCATAAATTTCACTTTCAATTTATTATAAAAGACAGGAGAATAAATGCTGATTCTTCAGATGAACAAAAACACAGATTTTTTGAGTTATAAACATGAATTATGTCACTTTAAAACGTTATAATACAAATTAAATTATGTGTTAATGAGTCTTTAGTAGAGCAGATCTAACTTTTTGTCAGAATTATGCTCTCATAAATGACTGTACACAAACTGCTTCATAGACCCTTTACCAGTGTGACCTATTTATTGTAGCTTTAAGTTACACCAACTTACAACAACCTACAATGCCTTAAAGTCTCTATTCCTAACTATTCCTGGGAAGCTTGATTCACCACACAGACAGAACACAACATATTGCATCGTCACCATCATTCGGGAAGGAGGCTAGTGTCTGGGCGGTGGCCCCTGTCCTCTGCCACGGCCATGCCCTGGTCCTGGTGCCCTGGGGCCTGGGGCCTGGGTCACAGGCCCGCGGGCATTAGGATTGGCTGACGCTAGTGACACATCCTTCTGCAGGTTCACACCATTGCCTGCTGCTCCCGGCTTCACCTTAGGTTTCCGTTCCTCAGGCTTGTCTGCAGTACAGAGAGAAACGTCTACATCAAGAAACAAGTACATATGATAATGACAGACTGAAATCAGCAAAATACACCCACCAACCACTTCATCTACACCCACTGTCCACTGTACCAGCTCCACTGACCATATAGGACACTGTGTAGTTCTACAGTTCCAGACCGTAGTCCATCTGTTTCTCTTTATACTTTATTACCCTGTTCTTCAGTGGTCAGGACCCCCGCAGGACCACCACATATTATGTGGGTGGGGGATCATTCTCAGCACTGCAGTGACACTGCAGGTGTTGCTAAAAATGAAAGGGAGTCTATGGGAGGAACGAGGGATGAATAAATGACACATAGAGGAATGCGGGTGAGTGTGATTACAGTTTGGGGGTCTGCCCTGAGTGAGTACATGCAGTTTGGTGTCTGTAGGTTAAAGGAGACAGTAGGGTTTGAATGGAGGTGAAAATGAATGGGACAGTATGCGAGGAACGAGGGATGGGGATAAAAAGACAAACAGACGAATGAATTTGTGCTCAGAGGTCTGCCCTGAGATGGTGTGTGTGAAACGGTATCTGTCAGGTGAGCAGAAGTCCAGTACATGAGCGTGTACTTTTCCATCCCCTTCATTCTTAATGGGAAAAAATTGGAATTTAATAGAGTCTTTCTGAACACCGTATGTCGGCTGTATTCAAGCACACCATTCCCGATCAGACCAAACACTCCAAAGTTGCAATGGTGTCAGTATCTAAAAAACTGCAGGACTGTGTAAGAATAACAAGAGGAGGAGGAGGAGGAAGAAGAAGAAGAAGAAGAGGAGGAGGAGGAGGAGGAGAAAGAGGAGGAGGAAGTTAAGGAAGAAGAAGAAGAGGAAGAAGAAGAAAAAGAGTAAGAAGAGGAAGAGGAGGAGGAGGAGGAAGAAGAAGAAGAAGAGGAAGAAAAAGAAAAAGAGGAAGAAGAAGAGGAGGAAGAAAAAGAGGAAGTAGAGGAAAAAGAAGAGGAAGAGGAGGAAGAGGAAGAAGAAGAGGAAGAAAAAGAAAAAGACGAAGAAGAGGAAGAGAAAGAGGAGGAGGAGGATGAAGAAGGGGAAGAAGAAGAAAAAAGGAAGAGGAGGAGGATGAAGAAGAAAAAGAGGAAGAGGTGGAGGAGGAAGAGGAAGAAAAATATACTGTTGGGTGACTATAGTATTGTGCATTGCGCAATCACTAATAATAAAACAATCTAAATCAATCAATACTGACTGAACTGACCTTTCTTTTCCTCTGCAGGGGGCAAATTGGAGCGGTTGGGTAGTAAGTCCTCCAAATCCTTCATCACTTGATTGGTGCTGTCTTTGTTATTCCGCCTGTTCTTCTCCTCGTCTCTCGCCTAGGAAGGAAATCACACTCCAATTCAGCCTCAGTTAAACAACTTCCCAACCATCCGTCTGACCTGCAGGTACTACAAGAAAGGAGGTTTACTGCTATGGACTCCATCGCTTCACTCCAACTTACCATCTGCATTTTCTTCTTCAGCTCATTGTTTGCATTCTTATAGGCCTCAGACACCGAGTTCAGGTAGTAAATAGCCAAACTGCAGGAACAGCACAACACGTTCTGTCATGGACGGAATGGTTACAGAATGTGAGACATGATAACGTCTGGAACCGGGTGGGTAACTCACACCATAAGGAGAATAGCAGGGATGATGAGGCCTGGGTTGGCTGCGTAACTGAACAGCGTCCCCAGAAATGCGGGCAGATCCAGCTCTATGGTCTCTATAATCACGTCAAACATTCTCTCCTTGCCACTGTGAGAAAGGACAGAACACAATTCATCAATGCTCCGGTTCCCGGATCAGGTGTGTGTGCTACCATTTAGTAACTGCAATCAAAAGTTTGGAATCATGTTTCCAATAATAATAAAGCATATCAGCCTTGTGTGTTTAAGGTGGTAGTGACTTCAGGCTCCTGCAGATGGCACTGCATGAGGATGATGGGGCTATACATCCCTGCGGGTGTGAGTGACAGGATCCATAGATTGAGAAGAGGTGGTACAGTGCAGTGAATGTCTCGTTCAATGTGTGGAAAATGGCTCCAAAGCAGATGTTAATGATAGGCTAAAAGAAGTGACTGCCAAAGCCCGTAGTGTGAAGGAAGTAGCTGAACCTGCAGGTGTATGGAAGCGTACGCTCATACGGGTCTTCCAGCAGTGGCTAGTCTACAGGGAATTGTGCCAGGGAAGGCAACCACCAAATCTGGCCCAACTGACCAATTCTTTGATGTAAGAGTGTCTGAACACTGATGTGGCCTACATCCAGAAACTTGTCCAGTGCATGCCAAATCCAGTCACAGCTGTTATTGGTGCTTGTGGAGGCAGGAGGCAGGTTAGGTACGAGTCACAGGGGACTCATTTACTGTCCGATGAGACATTATAGGATAATCCACTTGCACAGGAAAGGGATAAGTCAGAAAAATTAACTGTCAGAACTTCCAATTGTTTTTAGCTAACCGATACAGACAAAATGGGACCTATAATAACAAGGTGCCAGACCTGTTAGACCACCACAACAGCACTTAAAGCCTTCATCAGGCAGAGTAACACCAAGCTTCACTCTTCCTTCAGGTCTGAAAACTTCCGCTGGCATTATTATTATTTAGCTGTTACGGGTTAATGTACACTTCACGTTAGATATGTTTTCTGCTTTATTCCTGACACCGAAACGGAAGGGTGGTCACTGACCAGGTGGTCGCAGTCCTGTACATCTATAAAATCACTCCACTGTGATCTGTTTCATATACTTCAGATCATCTGCAGGAAGCTGTTCAAAATGAACACAGTGTGTCCGGAATGATAAACACAGCTGTAGATCAGTGTAAACTGAGAAAGCTCTACAGCATTGATAACTAAATTCATATCTGGAAACTGAAAAGCAGTGATCAGATTTTGAAGCATTAATTGCATTACATCATTCATCATTTTAGAACTTTTAGTTGTTCTCAAAATACTTAACACCTTAACTAAAGCACCTAAAGTACTCTTTGATATACACACTGACATACCTGAAGTCATGTGAATGGATTATTCAGCAGTGTAACCTCAGGGGCTGTGGATTTAGGAATGCTAAATGCCCACACAACTTTAGAAATGGGCTGGAGGTTAGGGAACCAGCCTTGTGACCGGAGGGTCACCAGTTTCATTCCTTGAACCGACAGTAACTACTGAAGTGCCCTTGAGCAAGGTACCTAACCCCCAACTGCTGTGGATGGTGCTGGGCTAGTGTGCTCACTGCCCCCTTTTGTGTGTGTGTGTGTGTGTGTGTGTGTTTCACTTCACAGATGGGTTAAATGTGGAAGACAGCACAAATGACAAAAAAAATAAAATAAAAAAATAAAAAATGGAATGTCCCATCTGTCTGGCACCCACTATCCAGCCTCATTCAAACTCTCATAGTTCACGTCTCCTTGCCATGAGCACACTCGCCAGTGTTCAACCTCACTCACAAGATAACACCTCATACAGGTATACAGGTGTGGGTGTTCCCAAACCATTCTCTGAGGTAACACCCCTTCATAATCAGTTTACATACTGATATCACATGACTTCTGGTATGTCTGTGTGTTTATACATGTAATCTACATTGTTAAAATGTTATGAACATGACGAGCGATTCCAAACTTTTACTATGAAGTGTGTATTGAGAATGAGCATGCATGTGTGTGTGTGTGTGTGTGTGTGTGTGTGTGTGTGTGTGTGTATGTGTGTTAGTGTATTTGATGACCTAAAGGGCCCACAGTCGAAGGACGGGGGTAGTGACATGATAGTATAGACCACAGGCAGCAGACTAAGGAAGAGGATGAGGAGAAGAAGGCCCATGTAGAAGTTATTGGATTTGGAGGCTTTGAAGACTCTCTCGTGAGGAACGTTGCAGGCCATGACAGCCCAGCACTGGTAGTACATTGAGGTCAGTAGGCGAAGAACGTTGATGCCAACTAGGCCAGGGGCGTAAAATGCTCCCATCCTACCACACGTGCACACACACACAGACATACACAGACACACACATGATTAGCCACTTTCTGGTCTCTTAAAACAAGTTGATCAACATGAAAAACAAACAGATTTGTGCTGGAGGTGTACAGTGCGGTCCATTATTAGTTAGATGAATGTAAGTTTGTTGTTTAGCGCTGAATTGCAGCACATTATACGTGAAATGAATAACAATGAACAACAATGTCCAGAAGTGATGCTTTAAGGCTGTATATTAATACTGGGTAAACATACAACTCAGAATTCCTAATTTAGGAAAGCAATTTTGACAACTGGCTGCTCAGTTGTTTCGATTGTCACTGCATCATTACGTAGCGTCTAGGTTTCAGCAGAAACAAGATTTCTTTCCCATCAGAATGCAACACACGAATACTCAAAGAGGCCGTAAAATTAGATAGAATGAAGTTGAATACATCAGAACATACACTAAACTACACTGCAATGGTAATCTAATACAATATAGCTCATCAGAACAGAATTAAATAGTGAGCCTAGCAATAGCTAACAAGACAGCGGACCACGGAGGAACACAGCAGTAGATAGCCAACAAATTCTGGCATTAAGAACAGCTAACAATCTCTCCAAACCAGGAGATTAATACACCATTATGATCTCAGAGACCTCAGGTTAATCACCAGAACAGACACACCAGGTAATTAGGATACACTATATGGACAAAAGCTTATACTTGAGCTTTAATGGCATCTTACTCTAAATGCATCAGCATTAATACGGAGTTGGTCCCCTTTTTGCAGCTATACCAGCTTCCACTCTTCTGGGAAACTTATTACAAGATTCCAGAGCATATGTGGGACGTTTTCCCGTTCATCCAGAAGAGCTTTTGTAAGGTCCGACTCTGATGTTGGATGAGAGGGGCTTGGCTTACAGTGTCCGTTCTAGTTCATCCCCAAAATGGGGTTGAGGTCAGGGCTCTGTGAAGGTCAGTCGAGTTCTTCCACACCAAACTCACCCAACCAGCCTTTACGGAGCTTGCTCTATGTGCTGGCAAACAGTCATGCTGGAACAGGAACAGGAACTCAAGGGCTCTAGGCCCTCCCCTGAACAATAAGCCCATAGCATCATTATCCCTCTTCTACCTAACTCTACAGTCGGCACAGTGCAGTCAGGCAGGTAAGGTTCTCCTGGTGGTCTGAGCTGCTGTGGTTCCTAAACATTTCCACTGTTCAGTAACACCATTCACAGCCGATCCTGGAATATCTAGGAGGGAAGGAATTTCAGGAACTGACTTGCTGCAGCGGCAGCATCCTATCACAGCACCACACCGGAGTTCAGTGAGCTCTTTAGAACCACCCACTCATTCACTAATGTCTGTAAAGGCAGACCGCATGGCTAGGAGCTGGATTTTCTACACCTGTGGCAATGGGACTGAATGAAACACCTGAGTTCAGTGATTATGAGGTGTGTCCCTATACTTTTGTCCACATGGCATGTGCTTGGTGTCTGAATTTTGGTACTTTAGGAGTGGAGCTATGAGGATAATGCAGTAGCAGTCTTTAGCAGTCATAAACATACTGCTAAAGCAACTGTCAACTACTTTATAAGCTTTGCACTGACACCATATGTTAACGTGTGTTTTCCTGACTTAGTGATGCTACTTTATGCCAGTGGTCATTGTTTACATTCAGATCCAATGTGCTGGAGTGTAGAAATCAAATCACTGTGCAGTTACTAATGGACTGCGCTGCATATTGACTCTAACATTGGACATAAAAAAAGGCATTTGTTTCTGTATCCTACCAGATCATCCCCTGATTGAAGACTAAGCCAAGGACGTTACCGCTGATGTCGAATTCACCATAGGAGGGCTGGAGAGAGACATCATTTAATTTAGTTAGTAAAACATAGTGACCTTAAAAGTCTATGGGGCTGTTTGGAACACTTACCCAGCCGGCTTCCAGGTCCCAGCACCAGCAGTAGTTAAGGAAGCGTACAATCAGAGCCCTCAGGAAGTCTCCAATGAGTATAGTCAGGTAGGTCACCTGGATATCTGAGATGGTCAGCTTTACAAACTCCTGTCGGGATTGGTTAAAGAGATCTTCAGACTAACCCTCCATTTCTGTTTCTAACACTCTTTTTTTAAACAGGCTTTCCAGTTTCTCTTTGGGAGAACCCAATAGCCCATCTTTCCATTCCGTTCCATTCCATTAGTGTATTAGCTCAGGTGGAGTTCGTTAGATGACCTCCTGGAGGGATGAGGGCTTGAGTTAACTTAAATATAGACTTCAGCAGCAGAACCTGTCCAACTCATGTGGCTTTCATGATTAATTTTAGTCGTATATATGATTTTATTTCCATTTTATTTCATGATATCGTTATAGACTGCTCTACTCTTTGTAGCTAATAGCTTATAGCTTATTAAATGAACATCATTATGACCTCATTGTGTCAAATCACATTTAGAAAATGTGCATTTATGTAGTATTTTCTAAATGTTGACTTTTTTTTTTACAATTAACTTTATATAAAAACAATAGAATAGGTTTAAATGAACACTATCATGTCTATTTAATTATATTTGTGTGTAAAGATTAGAGAGAATTAAGAAAATACAGTCACAGATTAAAGAAAACGTGCACACAAGTACAAGAAAATGAGATAACTAATTGTTAACAGAGGGAATGAATTCTAAGAAACCGGCACAGGAATTGGAAAACGTTCCCTTGGATTTATCTTTATCCGTAAAGAAACAGCCTGCTTTATGCAGCGTGCTTAGCTAGCTAACTAGCTCAGAGAGGTTAGCCTAGCTGAGGGTGGCTGTGTTGCTTTGTGGAGACATTTAACAAACAGTCCTGAAATGAACTATAAGACTTGACCAAATTAAAAAAAAACATGATCAGTTTCACCTTAAGTTGCCACCTACGCTATATTGCCAAAAGTATTCACTCCCCCATCCAAATCATTGAATTCAGGTATATAAAACCAAGCACCTAGACATGCAGACTCCTTCTACAGACATTAGTGAAAGAATGGGTTGGTCTCAGGAGCTCAGTGAATTCCAGAGTGGTACCGTGATAGGATGCAGTTGTGAAATTTCCTCCCTACTAAATATTCCACAGTCAACTGTCAGTGGGATTATAACAAAGTGGAAGCGATTGGGTAGGACAGCAACTCAGCCACAAAGTAGTAGGCCACATACAATGACAAAGCGGGGTCAGCGGATGCTGAGGCACATAGTGTGGTCACCAACATAATGAGGTCACCAACTATCTGCAGAGTCAATCGCTATAGACCTCCAAACTTCATGTGTCCTTCAGATCAGCTCAAGAACAGGGTGTAGACAGCTTCATGGAATGGGTTTCCATGGCCGAGCAGCTGCATCCAAGCCTTACATCACCAAGCGCAATGCAAAGCATCGAATGCAGTGGTGTAAAGCACCGCCACTGGACTCTAGAGCAGTGGAGACGTGTTCTCTGGACGCTTCTCCGTCTGGCAAGCCGATGGACGAGTCTGGGCTTGGTGGTTGCCAGGAGAACAGTACTTGTCTGACTGCATTGAGCCGAGTGTAAAGTTTGGTGCAGGGGGGTTGTTGTTCAGGAGTTGGGCTCGGCCACTTAGTTCCAGTGAAAAGAACTCTAAATGCTTCAGCAGATCAACAGATTTTGGATAATTTCATGCTCCTAACTTTGTGGAAAGCCTTCCCAGAAGAGTTGAAGCTGTTATAGCAGACGAGCGAATACTTTTGGCAATATAGTGTACTCACAGAAATGCTTCTAACTTTCTTCTGATAAGGTTAGCTTATTGTGCTAGTAGCCACACTGAGCATACTTCAGTGCAGCATTTATTTATATCCTGGCATGAAGATTACAGTCAGCATTATAGTGCTACAGTCATGGCTACACCAGCACAGTTCAAACCCTCAAAAACCCGGATCTGAAATTCTCTCACACTGTTTAATCACAGTGTGAGCGTATGCCGTGATCATACACCATCCACATGCACTTAGACGATTTATCCAGTGAGTTTAAGTGGTTAGCACAGCAAGAGCAGTGAGTGAAAAACAAGGTTCATTACTATCCCCACTGTCGTCTCCCAGCATGGGCCACGGATAACATCGGCAGGGTCAATAGGGGGCGGTGTACCCGTCTCGTTGGGGTTATTGGCAGTGTAGTTGGCGAAGTACTCCTTCAAGAACCAGATGCTGGCGTTCTTTATGGCCTTTTCTTCCTCCAGCTTTGGGACCAAAAACAAATAGACTCACTACATGAACTCTCTCTCTCAAAGAGCTATAGTGTAGTATTTAAATCAGGGTTAAGGAACTCTATTTCTGGCCGGCCTGGAGGCTTGATTTCCTTCTCAAATGTAGCTAACTCATATCATCAGTTAATTTCCAGCATCAGAGCTGGGAAAACTCCAGACTGTGCTGAACTCTGGCCCTCTGTTCCCCACCCCTGTTTTAAATGATGGTGAATTCATGCTAACGGCTAGCATCATGTTCTTACCTTCGCGTTGACCTCATCAAACAGAGCCAGCAGGAAAGTGTAGAGGTTACCCAAGAACAGTGCGAAAATGCGGCCCAGCTGCCACTTGAGGGCGATGCGGGGGTGGTAGTCCTCCAGCTCAGCGATGGTTTCAAACAGCATGGGGCCCACCAGTCCCAGCAGAGACATGATGATCTCCAGCTGAAAGGTATATGCACCAGCACACAGTCACCATTCACGGCTATGGTATATCCTTAATGTCTTAAAGTTCCAAACTCTGGAAATATAGACACATAAATGCCGTATTACCTCATTCTTCTCATACCAGCCCAGATCATCCCTGTTAGCAAACTCCTGGGAGCGCTTGACCACAAAGTAGATCAGGTAGCCGCTTCCTCCCAAGGTGCAGGTGATGAGGAAGTTGGCCAGAACGCGCAAGAACCGTCTGAGGTGAATGTTTTCATCCTTCTGGTTCTCCTGTTCATCCACTATAGACTCCTGCAACACACAGCATGCTGTTCAGAAAGCAGACAGTCATCTGTGACACCTAGTCTCAAACCCCCCACAAATAGTTAGGAAAAACACTGGATTGATTAGTTTTCCGGAGGTATGGAAGTCTTATATGTGGTGGACATCCATGGCTGTCATCTGAAAGGACAATCCAGAAAATGAGATCATGGAAGAATGGAAAAATATCCCAGCAGATTTCCTGGAACAACTGAAAACAAGTCTTCTAAAGGCAGTCATGGGCTGGAGGTTAGGGAGCCAGCCTTGTGACCGGAGGGCCGCCTGTTCGAGTCCCTAAGCCTGACATGACTGAAGTGCCCTTGAGCAAGGCACCTAACCCCCAACTGTGGGATAGGCACTGCTCAGGACAAGTGTGCTCACTGCTCCCTAGAATGGATACCACATTGCACTTCTAGCCCTAAGTCTGAGGCCATTCAGAGGTTGTGGGTTCAAGTCCCAGGAGAGTCAGGAGTTTGTGGGCTGGAGGTTGGGAACCAGAGACTTAGATTCCCTGAACTGACAGGACACACTTCAGCTGGTTCAAGGAATCTAACCCCCAACTGCTCCCTGGGTGCCATGGATAGGGCCGCCCACCACTCTGGGCAAGTGTGCCCCCTTACTGCTCTGTTTCACTTGACAGAAGTCAAATTCCTCTGTGCTCTAAAAGAAAGATCCAATAATGGTAAAACATGGAAACAATAAATACTGGCAAAATACATTATATTTAGTAGATTATATTTAGTTGTTGATGCTTCTATGTCATTTAACTCTTTGTGGTTTTCCTCATGCTAAAAAATGAGCTTCTGGCATTTTGGCTGGAAATGGTCTCTAACTTTTGCACAGCACTGTGCCTCTTCCAGTCGCTTCCAGAAAAAACAGACAGACACACACACACACACACACGCACACACGCGCACACACACACACACACACACACACACACACACACACACACAAACACGCACACGCACACGCACACGCACACGCACACGCACACACGCAAACACGCGCACACACACACACACAGATCCATACAATTGACCCACACACACCTTGAAGCTGGTGGTGATGGAGGCGTACTTGTTGTCGGCTGTCTCTGCGTTGCCGATGAGATAGTCCCAGCTGGTGAACATCTTCCAGGCAAAGGTAAACTCACTGTCCTCGCCGTCCCCGCCCCCCACATCTGCGTTTTTAGCCATCCTAACGGCGAGAGTGGACTACGTTCACAAACTCCCTGGGAATCCACTCTGGCTGGCAGGATAACAGAAGCGCATTCTTCCACGCAAGCTGCCAGTTCGAGCCTTGAACCCCGGAAAGGGTTAAATCTGAGCTCATTCTGAAGCCCTACAAGCCTAAACTGTCTACTCTAAACACATCACTCACTAACACAGCACATCATAACTACATACTCAACACCTCAACACCATGTATTTCTGAAAGCTGCTGGGAGGAGCCTGCTCTACGCTAACCATTCAGACACACCTGACTGTTTCAAGATCAAGGATGGGCTGTAGTAATATTTCATGCCATTTCTAGAGCTTCTAAAAATGGATGAAACAAGAGACTCACGTTCGGATCACAACCATCAGGCTATACCCGAAGGTCCCAATGCCCACCATCAGGTAGGACAGAGGGAGACGGAACTTCAGGAAGCCAATGGTTCTCTGGTCATTATAGTAGCCATAGAAAAGGACCGAATACTTGCAGTAACCCTGTTAAAAGAGAATTCAGTGAGAGGAAGTGAGACACAAAGCATTCAAACAGAGAACAGCACTCTTTATATCATTCATGCAGATATACAGTCATATAGTATATATACAGAATATAACTATCATCCTATAGTTCATACATTCTTCAAAACTATGGGTTGTTTGGAGTGCTTCCATAGAAGGACCATTTTTGGTAACCTTTCCATAGACGGTTCATTAAAGAACCCTTTTGTGTGAGCATAAAGAGCCTTCACATAATCTGACGGCTGTATAGCATTCCTAGAACCACAGCAAGCCATGAAATACTTTGAGAGCGCAGATGCAATACTGAATAGGGAATCCATCTTACATTAAAGTCCGTGAGGACAGAGTAGTCCATAGCAGTGTCCTGTTCCTCCCGTGGCACAGTTTTCCGAGGAATGGATCCGTAGGGAAGGCCCATGAGAACCTGCAAGATATCCAGCCTACATTTTAGCTTCTGCTGTAGAACTAACCAGCAATGGCAGCAAACAGGATCCTTCCAGGAGCAGCTTGCTGACCTCTGGGATCACGACCAGGCCAAATGTCAAACTGAAGAGGACTAGGTTCATGCCGTACATCCAGCGGAGGAAGATAAAGTAAGAGGCCACAGAAGAACCGAAGTGACCTACGGGTGAAATGCAGAGAGGTAGGAATTTTAAACTGGATGCAGTTTCTGTTCTGTTCACCAGGTGGCATAGTGGTCCTACAGTGCAATCCAATGTAAAGCTGTCAGACACCAAACCCTGCATGATGCTGGTTTTTGCTGGTGACTAGCCTTTGCTCTGTTGTGAGTAAGTTTTTGCTGGTCGACCTGTACTAACCAGCATTAACCAGCATTAAACAGCATTAACCAGCATTAAACATAATTAACCAGCATTAAACAGCATTAAACATAATTAACCAGCATTAAACAGCATAAACCAGCATTAAACAGCATAGAGCAGCATGAATTCCAGGGCAGCAGGGAAGACTTTCCTTCCTTCCTTATAAGATTCCTTGTACTGAATAATTGGGTGAAAATTCTAATTCACATTTAATTCACATTATTGTCCCCTTAGCCTAAATGTAGTGCAGTGGTTTTGTACTGGAGGTATAAATTATTCTTTACCAGGTAGCATTGTGCAAACTGCATGAATAAATAGTCACATGCTTACCTCAAACCGTGTCAAGTACTCATAATATAACTTCAGTGGTGATTCTAGAGTCTGTTGGAGCCCTAGGTCAAAATTCACCTCTCCAACCAGCGTTCACCACCAGCATGTTATAAATAACCCCACACCAACAAAAAATGTGAAATGTAAACAAAATATTCACATTTAGTATTATTTAAAAACAAATCAGAGTATAAAAATAAAAATAAACAACACTAAAATGTCCCTACAGTCCGATGTGCTAAAGAGTAGCCAGGTTTCTGTGAGAGGCATCAGTTGTGAGGGGCATCCATTGTGAGAGGCATCAGTTGAAGCTTTTTGGAATTGCCTCCCTCCACTCCACTGTTCCGAGGTCAGAGTGTGAGGCTGTAGACATGCAGTTTGTACAAAGCTAATAAGCTTCAGTTACATGCTAGCTATATTAGCTTTGTAACTGCAGTACATAACTACTCTGAACTCTGGACATCAGTCCTGATCATCTGATTAAATACATTTGGGGTGAAAATTGTACGAACTGTGTGATCTAACCATTTCCTCCAAGCTACCTTAGCTAGCATTAACTGTGACGGTGCCGTTTACTCAGGATCCTTTCATTCATGCCACACAAACTGGTGGTGTAACTGTGCAAACGAAGCCAGCTCTGGGGGAGCCCCTCTAAAGTAGGTTTGGTTTAAATACCGCCCTTGTTTTCCACCTCCCTATGCACATGAAGGTCCCAGACATATGGTCCTCTACCTACCGGCCTGAAACAGTTAGTTACATGTACATGACATTAAAAGGAAATCCCCTACGGAACAGATGGGATTATATGGCAGTTGCTGTGAATTGATTTCTTTGGTAACACTTTACATTAAGTGTTGACTAGTAATGCACTGGTTAACATGAAGTAATGCTTTACCAATTTCTAACTAATGCTGAGTAAACATGTAGTTGTCACATGTTTAAGATTAGTTAAGCAGTGTAAATAAATAAGTTATTTATATAGCACATTTAAAACCAAAGTGCTTTATGAAGTCTGTGATTCCCACCCTCTGTATTTCCATTTTGGACTGTTTACTTCAATTCCGCAACATTTCAAACTCAAATATCTGACTGTTTACTCCACTACATTATGGGAAATCTGTCCTTCCTTTCAGCTTATAAAAATGTGGCATAAAAACTTAACACATCAAAACAAAACAAGCTTATTCATGGAATCTTAGCATCCATGGAAATGTCCATTTCAGGCCTGGACTACATCAAGGAGCACCTGGAGGAAGGCAGGTAAAGCAGGATGGGGTTAATGCAAACACTGACTGACAATCACACATCAAAGCATCAGTGAACAGGTCAAACAGATTGTTCCTGCCTTTGTGGGTAAATAGACCAGAGTATAGAAATACGTACAAATGCACTCGTGACTGGCGAGTGTCTTTTTCTGCATTTATGTAAACACTATTTCCTATATATTTATTATAGTAAATCTGTTTTGGCTAGTTCGACAGTCTAACAGTTGCTGAATGCTAACTCTGCATTAAACAGTCACAGAGGGGGCGTGTCTAAGGTCACTGGGGAGACCATTCCACAGTTTTGGTGCGGCAACAGCAAAAGCTCGATACCCTTTTAGCTTGAGACGAGATTGTGGAACCGTCAAGAGTGACTGGGATGCAGACCTTAGCGATCTCTAGGGCACATACATACAAAGCATGTACACAACACATGCAGGTGCCAGTCCATTCACAGCTTTAATCACCATCAAAGCAGTTTCATACTGGACTCTGTAGTGCACTGGGAGCTGGTGCGGGGAGGCCGAGACTGGAGTAACATGCTCCCTGTTCTTGGTTCCAGTTGATAATCTGTCTGAGCCATTTAGAACTGTAGGTGAGCTAGCGATGCTTTGTTAACTCCAGGATACAGTGCGTTACAGTAATCAAGTCCAGATGTGATAAAAGCATGGATGACTTTTTCCAGATCTGAGACATTCAGAAACGACTTTGATCTGGCGATTGATGGAAGATGGAAGAAACTGTCCTCAACCACTGCATTTATTTGTTTATCAGATTTTAATTCTGAGTTAAAAGTGACCCCGGGCTTTTAACATTTGGTTTTAAAACAGGAGTTCAAATCTGCACAGGATTGTACATACTGTATATATACTTACTGTCATGTATCTTTACTCTTACCATTTACTACACATGTGCTCCCACAGTACATATGACTTACATTGTATTCTCGCCACTCACTCTGTATATATGTATACTAAATTTATATGAACTATTATTAAATAATCTGTATTGTTCTACCACTCCACTGTCCATAATTGTACATATTGTAACCTTTGCATCAGTTGCCATGGTTACTTTCCTGCACTTTATATGTAAATAATACCGTATTTATCACTTCTGGTTAGATACTAACTGCATTTCATTGAACTCTGCACAATGACAATAAAGTTGAATCTAATCTAATCTAATCTAATCTAATCTAATCTAATGTAATATAACCTAAAGAGCCCAGACTGGTTTAACAGTGAAACTAAGTTAGTCAACACTTGATGTAAAGTGTGCCCACTTCTTTTGCATGCATTATTCACCACAAGCTTAATACTCATTTTCTTCTAAAGATTTGGCTTTCTTATCAGTCAGAAAGACCCACTGATGTACAGGGTGTCAGCATACCCAGGTTTCGCCCTGAATCACTACTCAAAAAATACATGAACTGTGTAATTCTAGGATCACACTGAAACAGACCACTTATAGCCCAAAGCACTCACTTTCAACCTCTTTTATCTTCCGTTCCCAGGGAATGCAGGCGGTCTTGAAATTTTCAAAGTCTCTTTGGAACTTGATCCATTTCTGTCCGCCAGTGAAGGTAAACGACATAAAGGTAAACCACACATCATTAAATTATAGCAAGCTTTCTGTCGTTTCGGTAGGATTCCCACTTTCTTACCTTCATCATCATGACTTTGTAGGCATAGAGTTTCCTGCCCTTTCCTTTCCCCAAAGCCCCTTCGAACTTATCCACAAACAGCTGAGCTTCCCTAAAGAGAACATTGGGAAATGGTGAAACGGGTTTTTGAAATATAAAGTTGCACATTCGCTACAGATGATGTACAGTATGTGACTGAACGTCTGTTCTACACTGCAAATGGAGGAAATCTATCTTTATTCTGTATTTATATACAGCTCTGGAAAGAAATAAGAGACCACCTCAAAATGAAATTGAAAATCAGTTTCTCTAGTTGTACAGGTTATGGGTTTGTGTTTGACCAGAATGAGCAGTGCTGTTGGAACTACTGGAAACATGTCTCCCAAATTCCAGATCAAATATTGTATTTTAGATCTGTTTATGTAGAAAATGACTGATGGTCAAAATAACAGCAACGCCTCCAGAAGCCTGTTTGGAACTGTCCTCGCTGTGCAGTTCACCCTAGCTGCCGCTTGCCATTCTGTCTGTAGGTCACTTGAGGTCATCTTACAGTGGTTAAGTAATGTTTGAATGAGGTGGCGGTCATCACGGTTAGTAGAGAGGCGTTTTCGCCCTCTGCCAGTCTGTAGCTGTGTTGTCCCTTGTGTTTGCTGCTTGACCTTGTTCTTATGAACCTGACACTCTCTGTATCTGCCAGTAAAGCTAGAACCAAACCTTCTGTTCCTCACTGAGAACTTGTCTCTTCAGCATTTTTGGCTTGTTGTGAAGTGAGTTCTCTTTAGAACGGCTGCTGTACATGTGGAGATGCTGATTTAAGAACAAACTGGAGTCTCTTATTTCTTTCCAGAGCTGTATATACCGCACATCTGTACTGCATGGCTGTTTTAGCTGTTCACTTGAACACTGATCTGCTATTCTCACTACATGCACTGTACACTACTGTACATATATCTACTGTTTACAACCACATACTTAACTGCACACCTGGCTACCTCAACACACTGCACTCTCAAATATGTACCCTTACACTAAGCTGTATATCACTCTACTGTATATGCTGTATATCCTCAGTTGTAGTACTCTGACATACTGACATACAGTATATGTATATATTGTTTATTTGTCTTTGCACTGTATATATATATATATATATATATATATATACACTCTCTCTCTCTCTCTCTCTCTCTATATATATATATATATATACACTCTATATATATACACTCTATATATATACACTCTATATATATATACACTGTACAACCTTGTATTTGTATAATGACAAAGTTTAATTGAATTGAATTGAATTGAATTGAATTGAGTGTATTGGCTAGCACTTTGCAAAAAGTTCACTTCTCCCATGAGCATAAAAAGCATGCTGGTTATTAAATACGTACTTTAATCTAGCATATTAATCTGCCAATGTGGTCAACGATCATACTATACATAAGATCAAATGTACAGACTTCGTATGCATGTTTGATACCAAACTGCTACATGAAATCGTTGAAATTGTCATTACTGTCATTAAGTTCCTACCAGTGCCCAATCACAGGCTGGCTTTCATGATTACTTCCAGGCCCATAAGATCTGACACATAAACCACTAAACTCTAACTGCACTCATGCAAACAGCTCTCTGAGAACATGCACTCGTCCACAATACTTGAGGTGCTTGAGCCTCCTCTTCATCCTCCAGGGCTTGTTCCTAATGTTGGCGATCAGCTTCTTCTTCTCCTCCACTTCCTCCATCAGCCGGGCCCTTTCCCCTTCCGACATGGACTCCTCCTCCTCTTCCCCCCCCTCTGACTTTGAGTCCTCACTTGGACATTGCAGGGGACGGAGGGATGAAGAAAGAAGGAGCGGTGAGCGGTGCTGTAAAGGGTGCTAGCAGACATTTATGCTGATATGAGACCAGTTTTCCAGCTCTCTCCACAGGAACGTGGTCCTAGACCAGCATAAAGACTAGAAACTTTACCCACGAGCTTGATGGTCAAAGGGGCGCGTGTCTGGCCTCCACCTAGAGCAGCTGTCAAATAATGCAGTAGGCCTGTTTAAAGAATGCATGTGGAGCCGTAGCATTAAAAATGCAGGCAGCGCTTGTGGAATGTTAATAATGATACCAGTTTGCTTAAAATAAGGCCTGANTTAACTTCTAAGTTTTAAGTTTAAGAAGTCATTTTAGTCAAAAAGTTCCAGGATTTTTTAAAAAAAAAAAGCCTAATTTTCTCAGTTCATTGGCAGGTTTAATGTTTTAATTTATAATTATAAATTATAAATTAAATTTTGCTTAATTTAAGAAATTTATTTGAAACAGGCAAACTTATCTGCCAATATAGTGAGCACATTTGTTTATAAAAATGCCTTAAAACAAACAAACAAAAAAGTACAATGATCTTAAAATGAGCTTATAACTATCTAAAAATGAGGAGTTTAATATAATAATTTAGATATAAGATCATTTTACTGACCAAGTTATATTTTTTACAGTGTGGTAATGGAACAAAGTCTTTGAACCAATGAACTTCATGAGAATCTTAGCTGTGTTTGATCCACTGAGACAACCCCCACCCTTCCCCACTTCAAAGCTCTCATAAAAGTAGACTGAACTGCAAACACAGCAGAGAGAAAATTAGAGAAATCCCCCTGTTCTGGCACCAGTTACAAAGGGTGGTGCTCACTTCTTCAGAAAGAAAGAAAGTCTTAGTCTACGAGCAGTCTAAAATGATATATTAGCAAGTACAAATATCTTATATCTAGTTGATACATCTAGATAAAAGTCTCATTTAGGTTAAGGTAATTTTAAGATTATTTAACTTATTTCAAATTTTTACATTTTTTTTAAGTGATTTAAGTAAGCCTGTTTTTTTTCACTGTATTGGCAGATAATTTGGCTTGTTTCAATCACAATTTCTTAAATTAAACACAATTATTTGCCAATAAAGTAAG
>CM067496.1:21305274-21346192 GCA_034552555.1 Semaprochilodus insignis
ATCTAATGTAAATCAGTGGTATCGCCCATCCCTGCCGTTTATCTCATGTGCCCATCTTGGCTCATTATAGAACGCTGACATTTTATTGACCTAATAAAGTTCAAATGCGGTTCAGATTATCAGCTTCCTATTCTCACCCAGGTGTTATGGGTTTGGACCTGTTGGTTTTGAGGTGGGAAGTCATTTGGGGTCGGTATATGAACACGTTTATTTGTAGAGGCTTTTGGGATCTGTGATATATAACGGCCCCAAAGAATTTAACCTATCCAATCAGAAGCTACAGATTAGTGGTGGGAACATAGCGATGTGACAGGACATGATCTGTCCTGAGAGTACCGTGAAGAACCGCTCACCGACTGCATTGATCGTCACATTAGCTCACCCGGAAGAAAAGTGAGTCGTGTTGTTAATGATGTTAATGATTGGCTAAAAGGAGTGACTGCATTTGGGCGTGCCAAAGACTATAGTGTAGTAGCTGAATTTCATCCGCCCTATTGGGCAAAAACTCAGCCCTGATTATTCCAGGAGTTTATGATCTGGAATCCTGAACTTGCCCTCCCCTAGATAGGGTTGCTTGTGTAGTTTAAGCTGCTTTGGCCTTGTGTTACAGTAAAAAGTGATCCAAAGAAAAGGAAATCCAAACTACACTTAGAAGTTAGCTGGCTGAGAGGGCTGCACGATTTGGGACTAATATTGTGATTACGATTTAATTTTGACTATTTCCAAATTGTTCAGGTTAAGAAATCCATCTAATAATCTGATGCACTAATTATATGCACTAATTACATGCACTAATAATCTGATGCATTAATGCACTAATTGCATGCACTAATAATCCGATGCATTAATGCACTAATTACATGCACTAATAATCCGATGCACTAATTAGATTCACTAATAATCTGATGCATTAATGCACTAATTACATGCACTAATAATCCGATGCACTAATTACATGCACTAATAATCTGATGCATTAATGCACTAATTACATGCACTAATAATCTGATGCACTAGTTACATTAACAAATAATCAGATGCACTAATTACATTCACTAATAATCTGATTCATTAATGCGACAATTACATGCGCTAATAAACCGATGCACTAATTACATTCACTAATAATCTTATGTACTAATTACATGCACTAATAATCTGATGCACTAATTATATTCACTAATAATTTGATGCACTGGCACTAATTACATGCACTAATAATATGATGCACTAAATACATGAACAAATAATCTGATGCATTAATGCACAAATTACATGCACTAATAATCTGATGCACTAATTACATCACCAATTACATGCACTAATAATCCAATGCACTAATTACATGCATTAATAATCTGATAGCTCCAAAAAAGCAGATTTTGTCAGTAATCCTGTCAATGCGTGTACATGCACTTGTGTAATCAGATAGTGTAAAGCTCCTGGTTTTTGCGTCAGGCAGTCATCGCCTTTGTACTTTGCAACCACCCTGTACTCTCACAGAGGCATGTGACATAAACTTCAGACTTCCTGCTGCGGCTGTTTGTAAACATGTTTCAGTGCTTCCTTCCATCTAGAACACGAAGGCTATTTAAATGTCTTCATTTCATCCAGCGTGGAATTTTAGCGTTGCTCCAAAAGTGGTTTGCCGACATCTCGTGATTCCTGTGTTAATCACACGCATTGTTTATGTTCAGTACCTGCATGTCGAGCATGTGTCTCGAAGACTGTATGTAGACATTAGTACCGGCCAGACTTAAGAAGGTGTTAAAAATCTTTGAATTCAATTTAATTGTAGAATTTGTGTAGCAAGCCTGCAGCAAGTCTGTGCAGCAAGCCTGATCCCCATGTGACTTTTGGCTGAACTGTTTGACTGAAAGAAGGTTCTCCTCTGTTCTTTTTCAGCAATACGCCGCTCTCCTTCTCATCCAAAGTGTGTTACATAAAATACAGAGAGCCCAGCAGTGTTGGCGTGGCGCAGCATTTAACCAACACTGTGTTTATTGACAGAGCTCTTATTGTTGTGCCATGTGCCGAAGGTTAGTAACGTCTATCTCATATCCACATTTCCTATCTGACAGATGCTTTTAGGGGACACGTAGCTCCCAGGGGAGGGCCACTTTTCACAGGCTGCCTGACGGCTTGTTTTTTGCCTCACATGTTTCTCACATGCGCACCACCAGTGTTACGTGCTGAGCTGGTGGCTCTAGCAAGAGGAAGCTTGTGTTGTTAAATATAGACTTATGTTGGTGGTGTGCAGCTGGTATGAAACTCTATAATATATATATATATATATATATATATATATATATATATACACACACACATATATATAAACTCACGGAAGGGTCACTGCTGTTAAAGTGGTTATGCGTATCTGAGCTTTGCTTACTAGTCCATTTCATTGTTTCTGTAGGAACCAGATCTACTGGTATGTAGGGTGTGTTATTGTGTTGAAACATTGTAGGACCTGCTTTATAACTAGCAGTAAGAGAATATAATAAACATAATAAACGCATATATGAATATTAACACACCTCCCTGTATCTACACTCAGTCTCCATCTTATCAGCTCCACTGGCCCTATAGGACACTCTGTAGTTCTATAGTTCCAGACTGTAGTCCATCTGTTTCTCTGTATACTTTATTACCCTGATCGTCAATGGTTAAGACCCCCACAGGACCACCACAGAGCAGGTATTATGTAACACATAATACCTGCTCTGTGGTGGTCCTGTGGTGGTCCTGACCATTGAAGAACAGGGTAATAAGGTATACAGAGAAACAGATGGACTACAGACTGGGACTGTAGAACTCCAGTGAGTGTAGATAAGAGGAGGTGGGTTTGTTATTCTGATGTATGACCGTGTGTATGTATGTATAGTTGTATAAATCTGTGTGTGGTTGCAGTAGCTAGCCTGCTTCTTGGCACAGTTGCAGAATATCAGTATGCCTTCATTGTGTTAACACAGCGACCATGAAAAGACCAGCCTGTGGAAGAGGGTAAAGGCTACAGTACATGATATGCCTAACCATCCTTGTCCTTTCTCTTTTTATGTTATTTTGTTTGTTTTGTTTGTTTTTGTTTGCGTCTTGAATAAATAAAATATACAGTCCATTTTTGTTTTATTGAAAAGCTGCTGTTCTGTCCTGCAAATACAAACAAACTGCTTGTCCTCGTGACTTGGTGCTACTGGATGGCTTACTGCGTTGATTAATTTGGTTTCTGTATGTTTTTTCTGTGTTGATTATGTGTGCATATCAGATGACTAGAGTGGCCCAGGCGTTACAGTACTACACTAGCCTGACTCAAGGCTTTGTTTTCCAAGCCACTAATCCCGCCGGGGCCCACGCTGCCTTCAAGGGGGGATTGTGACCAGGATCGTAGCCGCTGAACCTTCCAAGATGGACACCTTGTCTCTTTCTTTTCTTTTTTTTTTTGTTTTTCTTTGTTTTGTTTTTTTGTTTGTTTGTTTTCTCTGACATTGTCCCTCTTAGAGGAGCCTGTTGCATATTCATTGTGTTGTTTTCTTCATTTTGTTTATTTTTCTTTCTGTCCCCAATCCCCCCCTCTCCCCTTCCCTATCCAGTTGCACTCTTTTTGCGTATCTCTCAGTGCTGTCCAGGTTGGCGTCCAGTAATGGAGGGAGATTTGGACGGTATACAGGCAGCTGTGACTGGCGATTTCTCTTTCTCTTTCTCTCTCTCTCTCTCTCTCTCTCTCTCTCTCTCTCGCATTCTTCTCTTCCTCCTCCTTATGTAACCCTCTCTGTCTCTCTCTCGCTCTGTGTACTCTCTCTCTTTCTCTGTCTGTCTATTTGTTCTCTCTTTTGATTCTTCTTCGAATTGGTCACGGTTTCACTCTGACTGAAGGATCTTCTACGATACCCAGAAATCCACCTACAGTTTACTGCTAGGGTGAAGGGTATATATACATTCCAGTCTCATTACCAGGACTGAGGAACCTGTAGTGGTGGTAGTGTCTATCTGTATCTTTAGTTAAAGGGGAATTCTACTGATTTTCCGTGTTTTGCATAATTCATTTCAATCTGATAATTCAATTCTTAATCAGTTCTTAATTCCTTCAAGCCACTCAAACAATTAAAATCTTAATTGAATTGTTATCAGATTCATTCAGAGTGATTTGATGTGAAATGCCTGCAGAGAAGATTTCTTTGCTGTCGTCATGACCGGAGCCTGTGGTCACAATGTAACTAATACAGCTAATTTGCTGTCCCGGTTTTAATATGCCTTGAAATTACAGTGTGGACAGTGTTGCAGTAGTAAACCTGACCGATTGGGCTTTATGTGGGTGTTAATAAGCCTTAAACACTCTACATCTATTCCTCTGCACTGAATGCATTCAGAAATGCACTTTAGGCCAGAGTCTGCATATCATCTCTGTCCAGTGAAAAACATGTGTCTCCATTTTTGTCCTTTGTTACTTTTATGCATCATTTGAACACACAGTGGACCCACAGAAATGGCTTAAAATCTCTTGGAAAGAAATCTGGTTCCATTGATATTCAAATTACTCCCTCACTCATCTTTTAAGCCGCTTTATTCTTCTGGGTCACGGAGGCTACTGAAACGTATCCTAGTGTTCAGTGGGCGGAAGGCAGAAAACACACTGGACAGGCTGCAATCCATCGCAGGCCAGAACATTAATGTTAAATGAGGTTTTCTCCCTCTCCTGTAAAGTTGCCTTTTTGGAGATACTAGTTTTTCTTTGGGCAGCAACAATATACTGTATATAACCACTAAAGTCTGTGTAATGACATTGTTAGTAGCTCGCTTGAGCTATTAGACTCATTGTGCTTGGTGTGGCTCAGCTGATAACACCACTACCTGCCAGGGAGCTACCACCCCATGTGGGAGATTGGGGGGGGGGGGTCAGTTTCCTGTCTGAGTAACTATGTGCTGTGCTACACCAAAAAGAGTCCTTGGGCAAGACTTCTAACACTACACTGGCCAACCTGTAATATGAATAACCTTGTAAGTCACTCTGGATAAGAGCCTCAGCTAAATGCTGTAAATGTAAATTTGGATATCTGGCTCCTGTCACCGCTACTGTGGCCAGGTCTAGAATGGAGCATTTCACATCATACCACTCCGAATGCCTTTGTTTACGTCTTATCAGTTTAATAATTCAGATGAAATCTAGAAAAATCAGTGGAATTGCTGTTTAAGCAGACCACACTGTTCAGCTGAGTTTTATACTGGGACTAACTGATGTTCAGATCCATCTCAACCTATCTGTCTTCTTCACCCACCTTATTTCCTTCAAGCCACTCAAACACCAGTGCTTTTTTTTTTTTTTTTTTTAAACACCAGTTATTTTTGGAGATCATGGTCACTTTAAGCCTAACGCATGCACAGAGTAATTGTTAACTAAGACTGATGAAGTATCCTACTGGGATTAAAAAAGGGGAAACGTGTTTTTCATTCTGGCAGACTTTTTTTTTTTTTTTTTTTTAAGCAGACACTTTTTTGGGTGGGGAGGGGACTTTTGAAAGGCACTTAAAATGTTCTTCTCTTCTGTATCTGATGTTCTGTGTGCTATTAGTGATGCAGCCAACATGAACGGTTGTCTTGTGTTGCACACCCTTTCCAACACTGCGACACGATCGCCCCAGGGAGAAAAGCGCCCATGCTTGATATCGTATGGTTCATGACCATTATGTTTCCAGTACAGGTGACCCATACCACAAAGTGTTACCTCATTCTCTGCATTTGTGTTGATCTTTAAATCAGAGAGAGAGAAAGAGAAAGAGAGAGGAAGCGGAGACATTTTCTTTGGTTGTTTTGTGGATAAAAAAAGATCTTCATGTTTACAGTCTTGTGCTGATAGAATGAAGATAGTAAGTGCTATGCTAGTTAACTGGATTAGTCACAGGATAGATGGACTCTTATATGATCGGTTAGAGATCTAAGATGTATGATGGATCTTTTCTCTCTTGTGTGCAGTTAGAAGGGAGAAGTTGGTGTAGCTCTCCATGACTCTCTCTAACGGCAGCACTCTTGCCCCGTAGGAAAGATCCCTGAGGAGGCCAAGGCTCTGTCCCTTCTGGCGCCTGCCGCCCCCGTCACCAGCTTGATGTCCGGTGGAGGACTGCTGCCGATCCCAAGCCCTGCCCCACTTCAGAATGTGAGCAAACACCAACTTTTCATTACTGAAGTCTTTAAGCGATTAGCAGAACCATGCTAATAATGAACCTGTGGTTAGAATAAAGCACTAGGTGCTTGGGCTGGAATGATTAATCAACTTGGACAGCTAAAATCGCCGACTGAATTATCTGGCCACTAATTTAATAGTTGATTATTTGGTGACATCATTTGCTCCATTTCAGTAGAGTCTTGTGATTGTAGAATGTACACTATATCGCCAAAAGTATTCGCTCTTCTGCCTTCACACGCATATGAGTGCAATCCCATTCTTAATCCATAGGGTTTAATATGATGTCGGCCCACCCTTTGCAGCTATAACAGCTTCAACTCTTTTGGGAAGGCTTTCCACAAGGTTTAGGAATGTGTTTATGGGAATTTCTGACCATTCTTCCAGAAGTGCATTTGTGAGGTCAGACACTGATGTTCAGACACTGGCTCACAGTCTCCGCTCTAATTCATCCCAAAGGTGTTCTATTGGGTTGAGGTGCAGGCCAGTCAAGTTCTTCCACGCCAAACTCACTCATCCATGTCTTTATGGAGCTTGCTTTGTGCACTGGTGTTCAGTCATGTTGGGACAGGAAGGGGCCTTCCCCAAACCGTTCCCACAACGTTGGGAGCATGAAATTGTCCAGAATCTCTTGGTCTGCTGCAGCATTAAGAGTTCCTTTCACTGGAACTAAGGGGCCAAGCCCAACTCCTGAAACACAACCCCACACCATAATCCCCCCTCCACCAAACTTTACACTCAGCACAATGCAGTCAGACAGGTACCGTTCTCCTGGCAACCACCAAACCCAGACTCGTCCGTTGGATAGCCAGACGGAGAAGCGTGATTGGTCACTCCAGAGAACACGACTCTGCAGAAGGTTGGCGACCTCTGCGCACTATGTACCTCAGCATCCGCTGAACCCGCTCTGTCATTGTACCTGTCCTACCACTTAGTTGCTGTCATTTACAATCGCTTCCACTTTATAATCCCACTGACAGTTGACTGTGGGATATTTAGTAGGGAGGAAATTTCACGACTGGACTTTGGATGCACAGGTGGCATCCTTTCACAGTACCATGCTGGAATTTCCTGAGCTCCTGAGAGCGACCCATTCTTTCACTAGTGTGTGTAGGAGCAGTCTGCATGCCTAGGTGCTTGGTTTTACACACCTGTGGTCATGGAAGTGATTGGAACACCTGAATTCAATGGATTGGATGGGGGAGTGAATACTTTTGGCAATATAGTGTATGTTAATGAGGTGCTTTGCATCTAAATTGACAGAATGAATGTCCTGAAAGAAGCTAATGAAGGCAGGGATTTTGTATCGGTATTGGCTCTGAATTGCCATCCTCAATGTGCCCACTCAGCATGTGCTACTCTGTGTGCTTTCAGCTTGGTCTGCCGCTGGCTGGCCGGGGGCCGCTGCCAGCTGGGCTGGACTCCTCAGTGGCAGCACTTAGTGCGCTCCCCTCACAGCCTCCCATCATGGGGAATGTGGATCCGTCCAAAATCGACGAGATCCGGAGGACTGTATATGTCGGCAACCTGAATTCTCAGGTGTCCAGCTTAAGTCTCATCTCTGTCTATTCTGCCTGTAATAGCAAAGCTCTCCATTCCATAGCTGGGTGACTTTAAATGTTCAACGGCCATGATTCCTCTCTCTTTCCTCCAAACTATATAATACATAATGCAGTTTTATCATGAGGCTTGAGGCACCGTATATGTATACAACGGTCAGCCTTAGCAGTAAAACCACCTCCATGTGTCTACATTCGTTGTCCATCAGCTCCACTGACCATATAGGAGCACTCTGTAGTTCTACAGTTCCAGACTGTAGTCCATCTGTTTCTCTGTATACTTATTACCCTGTTCTTCAATGGTCAGGACCCCCACAGGACCACCACAGAGCAGGTAAGATGTGGATGGTGGATCATTCTCAGCACTGCAGTGACACTGACGTAACTCCGCCAGCACTGGAGTTACCACAGAGTGCTCCTATATGGTCAGTGGAGCTGAAGATGGGCAGTGAGTGTAGATATAGGGAGTTTAGTGTAATGGCTGATCGGTGTGTATCCATTTAATATCCATATATTTCTCAAAGATTTCTGATATGTTAAATATTGTTATATAATGTGATATATTAATATTGACTGCAGCTAATTGTGTCATAGTACTGCAGATCACAGAAAAGAGTCTGCATATCTACATTTGATGTGAATATCCTGCCAGCAGCCTTTAAGTACCTCTCTCTTCTTTCCCCTCTATAGACCACCACAGCTGAGCAGCTACTGGAGTTCTTTAAGCAAGTTGGTGAGGTGAAATTTGTGCGGATGGCGGGGGATGAGACACAACCCACCCGCTTTGCATTCGTGGAGTTTGCCAACCAAGAGTCTGTGGCAAGAGCGCTCTCCTTCAATGGAGTCATGTTTGGAGACAGACCCTTAAAGTGAGTGGTTGGTTCTGTGCCTCGATGAGAGTTCATAGAGATTTATACCGTCAATAAATAATCAGTCAGTTAGTCAACCTTTATTTATCCCTGGACGTACGTTGAGGGTGATCCTCATTTTCGATACAGTTGAGCTTTTACAGCTTAAATGGGTTAGAAAAAAAATTAAAGTGGAATATAATCTGGTTAAACTAAATTGAAACACCACATAAAGTAATTGATGATCAAATTAAACAGGGTGAATGGAAAATGAATTAAGAGAAAAATTAAGATTTAATTAAGGACGGGAAAATACAGTAAAACCAAGATAATAAGCCAATAAATTTATTAAAAATTAAAAGTAATTAAAAAAAATCCTATAAATGTATAAATAAGCTAATTAAAATGTAAGGCTAAAATAATTCTTAAAAAGTAATACAAATAAATAAAAACAGGATTGAGAAAAATTACGAATAAATAATAAACAATAATAATAAAATACAAAAATTAAAATATAAAGGAGAAAGAAAAAAATACACTGAGCTGAAACAGTTACAGGCTGTCTGAAGGTGCTAGAAACTGAAAGTTTAAAATGATTGCGTGAGCCAAATTTAAGAGACTCTTGTAATGCATTCCTTCTCGCTGGTGTAGCTAAAAGCAATTTATCTTAAAAACTCGAATATTCTATAATAAGGGAAGCCCAGGATAAAGAATATGGCCAAAAGTATCTGGATACCTGTTTTAATTATTGAGTCCAGGTCTTTCAGCCAGACTCATTACCAGCAGTTAAATCAACCACATAGTCATTCAGCTGCAGCGTGCAGAGGGATGTGCCTCCAACTTTGTAGCAGCACCTAGGGGAAGATCCTTTCCTGTTCCGGGATTTGTTCCAGGATTAGAATGTCCATTGTGGACCAGGCCCTCTCGTCCCACATCAGTGTCTGACGAGAGGTTACAGCTGGAAATGATGGGCCAACTCCAGAATAATTTCCATGCTTTTAGAACAGAATGTCCCGCAAGCTCATATGGGTGTGATACAGTAGTTTCCACACACATTTGTTATTATGATTGTCATTATTATTATTATTATTACTGGGGGTTCCTGTCCGGTCTAGCAGCCTTGACCATGTTGCTAAGATTGTTTCAACTTGTCAGCGATTAGTAGAGCAGAAGAGATGATGTCATTTTAACCACACAGTCCTAAAACCTGCTAACTGTGCACTGCTGTGTGACATGTAGGCAGGTTATCTTGTTCTCCTGCACACTCCTGGTGCTAGAGTGCTAGAGCTAGAGTTTAACCTCATAAATAAGTTTGTTTCTTGTTGCACTGATGGAAAAACAATGCCCAGAAACACGTTTTCATAACAGTGGTTAAAAGTCTCCGTTATTTGAAATACTTGTCTGTTTCTGACTGTTTTAAATATCACGTTTATCATATTTGATCTCCATATTTTATCTCCATAGAAGGAATTAGATATGCACTGTAGATTAGTTTTAGATCAGCAAAGGGTTCTTTGGTGCCCTTTCTTTCAGTGGCCTGTATTGTGCTTGTTATATGTTTATCGTTACATATTGATGATCTGAATCATAGATTGCCTCCAGCATGAAATTTCCTGCAGTGTGCACATACGGTTTTGTAATGCTTCAATCCTTGTTTCATGTCTGCCTTCAGGATCAACCATTCCAACAACGCCATAGTGAAGCCTCCAGAGCTGACGCCACAGGCAGCAGCTAAAGAACTGGAAAGTGTAATGAAGAGAGTGAGAGAGGCTCAGTCCACCATTGCAGCAGCCATCGACCCAGGTACAGTCACATCAAGTTCTACCTTGATCATAGGCTTGACACAGCTCACCGGACAAAAAATTAGTCACCTAATGGCATGTAATACCTCCACGAGCACCAATAACAGCTGTGACTGTATTTGGCATGTACTGGACAAGTTTCTGGATGTAGGCCACATCAATGTTCAGACACTCTTACATCAAAGAATTGGTCAGTTGGGCCAGATTTGGTGGATGCCTTCCCTGGTACAATTCCGAGGAGAATTCCCTGTAGACTGGGATTTTAGCCACTGTTGGTAGATCTGTATGACCGTACGCTTCCATACACCTGCAGATTCAGCTACTTCCTTCACACTATGGTCTTCAGCACGCCCAAATGCAGTCACTCCTTTTAGCCAATCATTAACATCTGCTTTGGAGCCATTTTCCACACATGGAATGAGACATTCACTGCACTGTAGCACCTCTTCTCAATCTATGGATCTCGTCACTCACACCCCGCAGGGATTTATAGCCCCATCATCCTCGTGCAGCGCCATCTGCAGGAGCCTGAAGTTACCACCACCTTAAACACACTAGGTGACTCATTTTTGTGTCCATTGAGCTTATAAATCCACAGAAATCATTCAATAGATGTTAACACGCTTTTGCTTTTACATTTCTTCCCCGATTCCGGGAACGGTGGACGTGCCGGCGGATGCATTGTGCACAGCCGATACCAAGACACGCTCTCCCAGTAGATCCAAACGCTCCAGAAGGTCCCGGTCCAGATCTCGGTCTCGTTCTCAGTCACGTTCCCGTTCCCGCTCAAGACGGAAACGCTCCAGATCCAGACACAGGTAGGCCAAACTGCACTTGTTTCTTTTCCAGGAGTAGTTGAGCTGGATTAGCTTTACTTTAGCCCCACTGACCATATAGGAGCACTCTGTTTCTCTGTATACTTGATTACCCTGTTCTTCAATGGTCAGGACCCCCTCAGGACCACCACAGAGCAGGTATTATGTGGGTGGTGGATCATTCTCAGCACTGCAGTGACACTGACGTGGTGGTGTGTTAGTGTGTGTTGTGCTGGTGTGAGTGGAACAGACACAGCAGTGTTGCTGGACACCTCAGTGTCACTGCTGGACTGAGAATCATCCACCAACCAAGACCTAATATGTTTCTGTTTCCAGGAAAAAACACACATGCAGTTAGATATGAAACAGTAGGAAACTTTGATATTATGATTATAGTGCCCAAAATTATCACCGACATCAGTGTTATTGCTCTGATGTGTGTCTTACTTTCTAACAAGTGTTGCACTTGGTGGATTTCTACCATTTCTAACCTCAGTTGCAGCATTAGTGGTATGATGGCGCTGCACCGTAACCAGTACAGTGTGCCGGGAAAGAGGCAGCCAAAACCACCAAGGTAGAAGGCTGGCATACTGTGAGTCTCAGAATTTTTAACTCACCGTGTGTCCTCGGTACTGTATCGGTATCGGTACTGAAGTATTTTCATTTTGGAAGACTCCACGACATGGAGACATCTAACTGAAATATCTTACTTTTTATGCCTACTTATGTGGCGTTAAAAACGTGACACGTCAGAATGAAACAAGCTTGTTCATGGATTCTTAGCATCCATGGAAATGTCCATTTCAGGCCTGGACTACATCAACAAGCACCTGGAGGAAGGCGGGTAAAGCAGGATGGGGTTCATTCAAACACTGACTGACAATCACACATCAAAGCCTCAGTGAACAGGTCAAACAGGCTGTTCCTGACTTTGTGGGTAAATAGACCACAATACAGAAATATGCACACATGCACTTGTGACTGGCGAGTGTCTTTTATACGAACACTATCTCCTTTTATAGTAGATTTGTTTTGTCTAGTTTATGTTCATGAAAACTTGCTTTAAACTTGCTTGTTAAACTTAAACTTGTAACTAAGTTGCAAATAAATCTTAAACTGAAACTTAAAATTGAAACTGAAAATTGTTTGCAAAAAGTTATTTTATTTATATATTTAGTTCTAGCTAATGGAGATTGTTTGCCTTCAGTGTTTTTGAATAGACATCAGTGTCAGACTAATTAATGACCTTCTATTAAGAGATTGGTGAACCAAGAATGACACTAGAGTCTCTTCACCTTAAATAAGCTGGTTAAGCAGAGAGAGTCTTAAGATAACACTTTATTGTTCCAGAAATGATAATAGGACATTAGAGCCATAATAAATCATGCTACTGTTACTCTCCATACTTAAGTACATTGGAAGGTAAATACTTTAGTATTTTTACTCCAGTGGAGGTCTAAAGGGAGGAACTTCTACTGACACCGGAGAAGTAGTTTTCCTTGGGGGATCTCTACTTTAACTCAAGTACATGGTTTGTGTACTTCGTCCACCATTGGTAGAGAGTATAGAGCGGTTTAAGACGGTGCTGATACTCTCTTCTCCTCAGAGAGAGTAAACACTTCAGGCTGGTGTTGATGTGAGCGGAGAGCCGTGCAGGTTACGCTTCAGCAGTGCCCCTGTGCAGAGGTTGTGTGTCTCAACTCAGTTAGAGCTGTTTTTAGAGACACAGCTCCACAGTGATGTGTGTTAAAAGCTGTAGTTTCAGGTCACAGTTGATGCAGTCCTCTTGAACACATTCTGCCCGCTTGCCCACAAAACTTGCGTCACATCCGGTTAAGAAAAGCTTCAGTTTACATTAGTGGCGAGCTGTTAGCAAGTTAAACAGACAAATCCTGACATTTTCCTGCATTCTGAAGTCCTCACAGACTTCTGAGCTATAAGTTAAAGTTAACTTACCTTGCAGTTGCCCTGAAGATAATGGCTGGTGGTCAGGAAGTTAACTCAAGGTGTGACATGTTGCCCCCTCTCGCAGCTACTGTCTTTTAGCATCTTCAGTTACTTTTTCCTTTTGCACTCAAACTCAAATATGACCAAACCTCAGACTTGGTCCATCACAGCCTGGTGTGTTTCCCTGACACACAGAAGCCCACGTTATGTGCTAGACCTGCGTGGCTACATCTGGGAGACTGTTGGTAACTTTGAATGAACCTGTATAGTATTTAACGTGAGTTTTTCAAGGCGCGGTAATCAACCACGGTTTTAATGATAAATAAAGTTTGAAATTATAATACTGCCCCTCATAAATTTGGAAAAATGTAACTGTTTCATCTCTACATGCAACTTAGATTGCGAGCTAGGAAGCTCGTTCTGTGATGTGAAACGAGGCATCTCTTGCCCCCAACTTATTAGAAACCCCAGTGTCTGCTGATACCTGATCACTGTTTGCATGTGCACCCTGGCCAGTTACTTTGACTCTGCTATTATGAGGCTGGTAAGAGGTTCTGGACCTGTATTCGTCTACACAGTAAAAGTGACTGCTGTGAAGAAGAGCATGGGTTGGACTGCCTGGCAGAGAAGTTCAACTGAGTGACGATGGGTGGGCACCAAACAAGTGCAGTACACACAGTAAAATGGGTCAACTAGAGCTGGTCCAATTTTACCAAGTGCTTACCAAAGATAGAGTGAAGTATTTATGGATTTCTCCACGGCTGACGAAGAGATGCAAGTGTGTTAGCACGTGAGGTTAGTGATGCTAACGCAGTTTACCTGTTGCTAACCGGAATGAATTCAGATATTAGCATGAATAGGAACAGAATATGTTCTCTTCTTATGCCTGTTGCAGTTTGTCACAGCTTGAAAGTTGTCAGCTTCATTGTTATTGGTAAAGATTCAGTCTTTCTGAAATTGAGACCTACAGCACGTTCCAAAAAGGCAGGGTAATGGTCAATACATGACTAGAATCATTGGTAAAATTTAATTGTTGAAATGTTCAACAAGCAATATGCACAAAAGAAGCATCCAGGAAAGGCCTAGTTCTTTATGAGGAGCGCCACTTTGCCAAAATTGGGTTTTAGGTATTTCTACCTGCATTGAGAAGAAGAACTTGTCAGCCATATTGATTGGGCTAATTCTCAAGCCTTTCATGAGCTCTGTCAGGTGTGCAACAGTTCACAGCACACACAGACCCTTTGGACTGGAACTGGAAGCCACTGAGCTGAGTCAGTTCATTCAGTCGAACATCAAGCTCTGCAGGAACATCATGTGTCTGATTTGATTGTAGGGGAAGGCCATCGCAGAAGTCACGGCAAAGAGTGAGCGATACACGCAGCACACACAAGAGACGCTCACGGTCCAGAGACAAGAGACACAGCCGCTCACGCTCACGTTCCAGGTCAGACCACACGCACTGGCCCCATTCAGCAATTATGACTTAATCTACCCACACACCACAGACGCTAACTAGGTCCTCTGCGGTATATTAAAGGCGAATTTGTAAGCGGCTTGGGTTTTCTCACAAATTTGGGATTTTCTAAAAGTGTCACAAACACTACCACACAAGGTTTTGATGTCATGGCAGTGCTGCCGTGCGGCAGAAATGCCATACTCGTCTGTTTTCAGAGTACTTTGAAAAAGTATTTATGGCTGAATTTCATGAAAAATTAGCTTTTTATTTGGGTGAGCGGTTGGAGGAGTGGCTCACCCAAATAAAACTGAACCCACAGTCTTCTGACAAAAAGCTTAAATACAATGCGATGTGAAAACTGTACAGTCAAACAAGTAGTGATTTGATGCAGCTTGATTCGCTGACCATCTGATACGATTTGGTTGTTTTCAGTACGATTGTATTGTGTATTGGTCTGTCATTTGAAGCGGTCTCTTTTATTCATTTTCAAGTACTCTAAAATACACTCATCATCAAAAGAACAGCTGCTCCCAGAAGGAAGTGTGGGATTGCAGTGCCATTGGGAAGGAAGACAAAGTTTATCAGGAACAATAAATGATGATAAATTTAGACTGATATGATCAATATTTACTGAGCTACACATACAGAAGTAGTGTCTCTCAGTATGGCGTCGGGCCGCCGTGTTTGCTAACCCAACATGCCAGACGTCTCAGCATGGAGTTGTAGAGGTTGTGATAACCCATCCCATGCAGCTTGAATATCCTCACACAGTTCCTGCAGATTGTGAGGTAGGGGTGAAGGTGGAGTGACACCAGGCCTTCTGGACATGTGATGCGTGACAACAAACCGTTCATCTTGGCGCTGACACGGATTCGTTGGTCGTCTCCACCAAAACAAAAGCGGGACTCGTCACTGAAGATGACCTGCTACCATTGTGAGTCACTCCATGACAGTCTGGCACAAAATCATTGCAGTCTTCGTTGATCTGCGTGCATGTAGTCCTGCGTGGTGCATCCTAACAGGATGACTCATTGAGGGCATCACTGCTCGCTGTGTGTCTGCAATCGTGGCTGTTGGGTACAGAGACAAGGACTGTCCTTGCTTACATAACGTGCGGCCGAGCGTGAAACTAGAATCATTAGCATGTGTCATGATGTCAACCCTACCCACCAAGTTTCATTCCTGTCTGTTGATTCCTTCTGGGTGCAGCTGTTCCTTTTTGACGATGAATGTATGATCCCATCCCCGTATGTTGCTATTGACTATGTTGTGGTTAAAATCATCACTGAAGCTCATACCAATAGATATTCCGATTGCTAGATAATGCGGTAAAAGGAACAAATAGTTGAATCTTTGTATTGAACAGCCCAAACCCCAGTTTTATTGCCATACAAGGCTAGGATCGCCAGAATTGATTACGAAAGTTTAGTTTCTGTGCGTTAAACTTGATCATGCTTCATGAACTGAATACAGATTCCTAATTCTTGCCGTCTGATTACATACCACAGTCACTTGTATTCCATTTGTATCATTCCAACACTTCATCTACTTTGAAAACATGCTTTCTGGACTGAGGGTTGGAGTAGAAACCTAAGAGATGTTCTGCCACAACGCTGTCTATGTCACAGGGATAGACGGAAAGATAAGGATGGAAAGCCAAGGAGAGGAGATAATGGCAATGACCGGAGAAGAGACAAAAAGGGTAGAACACCTCCCAAAGGCTATGGCCGATTCCCCAGATCCCGCAGCACCAGCAGGTCAGGAAACCTGCTAACGGAACACTTCACTGAGTAATGGATCTGGCTGTGTGATCTGGTGTGCATTAATGAAGACTGGCCTCTGTTACATTGATGTGGTAGCATTTTAGCATTGTTTTGATTGGATTGTATGCCTTAGTGAAGCATTTGTTGTCGAGATATACACTATATTGCCAAAAGTATTCACTCCCCCAATCCAAATAATTGAATTCATGTGGCCTTCAGATTAGCTCAAGAACAGCGTGTAGAGAGCTTCATGGAATGGGTTTCCATGGCCGAGCAGCTGCATCCAAGCCTTACATCACCAAGCACAATGCAAACCATTGAATGCAGTGGTGTAAAGCAACGCCACTGGACTCTAGAGCAGTGGAGACGTGTTCTCTGAAGTGACCAATCACACTTCTCCGTCTGGCAATCCGTTGGACGAGTCTGGGTTTGCGGTTGCCAGGAGAACGGTACTTGTCAGACTGCATAGTGCCGAGTGAAAAGTTTGGTGGAGGGGGGATTATGGTGTGGGGCTGTTGTTCAGGAGTTGGGCTCGGCCCCTTAGTTCCAGTGAAAGGAACTCTTAATGCTTCAGCAGACCAAGAGATTCTGGACAATTTCATGCTCCCAACTTTGTGGAAACGGCCCCGTCCTGCTCCAACATGACTGCGCACCAGTGCACAAAGCAAGGTCCATAAAGACATGGATGAGCGAGTTTAGTGTGGAAGAACTTGACTGGCCTGCACAGAGTGCAGACGTCATCTGGGGTCTCTCACAAGAGGTGGAAGTGAAGTTTTTTTTTTAAAGCTCCTCATTGCCGTTTACGGTGTGTTTGTTTACTGCGTTAGCTTATCATTAGCCAGTGCACATTCACAGGTAGGAGATTGTACTTACTGTGAGTTTTTAATGATTATGCCATCTATTAGTATATTGCAGTAAAAGCGAGAATAGTTTAGGTAGTTAAAAAAAATCGAGAGAACGAGTCATATGCAAACATATCCCATTGATTAAAACAGGGAATGCCATCTACCAAAGCTCTTTATACAGGATGATGGTAGAAAAGTACAGAATAAAATGTGTCCCATATACAACACTTTTATTATCCATTTTATTTACATATTCTTTCCTTTATACTGGTATAAAAATGATATGAGGTGAAAATCATAAGTTTAAACATGTTAGTGTATAAACACTGTACTGTAGAAAACATTAGTCTATAAATAACTAATAATATAAATAACACTCCTATACGCTAGAATCGGTGACATTAGTCCAATCCCTCAATAAACGCTCCTACATGCACTAGAATACGTGATATTCGTCCATAAACACCCTCAACAAATGCTTCTGTATGTTACCATAGGTAATATTAGTCCATAAACACCCTCAATAAACGCTCCTATACGCTAGAATAGGAGATTAGTCTCTGAAACACTGTATACTTAATAGACACTGGGACTTTAGTCTATAACCAACCTGTTACACAAGCACAAATACCAAACTAACTAAATTCAAATAACTAAACAAACTGACTAAATTCAAATGCAACAATCAAATCATTCAACTTGAAAAATAAGCAAAAGCATCTCTGGAAAGAGATGCATATCCTCTATTTTTCAAAATGTTAAACCAGAAAGCGTCCTGGCTTTCCTCCTTCGCACTTTCATCCCAGCTGTGTCTGTTTGAGAGGTAGTGCCGAATAGTCTCTGCAGCTTCCTCCTCTTCCATGTCCAGGATTCAGGGCCTACACAACAGCACCAGATAACTCTTTGTAATTTTCTGTGCACCACTGCGTGGCAATCCTCAAACAGACCATCACTGTTGGTTCCTGTTAAGTATAAAACCACAAGGTTCAATATTATTTCAAGCTGAAACACACATATGGTTACTCATGTTCAAATGTGGCATCAGATTACAATACAGTTACCCATTTTCACATGAAATGCATTGGCCTGTCTCTCGCAGCTCCTGCAGGAGGACCCTCTGAAGTCATCTGGGGTCTCTCACAAGAGGTGGAAGTTTTTAAACCTCTACACAGCATGCCGTTCTCTACGCTGCTTTCTTTGTAATTAAACAGCAAATGTTGACAGCAATAGTAGTTAATATTCCTATTGCACAACTTGAAGGGCAAAGACTAACTTCTTCACCAACCAAGTCTACACCACAGTACAGCATAAAGGAGAGCACCAATTTTACAACATACAAATAGATTCAAGGTAATATAAGGAAAACTACTTGCTACAGTACAGTCAAACAAAGCCTCCAAAGCTGCGTATTTATTTTCTCAGATTACTATTTTTTAGTAATATTAAAGCAGAAAGGCAGACAAGAAATAACAAACCATTTTAATTACTGTTTCTATATAATGAAGAACATTAATACCTCAAGATCTTTTCCAGTGTTACCTGACCATTGCCCTGGGCTTATTTTACCAGCTAGATTTCTATTCATTTAAAAAGGAGAAAAATAAGGTTAAATTAAGCAATGGTCTATAACAAGACTCTGAAGGCAAGCAACACATGCACACACACCACACTATATGTAAAGGTCAGGGAAACATGACCTGACTATTGTACAGAAACATGCGTGGTCTGACATGCAGTTTTTTCTTTTAACACTAAAGTGGTTCAAGGAACTCGACCGTCAACATAGAACTGAACAGGGATTTCACTGCGATCTCTGCTAAATGAGACATTCATTATATGATATGAACACTGCATGTGAAATAATATCTTTAACAATCACAGACAGTCACATATGACGCTCAAAATCTGACCAGGAAAGGCAAGCCTTCTTGGTTTGGACAATCCACTCATGTCCTGGCTGTTTTTGATCCAGCACGTAGTTGATCTGATAAATTCAATATTTTACAATCAGAGCATCACAGAAGTCACAGTTTTGACAAGTTATGCTTGGGTGACATAGATCAGGACTAGGGATTTCTTTAAGGTACCAGATGTTGCTGGGCTGAGTGTGTTTCCATGTTCCATGGCTCTTTTGTTCTCAAAACTTGTGAGAACTTCACACTGTGGTCCACATAGATACACAGTTTTTGTAACATATTATAGACAATAAATCACAAGATCAGTTCCTAATTACAACACATGATTTGGCTTGATTATAATAAATCTTACCACCTGAAGAGGGACAAGGTGAGGACTGCTGCTCCTCTGTTTTCTGTGGTCCCACATGTGAGGGTTGTGAGGGTTGATGACGGGACAGAAATAACAGATAATTACAGCACAGTGTTACCAGGTGTATGGTAGAATATATGTACAGTATATGTATTTTTTTAAATTACAAAAAACGTTTAACTTCAGTTAAGTATCATTGTATAAGAGAATGTTATTTAATTTTAATATCACTTATGCTGCTGGAATCAATGCCTTGTGATCTGAAAATATCTAAATGTAGATTTTGGTGAGCTTAATAGGTAGGCTTACCCAGCTCATTACACATATATTAACTGAAAGGTAACTTGAACTGCTCTGACCGTTTGTATGCATACAAAAAACTGCAGATAATTTGGGAAATAAAAAAATTTATAAAAACGAGATTCAATAGCATGTAACTGTTACATCCTAATTATTAGATATGCCTAGCTGTCGTTGCATCACTAGGTTAAAGAAAACCTTTTCAGAACTGTTAACTATGAATCCTTCACAGAGAATATTCGGTAACAAGACGCTACATATAAGCCTGAAATCACGGATATATAATGGTAATATATTATTAACAATAAAACGATTTCTCAGTCATATTGTGACAACGAAAGAACCGCATTAACGCTAAAACTAAAGACCTGAAAGTACACTGGTTTAATGTTAATTTCTAGAGTAATACTTAAGACAATAACCTAGCTAGGTAAGCCAGCTAAATACAGCTAATTCAGCTAGCCAGCTAAATACCTGTTTGATGTTCATTTATGTGACAGCGCTAAAACGAGCCAGCAGAGTTAGCTTACAAACCGTAAACACCGTATAAATAGTTAAAAAGAAACAGTCTTGCATTAAGATTAATTCTCCCAACGATTCGTAAGACAAACTATTCATAAGATGATGGAATTTGAAACTTGCTTTGCTGTTTAATTACAATGAAAGCAGCGAAGAGAACGGCGTGCCATGTGGAGGTTTACAAGAAGATTGTGGAGGTTCAATCTTCTACCTGTAAATGTGCACTGGCTAATGATAAGCTAACGCAGTAAACAAACACACCGTAAACGGCGCTGTGGAGCTTTAAAAAACGAAACCCAGATGACGTCACCGGGTCCTCCTGCTGGAGCTGCGAGAGATGCTATTGAATACTTTTGGCAGTATAGTGCAGCAGCCTATCCTGAAGATGTTACACATTTACACATCCTGAAAACGCATACACATTTGATCTGTCCGTGTCTGTATTGTCTGTTGTGCTCAGTTATTTACAGTCCTGTTCTTCCTGTATTATATCACAGTAAAAAGAGGCATGTGTTGTGTTTGCAGAAGCCACAGAAGGAGAAGCAAGACACGCTCCAGATCCCCAAAAAGAAAAGCCAGGTCTCCTTCACCAAAGAGGTAAATCCAGCTTGGCCGGGCAGGCAACAAGTGTGTGTCCAAAAGCTGGTAAACACTTTTAATTATTATTCAGATGGTTTAAGGTGCTCACATTGCTGACACAAGTGTTGAGTTGTGCACACATAAAGTGGGGTGGATTCAATTTAGTTCACAGCTTGTATAATCGTAATAGAATGGTATGCGCATGAGTCAAAGGTGCCTAATGTGCTAAAGGGGTATAACACCCCTCCTTAAATCTTTGGAAGAGTATTTTCAGTGCTGACAGAACAGCATCCAGTGCTTTTGTGTGAGTTGTTGTGGTGTTTGTGATCCTGAACCAACCAATCATCAGTATCTAAGCTTGCTATTGCTATTTTGGCTGCGTGAGATCCAATCCTCACAGCAGTGTTAGTGTAGCCATCCCAGAGGATCAGAGGTGGTTAATACAGGACTATAAGTTCCTTGATTTCTGAAGAGACAGGTGAAATATCACAGTGTCACCATCAAGGCTCATGCTTTGTCTTTGCATTTGGGTCGTATGTATGTATGTAGGTATTTATTTATTTTTGTTTGTAGAGGGAAGAAGGAGAAGAAGAGAGAGCGGGTGCGGGCCAGTAGCAGGGAGCAGATGGGGAGGTCTACATCCGGGAAGAGGAGCAGCAGGGACTCAGATAGACAGGAGCACAAAGCCAAGACCACCAAGGTGAGTTTCCCCACACACACTGTCAAATCCTAACAGATGCAGCAGGAAATGGTGACAGAGAATTGGAGAGAAGGTGAGTGATTGTGCTGATGGCCTAAAACAAATTTCCATCCACATTCTGCCCTTCAGCTTGGTTGTTTTCACTACTCCTGCTAAAATAAGAATACAAATTCTTGATGTCAATCGGTGGATAAAAGTTAAGCTTGGGAACGTGCTTCGTTTTTATGGGAGAGGAAACTGGACGGCAGGAGCTCACCTAGCACGATTTCTTACACAATACAAGGCTGTACCACTCTTAAGCATTTCACTGGGATGATTTGTGATAATTGTGCCTGGTTCTGGCATCCCCGATGGCACCGTATCTAAATATGGTAAATGCACAAGGTTCATGTAATGTTGGTGTTTAATACTGACACAGTCAGGTTGGTACCTGCTTACTGAATACAGCTCTGGGTTACACCAGCTTGATGAACTCGGTATGCCAGACTAAGCTGCTTTACTGTAAAGTGGCCTCATTGTCCCTGTTTACCATCAGTGACTATGTAGAAGCCATACAAGATAAGCTCTCTACAAAGGCTTTGACATATCTCAGGCCAGTATCTCTGGCTGCTGTTCTAGGTTAGAGGAGATGAGAAACGGATGGTCATGGCCGATCCTCTTTCAGATTAGCGCGTATATATGCACACTCGGCTGTTGATGATAATCAGTAGAATTATTATGGCCTACTTCTGATTGTGTTTCCAGTTAACGAGGCCACAGAACCTTGGGGTGGGGTGGGAAGGGAGAGCATTTCTTGAAACTATTTCCTTCAATTCATTTGTGGTCTTTAATGACAGCACTTTGCCTTTTATTTGCTTGAACTTTTATTTAGATGTTGGTTTTTATATAAGCAATTACAAACTTCTCTTAACTGTACGTTTTAAGATCCCTAACACAGAAGAGCCCTAACAGCAAACAAGAGTTCAGATGTAGTATCAAATTGTGTTGCGAAATCTTAGTAATGTCTGTACTGGAATATGTCTAATGTGTGCACATCGAGCCGAGTCAATAACACAAACAAACCTATTGTACCTAACTAAAATGAACAGATATGCTGTTGTATTTGAATCGGTGACACAAATGGCATTCACCTGGAAATTTCACTCCAAGTTGGTTCTGTTCTGTTGACATTATGATAATACACTCATCATCAAAAGATTACTTGCACAAATAGCTGCACCCAGAAGGAATCAACCCACAGGGATGAAACCTGGTGGGTGGGTTTGACATCGTGAGACATGCTAATGATACAAGTTTCACGCTCGGCCGCACATGCGACATAACAAGGACGGTCCTTATCGCTGTACCTGACTGACCCAACAGCCACGATTGCAGACATTCAGCGAGCAGTGATGTCCTCCATGAGTCATCCTGTTAGTGCCAGCACCATTGGCAGATGGCTGCACCATGCAGTACTACATGCACACAGACCATTACAACGACTGTCCTTAACACCACGTCAACATCACCAAAGACTGCAATGGTGTCGTGCCAGACTGTCATGGAGTGACTCAGAATGGCAGCGGGTCATCTTCAGTGACGAGTCCCACTTTTGTCTTGGTGAAGATGACCAACGAATCCGGGTGTGGAGGCACCGTGGTCAGCAGCAAGATGAACGGTTTGTTGTCACACGTCACACGCCCAGAAGGCCTGGTGTCACTCCACCTCCACCCCTACCGCACCATCTGCAGGAACTGTGTGTGGATATTCAAGCTGCATGGGATGGATTATCACAGGACACCATTAGGAGCCTCTACAACTCCGTCGACCCGAAGCCATACTGAGAGACTCTACTTCTGTATGTGTAACCTTTATCCTCCTTCCCAATAGCACTGCAGCCTCACACTTCCTTCTGGGGGCAGCTGCTCTTTTTAGGATGAGTGTAGTTACTGGTAGGGTTGTAGACATCCTTCCTTTTCTGCATGCGTGAGATTCTTCTCCTCCGTTTGGATATGAAAAAGTGAAGTGATGCGTCAAAAATCAAAATGGGATGTTCAGTAAACCGGAATAATGCATTGCACCACATCACGAACATCCTGATTGCACAGTTCCATAAAAGTTGTGGCGTAATGCATCTTTAATTGGGCCCAAAACTGTAACTAATGTAGTGTTGTTTCTTTTCTTGCTTGCATAGAAGGGTAGAGTCAGGAGACCGAAGGCTGGAGATGTTGGAGTAGTTTATTTCAAGGCGATCGCAGTTCACTCACAGCTCTCGTCCAAAAACAGTCCAAAGAAAGAAACTTGTCACAGAGTTTATATACACCGTGTCACCACACCCTTAATGTAAGAAGAATGTGTCCTTGTCCAGTTTTACCAGATGGGTCAGATTTCCTCCAAATTACTTTTGACCTATAACCTGTAGACCCCTGATGGCAACATTCGCCCAGGGGCTCCGACCCTGTCATAAATGCATACAATTCAGGTTCTGTTCTAGGAATGCAGTTGTTCCCACATGGTGAACTTATACACACTTTATACATACACACTTATACAAAAACACTGATATCCAACAGTAGTAAGAAAGAGGATTGTGCATTGTGAAATAACCATTTTGTCTGTGAGAGGCCGAGATGACCCCTCCCCCCGTTTGTCTGATGTCTGAACCCTGAGGATGGTGTACACTGAATCACAGGCAACTTTTTGTACAGGCATGACGTCTGCTTGTCTCAACAGCACAGTGTCGTCCTCGGACAGCTATACACGGACCTAAGATCACCAAGTTTCAGCTGGAGTGGATCAATTAATCAATCAATCAATAAACAAATCAATAAATAAATAACACAGCGGCATTGGACAGTGGAAACATGCTCTCTGAAGTCTGATGAGTTTCCTGTGCTTTTTACGAATACCAGTAGGGTGCAAACTGCTTACTGCATAGAGCCTCCTGTAGTTTGGTGGAATGACTGGTGTGGAAGCACTTAACTAGCCTCCACAGAGCCCTGGCACAAGGAACCACATCCAAGACCTTTGGAATGAATTACAACACCGACTGTGAGCAGCACCATATCACCCAACACCAGTGCATGACCTCACAAATGCTCCTGCAGCTGACTGGAAGCAGATGCCTGCAGCCTTGTTTCATAGTCTGGTGTAAAGCCTTCCTGGAAGAGCAGACTCTGTGTTAGTGCCCCTGGCTTTGGAGTGAGTTGGTCAGTAGACACAAATGGGTGGCCATGTAGTGTATGTGCAAATGAGACATCATCTATAACCATAAGTAGATTTGCTACTTTTAAAAAACATAAAAATCAGCCTTTAGATAATATTATTATTGTATGTAAAATGTTCTTCAGTGTGAGGACAGAGAGTTTTGTTTACTGAACTGATTGGAGTTAAATTCTTGGTTGAATTACACTCACCAGCCACTTCACTAGGTACACCTCCTTGTTTCTACACTCAGTGTCCACTGTATCAGCTCCACTGACCATATAGGGCACTCTACAGTTAGTTCTACAGTTCCAGACTGTAGTCCATCTGTTTCTCTGTATACTTTATTACCCTGTTCTTTAATGGTCAGGACCACCACAGGACCACCACAGAGCAGGTATTATGTGGGTGGTGGATCATTCTCAGCACTGCCGTGACACTGACGTGGTGGTGGTGTGTTAGTGTGTGTTGTGCTGGTGTGAGTTGATCAGACACAGCTGGTAGCTGATTAAGCAGACACTGCGTGTAGATACAGGGAGGTGTACTGGGTGTCGTGGCCAGTGGGTGTATATCAAGAGCAATATATGAAAGTACTCTAGGAAATTTAGAAGTGATTTTGATCATCTTTAAGCAGCGAATCACGCTGAAGGGCTCAGTAAGTTTAAATGTTGCACTGTTACAAGATGCGACCTTTGCCACCAGTCAGTTTGTGAAATTCCGGCCCTGCTAGATCTGACCCTGTCACCTGTCAGTGTCGTTGTTTTTGCATTTGACAATAACAGCTTAGCGGCTATGTGGTAGACCACACACACATGCCTTCAGAGCGTGGCTGCCGAGTAGTGAGTGGGTAGCAGTGCGTACAAATCATCCTTTGTTGCACCACATTGCATAGTTCCAGACTGCTTCTGGAAGCAACACGTGCAACACCTGCATGTTGGAAAAGGGGTTTGTATGGCGGATCACCTGCACACAAACCTAATGTCTCTGGATTCTGGAACGGGGAAATGCGCTCTCTTGAGTGATCACGCTTCACCTGTCCATCTGCCTGAGGGACAAATCTGTGTTTGGACCTGTCAGATAATTACATGCTTCTAATTTTTGTGGCAGCAGTTTGGGGAAGGTCGATTCCTGTTTCCTGTTCCAGCATGACCGTACCTGTGGGCATGAAGCAAGGTCCATAAAGGCGTGGTTTGACCATGCTTTTTCCAGTGGCCTGTACAGAGCCACGTTTGTTATAAACCGGAATGTTGATTGTGAGATTGACCTTTTTGTCCAGCATCAGTGTCTGGTCTCACAAATTTGACTGAATTGGCATAAATTCTCACAAACACATTCCAAAGTCTTGTGGAAGATTGGAGGCTCTTGTAGCCACAAAGGGGTTGCCAACTGGTGTTATTTTAAACTTTTAGTTTCCGGCCACCTTCAGACAGCCTGATTTTACCAAGTTTATCATTTCCTTTAGACTTTAGACTTAGACTTTCCTCTAGATGTTGTTATTTAGATTTTATTATTTTGTTAATATTTTATTTTTTCTCAACTTAATTTTTTTTTAAATTTTTGAATCCCATTTATTTTATTTATTTATTTATTTATTAAATTTATTTTTGCTTATTTTTTTCCCAATTATTTGCTTCCTTTATTTGATTTTATTGTCCGATTGTTTGTACTGTTTTATTCATTTATTTTATTATTCTTTTTTTTATTTATCTTTTCCGATCACTTAAAGATGTAAGTGCTTGGCTGCACTGAAAATAAGGGGCACCCTCAATGTACTTGATTGATTGATTATTAATGTCAGTAGTGCTGGAATAGAATGACCAACAAGCTCCTCTAAGGTGAGGGTCAGGTGCCTACATGTTATTGACCATGTGACTGACCATATGAACATGATTGTGCAGAGAATCCTCCTGCAGGATTTTAGGTAACGTGTTCAGACCTGAGTAGAAACACTGAAAAGTCTTTCTGTTGAGATTTTTAGACCTGTGGTGTAAGAGAAACCGCAAAACTCAAAACCTGTACCAGAAAGTGTCTGCAGTTATGCAGTCCGTGCAGAGTTTTATAGATCTCTCGTGTGGGCCTCGAATGATGCACTCTCATGCATGGTCACACCAAGATCCTAACCTGTAGCCCTTGTCTTGTAAAATGTCCCTGCGGTGTATGAATTCAGGCTCACAGCAGTCGTGTTTGGTTGCAGGCTGGAAGACCGTATGAAGGAAGGGATTATGAGAGCGAAGTTGAGGGTTCTGATTCAGCCGCCAGCGAAGACCCATCACCCCGCGCCCAGCACAATGGCAGCTACAGCAGCACACATGGAGAGGAAGAGGAACTCTCCACCACTGAGTGACCAAGTTAAAAACCAATGTCCAGCTGATCCAGGAACAGCCACTGTGGCAGGGGCTCCATTGTGCATACCTGTGGCAGGTACTTTTGGGGAAGAAGTGTAGTAATGTACTTTTCATGCATTCATACAGAGATACACACATCCCTCTGCGTAGTGTTTCATCTCCAGGTCATGCAGTTCTGTTCCTCGTCAGCCTGCTGTTCGTCATACGATCACGTGTATGAACTATGGACCTAACGTGTGATACGGTCTGAGAGCTTATTGGAAGGATATGATTGGATGTAGTTGATGGTTTACTGTTTCTTATGTTCTCTTACACACACATGCACAATTCCTTACATTTCTGTTCATGTCTGTCTTTTATATTGTTTATATAGAGGTGGAAACACTATTGTATATTTTTAACATGTGTGTTTTGTGCCCTTTCTGCCCCGTCGTACTAAAACATAGAGCCATAATTACTGTATAAGCGATGCATGGATTATTTTCTATTATTGTGGTTAACTAAGGAAATGCCCTTCAGACAGAGCTTAACTGTAACAGAAACAAGACTTCAGGGGACGTGTGTGTGTGTGTGCGTGGGGGGGGGAACGACACATATAGCATGAAAAGTGCCTGGAAAAAGAGAAGCAAGGGTGAGAAGAATATGGAATATAATAATGGGAGAGATATATGTAGTATAGAAGTGTTTTAGCTGTATTTTTAATCAGTACTTTGCCTAAACCAATGACTAGAAATAGATGTACATGTACTTATCTCAGAAAGTGTTATTTATCTGTACCTCCAGCTCTGCAGTCGTATGGGCTTTCATTTTTCTGTCGTGTGCGTGCGTGTGATGAAGCGAGTGAAGACTTAATGGCGAGTGAGTTACTTTATTATGCGGACCTTCAAAATGTAAATATCTTTGTTTGTTTTTGTTCAAGCAGCTATTTTTGGGGACTTGGTTATACGGAATGCCTGTATGAATAATGTGGATGAAAACTCGAACACAAACGAGTGATTCCTGAGCTGTACTGTTTGGTGAAGTGTGTTTCTGTGGATATACTTGGCCTATTTTTGGAAAAACATATACGGGAATAAATTAGATTTCCTTACAAATACACATTAAAGAGGGGCTGCCTCAAACTGACAGTGGCTTGGAGCTGTTTTATTAGCACACAGTGCTCAAACCCTATGGGAATTCCTTGGATTTTCTTCTTCCGATTCTGCCTACCTAACGTGCATTGTGCAGATCAACCTGCATATCATCCAGATAGGAAACATAGCACGTACACTGTTGAATTCAGGTGTTCCAATCACTTCCACAGGTGTGTAAAACCAAGCACTTAGACATGCAGACTGCTCCTACAGACATGAATGAAGAATGGGTCGCTCTCAGGAGCTTGGTGAATTCCAGCATGGTACCGTGATAGGATGCCACCTGTGCAACAAGTCCAGTCGTGAAATTTCATCACTACTACATATTCCACAGTGGACTGTCAGTGGGATTATAAAGTGGAAGTGACTGGGAACGACAGCAACTCAGCCATGAAGTGGTAGGCCACGTATGATGACAGAGCGGGGTCAGCAGATGCTGAGGCACAGAGGTCGCCAACTTTCTGCAGAGTCAATCACTACAGACCTCCAAACTTCATGTGGCCTTCAGATCAGTGTGTAGAGAGCTTCATGGAATGGATTTCCATGGCCGAGCAGCGGCATCCAAGCCTTACATGGTGTAAAGCGCCACAACTGGACTCGTGACCAATCACGCTTCTGATGGATGAGTCTGGGTTTGGCGGTTGCCAGGAGAACGGTACTTGTCTGACTGCACTGTGCCGAGTGTAAAGTTTGGTGGAGGTGGGGTTGTTTTTCCGGAGTTGGGCTCGGCCCCTTAGTTCCAGTGAAAGGAACTCTTAATGCTTCAGCAGACCAAGAGATTCTGGACAACTTCATGCTCCCAACTTTGTGGAAAGCCTTCCCAGAGGAGTTGAAGCTGTTCTAGCTGCAAAGGGTGGGCCAACATCATATTAAACCCTATGGATTAAGAATGGGATGTCATTCAAGTTCATATGCGTGTGAAGGCATTTCATAAACTCTTGTGGTGGACTGGAGGCCTGCTCAGGGTGTGTTCTGACTTCCGCCCAATGAGTTCTAGGATAGGCTCCAGCTCCCCCGTCACAACCCAGAAGGATAAGCAGCTTAGAAGATCAATGAATGAATAAATGAATGTTGCATTGAGTTGGTGCATGGCGATTCAGTCTCCAATAATGTTCATCTATTACAGTCATCTAGATGGTTGGAATAAATGGCCACCATTGGCCAACAAGCTGTCAGCAACCATTACTGTCTAAACTGGAGATGGATGTCATATGATTAAATACATAGAGGTGAACACGTTTCCTTTACACATTATGCCACTTGCCAGGATAAAAAAAAAAAAGGTTTATTGCTTGTAATACAAAGGTCAGAGGTTAGTCTGAAGACACATAATGACCCTTGAACCTTAAAGGCTCTTACTGTCCATCATTTGTCTGGTGTCTGATCCACTCACACCAGCACAACACACACTAACACGTCAGTGTCACTGCAGTGCTGAGAATGATCCACCACCCACATAATACCTGCTCTGTGGTGGTCCTGACCATTGAAGAACAGGGTAATAAAGTATACACTCTATGATACACTCTGCGTCCTCAGAAGCATCGCTCATGTTGCGGGTTCTCCATGTAACTGAGTCCCTGCCGAATGTAGTCCTGCCCTGAATTTGAGGACGGTGCTGTTTCAGAGTTGCCTGTCTGGCTTGAAGGACCCATAACCCCAGCCTTGGAAATTTGCTGGAACAGCTCCATGGTAGTGTAGTCACTGACAAAGACCGGCGGGTTTGTTGCAGTCGTGGAGACACATTCTACCGCTCTTGTGTTTGAGGTATCAACTGTATCGTGGGCTGTGCTGTCTTCACTGCACCCAGTCGTGTCAGCAGGTGTGACGGGTGCAGAGTCAGTCTCGTTACTGTCCATGAGAACGGCCTCAGCAGATACACAGTCTGGGGTTGTGACAGGTGTAGAAGACTGAGGAGTCAGATTGTCCTCCGCCACTGTAACAGGAACGAGGACGCCCTTTATAGAACCCTGGATGACGAGAGGGAGTCTGCTGGAACAACTTGTGTCCTTTTTGACCTCCACCACGGTTACATGTTCCTCAGTTTCCTCGAGATTGTGCCTGTAGAGGGGCTCCAGCATCTCCTGAAGAAGGATGAAGACAGTAGCGTTACTTCACAGAGGACACAAGTCTCTGATCTCTATGGCTCGGTTTGTGCACTCACCAGCTCCTGGCCTCCCTCGATCTTCTGCACAGCATTACTGTTGCATGGATTTGGTATGCTTGGCCACAGCAGATTCTTGGACCTAGGGTACAGGGATGTGTTAGATTACATTGTACTGGTTGAGTTGTGCAAATAGGCATCTGATTCTCAGAACCATCAGTGACCTCACCTTTGCAGAAGACGGCAGCAGACGTGAACAGCCAGCAACAGAGCAATGATCCCCAAGATGACTCCTGCCAGCATTCCACCTACAGTCACTGCATCTGGAAAGGGCAGGCATTCAGGAAAGAGAGACCTCATCAGTTGTTTCTTAAATCAGCATCTGCACATGTACAGCAGCCATGCTGAAGAGAACCCCCTCACAGACACACCTCATTCTACTTACTGAGATGCTGATCAGGTGACCACCTGAACCAGATCCCATCCTAACAAGCAACAGTATAAACCCACTGCTGTTGTCATCACTGTTCTCTCCTTATAGAACCTGCTGGATGGTAGAACCAGTGCTAGTACCACCCAAACATTCAGTGTAGCAAAATACACCTACAGAGCTGAAGAGAAAGGTTCTCAGTGAGGAACAGAAGGTTTGGTTCTAGCTTTAGATATAGAGAGCGTCAGGCAGCAAACACATGGGACAACACAGCTACGGACTGGCAGAGGGAGGAAACGACTCCCTACTGACCGTGATGACCACCACCTCATCATTCCAGCATCACTTAACCACCGTAAGATGACATCAGGTGACCTACAGACAGAATGGCGAGCGGCAACAGGGGTGAACTGCACAGCGAGGATGGTTCGAAACAGGCTTCTGAAAGCGTTTCTGTTATTTTGACCATCAGTCATTTTCAAAATAAACAGGTCTAAAATACAATATTTTATCTGGAATTTGGGAGAACTGTTTCCAGTAGTGTATAGAATAAAACAGCACTGGTCATTTCGGTCAAACACAAACCCATAACCTGTAAAACTAGAGAAACATAATTTTGAGGTGGTCTCATATATATGTGTGTGTGTATGCGTATATATATATATATACACATTAGGGCTGTCAAACGTATTCTCAATTGAACGCGATTAAAAAAAATAGAGCCGTTAACGCAAATTAGAGTAGAGGAGTAAGTGAGCGATGGAGAAAAGTCTGTTAAACGGGAAGTTTAATTTCAAAAGTTTGCCAGATGGCTCATTTGACAAAACAAAGGCTGTTTGCAGTTATTGTCAGGCTGAGTTTAGCTATCACCCGAGTACATCCAGCCTGAAATACCACATGCAGGCCAAGCACACATTTGGCAGCAGGTTGAGCTCTGGCAATGTACGACAGACAACACTGGACAATGTTCGACGGCAGGCGACGGATCAGCCAACCTCCAACAAATTAACGGTAGCAATTGCTAAATGGATAGCCACAGCAGGCAGACAGATTAACATAGTGGAGGACGATGGTCTGCGCCACATAATTAGGATTGTTTCCAAGGACCTGAGCTACCCTCGAGGTCAACTATCATCAACAGAATTCACGAGCTATATGAAACGGAGAGGGCAAAACTAGCTCAGGATTTGGAGCTCATATGGGTGATTATTGGACATCACTAGGTAACGACAGCTATCTCAGAGTTACAGGTCATTATATAGATGAACGTTGGCAACTTCGTTCACATGCTTTAACGGTCATGAAAACAGAGGAGAGGCGTCATGCTGCCACCTGTGCCAAACATTTTATGGATGTGGCGAAGCGGTGGAACATCGAAAGTAAAGTGAGCACCCTAAGCACAGAATATGATAGCAGCGACGAGACACCTACCGTTCGAACATCTGCCATGCATCGCACACAGCATCCAACGTACTGTCACAGTGTCCCTACAAAACGGTGCATTTGACTGTGCGCTCTCTAAGTGTCGCAAGGGGGTGGGGCACTTCAAACATAGTCCACCGAATACCTCTGAATTAGAAAAACAGCAAGTTGCACATGGGCTGAAGACTCGTGCAAGACGTACCAACCCGATGGAACTCCACTCTGGAGATGGTGAAACATCTGCAAAGACACCAAGAACCAGTAAAAGACGCCCTAGCCCTGCACAAAACCCATGTCCCCATGCCAACAAAGGCCGAGCTGGAAAAGCTGCAGAAGCCGGAGGCATTTCTGGAGCCCTGCAGGTAACCTCTTGCTCTCTCACCGGTGAAGCTTATTTTGTGTCATTGCTGATATGCACAGTGCTAACACGTGCCAATGATTTTAGCTGTGTTACAGGGCAATTACTTTGGCCTCACTTATTTCTAACTGATGTGCAGTAGGCCCTATAGTGTTTTGTGTGTGTGTGACTGAATATAAATGAATAAGTATCTCAGTAATCTTCAATTTTGTTTTGCAGATACTTTACTGAAATCCTGGGAGGGGAAAAATGTGTTTCCTGTTCGGTTGTATTGCCTGCATTATGCCATCTGTCTCGGGTAATGGAGAGTTCGGAGGATGACCCTGCCTACATTGTCAAGTTCAAGCAGACCTTCACCTTGGACATGGAGCAACGCAAGATTTCCACAGCTGAAGATTTCCACAGCACGTGACCCTAGATTTAAGGTCTACACAGATCTGAGAGAGGTGAGGTGTGGATACTGATTCCTGGCATGATGAGGGAGGAGATGCTTGCACAGGAACCAGTGCAAACAGTAACATCTGAACCACCATGGAAGAAAGCAGCTCTCTTGGTTGCTTCAGAATCTGAGTCTGATGAAGAGGAGGACTGTATTGAAAAATGTTTGGAGCGCTATAGAGCTGAGCTGTCATTAGCATGGAGGACTGTCCCTTGGAATGGTCATCTACACATGCTGGGTCACACCCCAAATTGGCCTGCCTTGCTCGCAAGTACTTAGCAACACCTGCCACATCAGTACCTTGTGAGAGGTTGTTTTCTCTCTCTGTGCAGAGAAAGCGAGCTGCTTTGTCATCTAGCAATGTGACCAGACTTGCGTGCCTAAGCAGCTGGCTTGGGTCAGCAAAATAGAAGTTGTGCCTAACTACATTATTCAAAATTAAGGCTAACCTGTGTTGCTGTTCAGATTAACTGGTCTAACTTAATCAGTTGCTTGATTTTGAATTAGGCCTAGGCCTATGTTCTATTAAGAAGAGTTTGATGGAGTTGGTTTTTGTTTGCACTTTGCATTAAGTGAGATTTCAATATGCTGTAGCACTGTGGTATGACGCTACATGTCTTTAATGAAGTCTGAGTTTAAGTAATTTATTTTTGTTTGCACAGTACTGTGAAGTCCTATAGGCTGTGACACAGTAGACTACACCCTGACTACATGTCTTCTATTTGAGACCACAGCTCCCTAATCTATTATAAATCCAATTTTGTGTTTTATGGATTCAGTATTACTGCCTAGCATGTGAGTGAATAAAACTCCCTTACAGTTTTCTCTTGTCCCAGCAGTTTTTAACATAAGTACATTTAGCATAAAATGTGTTCACCATTTTACTTAAAAATCTTTTTCTGTAACATTTACATAGATTTTTTTTTTTTAATTCGATTAATCGCGATTAACTATGTGAAATTCTGGGATTAATTGTGATTAAAAGCTTTAATCGTTTCACATGTTTAATCGTATATATATATACATGTAATAATTACAAGTACATTTTACCTCAGTAGTACTTCAGTGTACTTAATTTAAGTATACTAATTTACACCCCCATGTAAAACGTAAGTATATTTTAATGTACTAGAAATGTACTTTAATATGTCCTTAAGTATCTCTAAGTGAATCCCGGTGGTGTCTCAGGATAGTACAGTTAAGTACAGTTAGTTCTGTTTAAGTATAATTTAATAGCACTAATGATTATATTTACTATACTAAGTACATAGTATATGAAATGAGTACACTTTCAGTACAGTAATCGTGAGTACAAGGGCGTATACTAAGTATAATTAAATTCAAGACTGTTAAGTATTACACTAAGGGAAAAGTACAATAAGATACAGTAAATAGAATATGAACCATAATAATAATAACAATGACGATCCAGGAATGGAGCTACAGAGATGAATACCTGTACTTGTATGTATATGGATATTCTATACAGAAGTGAGTCTGAATAGACACATATGAAAGCTATTATGTGCAGAATCTGTACAGCTGTGTGAGTAAGTGTTATGCTACAGAGAAGCTACTGTGATACAGAGCAGCTCAGTTCCAGTTTGAGTCTATGGTTTATAGTGTGAGGTGACCGCTGTGGTTAATGGGTTTTACAGCTCTGGGGGGAAAAGCTGTTAGCACATCGTGTTGTGCTGGTTTTGATGGTCAAAAAAACAGATTAAAAAAAAATATATCAAAAACTACATGTTTATTCTCACGGAATCTGCAACCTCACACCACTGAGATACGGCCTACAGCAGAGAGTCGTGAACCCTTTAACCCTATGTAAGCTACTGCACATTTATACTTCCTTAAAAAGTTCTCCTTGCAGACTCTAAACAATTCCTACAGGGTTAACCAGAAACAACCAAGTCTCTTTTCACACATATGGATCTTTCTCTCAGCCTTGATTCTGTACCCAAACCTCTTACATGGTCAATATTCAAGGCTTCCATCAGGAAACCTACCCTTGATCCATGTGAGCTATTACATTATAGACCTGTATCCATATCCCTCTATCTCCTAACAGTTACAGTAAGATGAATGGCAACAGCTAAGATTATATTTGTATGAGAGTTATACCAACGAAACACTCCAGGAATCAGGCCTTATTATTATAGCACAGAGACAGCATTAGTCAACAGTAATAAACAATAAATAATAAACAATAAACAATCTGATCCTATCCTCTGATCTGAGCTGTGTATCCCTGTTGGTCTAGCTTATTGAAGTGAGCTGTTTGTGTAGTCTGTTTAAACTAATAATATGTTTCTGTTTATGTTCTTATCAGTGATATACTGAACACAGTTACACTGAAATTACTTGACTTAGACTGACAAGTACACAGAACAGTCTATGTGTATTTGGGCGGTATTTGTACTTTATCTTTAAATACTTGAGAACAGTATAATGAAGTATTCTTGCCTTGTACATGAAGACATCCAGTACATTATTAGTCTAAAAATCTAAAAGTACAGTTAAAGTATATGTAAAGTATATTTTAAGTATAAAAATAATACCTAATCAAAATCTAGTCATGTTCTTTAAAGTGCAAAACGAGTAATAGTAATAGTAAACAGTAAAATACAAATATTAAGTTCACTTAAAGAAAACTTACAAGTATACGTACAGTATAAAACTACTAAACTAGTATTTTACTGAGAGTATATACTTGTGTACTTTTATGAACTAAAAAGTGGTATGTAAGTATATATCTAATAAACTAACAGTATACCAACAAATTTACTTTTAATAAAGTCACAGTACAACCTTATTTGTGTACTGAACTCAAAGTTTACTACTCTACACCTAAAATATACTTAAAGTGGACTTTCATAAACTACAAAGTGGCCAATTTAGTTACTACTAGTACACTGATATTATACTTACTACATTAAGTAAACTTGGGAAATATACTTCAGCTTTGTTTAAGTTTACTTAATATAATTAAGTATACTTTTTTATAAGGGCTTTTCTGATCTTAGTGTGGCATTTTACACATCAGACTATTCCACACATTAGACTGTTTTACACATCAGACTATTTTACACATTACACTATTTCACTTGAGAAGCTAATTTACTACTGTCATTATGTAACGTCCCGTTTTTACCGGCTCCTGTTTTTCCTCCATTCCGTCTGTTTCTGTCTCTGTTTTCCATCCTGTCACTTTCATGGGCCTGTTATTCCCTGCCATGTGCTTTTGTTGTTGTTTTGGTTTATATCTCCTCCCTGTCTCTGCCCTCTTGCCATGCCCTTCAGTTTGTGGCTCCTCCCCCTCCCAGGTGTTCCTGGTCAGCCCTTGTGTATATATACCCCTTTGTTTGGCTTGTTAGATTGTGAAGTCTCTGGGTTCCTACCTGAGTGTATACCTGAGTTCTGCGCTGTGGGTGTTCTTCCCTTGTCTTCTGGTTTCTGGGGTTTGGATACGCCTCTGCCTGCACTATGACCCCTGGCTGTTATCCAGAGTGTGAGTATTGGAATGCCCCAAATAAACCCCCTCATTCACATCACATGTGCTATCACACTGAAGTTTAGGGGCGAGGGTTTAGGACAGACACCTCCCAACAGAAAGTGCCCCATCAGTGATGGTTTTGTATATTGCTGCAGTGGGAACGAAACCTCGTATCTCCAAAATGATAACTTTACAGTTGGCTCAATATAATATATTGAAGTACATTAAAGTACATTGGCCCATGCTTAACTTATAGTCAAGTCAAAGTTCATTTATATGCGGCTTTTACAACAGATATAGCTTTACAGAGAATCTGGCTCCAAGCTCCCAATGAGCAAGCCAAGGAGAACCTCCCTCAGAGCAAGAGGAAAAACGTCAGTCACAATTACCAGTGAAAGCAGTGAAACCAGTGACCACTGCAACGAGTTTATCACAGTAAAAACCCTGAACATCAGTAACTGCTGCTGGAAGCCCACAGTGATGATCTATTAGTAAGTGTAAGAGTAGTGTTCAGCGTTTCGTGAGGGAGAGGAAGAAATGGTCCCTAGAAATGCAGGGAAGCAGTGGCACCCAGACAGATAAAGCAACAGCACAGCCCACACAGCCTGGGCAGTTGTTGTGCCACAGCCCGCACAGGATGGGCAGTTGATCTTCCTCAGCCCGCACAGGATGGGCACTTGTTGTGCCACAGCTCACACAGGATGGGCAGTTGTTGTACCTCAGCCCACACAGGATGGGCAGTTGTTGTGCCCCAGCCCACACAGGATGGGCAGTTTTTGTGCCACAGCTTGCACAGGATGGGCATTTGTTGTGCCACAGCTCGCACAGAATGGGCAGTTGTTGTACCTCAGCCCACGCAGGATTGGCCGTTGTCGTGCCTCAGCCCACACAGGATGGGCAGTTGTTGTGTCACACCCCGCACAGGATGGGCAGTTGATCTTCCTCAGCCCGCACAAGATGGGCAGTTGTTATACTGTTGTGAGTGCTTTCCTTCACATATTGTGGTATTTTGTTGAGTTAAACATTATTTGGCTTCTTCTTGGTCGGTTGATTGTGAATAAAATCTGCTGGCTTCAATGAATAAAACACACGGTTTAAAGAAACGCAAGAGTAAAAGCTAGAACCTACCCAGGTGCGTGTCCAAGTACATGACGTCACTACGCTTTCCCTCTCCTGCAGCTGTGTATGCGGACAGCTGCACATGGTATCTACTTCGACTTTGCAGATGCATCACGTTGTAGCTGTTTACATGAGGATCCACTGTGATGTCTGTGAAATAAAGAGTGATACACGGGGCAGAAAAATGTGGGTATACATTGGAATAAAAACAATAACACTTCCTAACAATAAGGGGACATGCTTGTTAAACAACATGCAGATTGTTTTGTATGTTATGTTCACCTTGTTTATTTGTTTATTTATGGTCCATTCAGGTGATAAAGTGGCTGCTATGATTTACTTGAGCACAAATAAACAAATTCAGAATCTCTGGATTATGGTTGGGGTTATGTTTGATTGGAGCATTCTTGAATGTAACACTGACTCACTTCTTTTGCTGTTTTCAGAGGCATGGATGTAGTAGATGATGTAGCCTTGCAGGAATCCACGCAAGTCCTCCTCAGCCACCGGGCTCCATGTAAGTACAAAAGAACTCTGGGTAATGTTAAAGACACTAATGTTCCCAGGAGCAGCCAGTGGTGCTGAAAAGACATGAAATTCGACGTTACTGGTTTACGATATACGTCGAGTATATATTACTGACATTACCCAGTCATGTGTACATGCGTACTGCACTCTACCCAGTGCATGCACTGACCTCCTTCTAAGAGGTATGCACAAGCTCTTCCGTAGGTCTGCTCACTGTTGTTGATGATCTTCAGGTTGCACGTGTCCTTATCTGGCCTGGCATGCAGGAAGAAGTGGTATCTCTTATAGGGCTGAAAAGCAGCTACAAAATCACACAAAAGAAAATATGTTTTTCAAGAGCTGAGCACTGCGTGTATACCTATACCGTTACTGTAACGTCAGAAACTACAGCTGTTAAAAGAGGCCAAAGACCATCCTTTAATTAATTCAATTTGCAGCCACCCAGTGTTTAAGGAGATATTTCTGAGCATATTAGACAGTACATAATCCCAATCCACAAAGAAGGACGAAGTCACATGCACAGGGACAAAAAGATCTGACTCACTATGTAGGTCTCAAATGCAAAATCAGCATTACACTGATGACGAGAGCCCTCTCTGAATACTCTATCAGTGTACTCACAGTCACCCGATTCATCTGTAAAATCAGTACAACCGTTTTTATGAAACGTTCTTCCATATGTTCCATACATGTTTCCACCAGATCTTACAGAGTGCAGCTATAAGTTTGGGACTGAACAGTAACATCTGGAGCTGCTGATCTGATGTTGAATAAATTTCTCTCACTGGGATGTCAGTAAATGAAAGGCCGGCCTCTAGTTTCTGCACACTCCTGTATATTAAATGGAGGAGATTAAGAGGGAGGTGAGTTACCGTTCTTAGTTTGTACTTCTTGGTAGGGTTTCCTCACAAAGAAGGACATGTAACTTGCATTCTTCCCACTCTCCCACCATTCTACAGAATAGCAGGCATACTCCCGGGACACCTGCTTACTCCATGAGAGGCTGAAGCTGTTATTGCTCTTCACACTTACATTGAATCCTCCGCCCCAAGCTGCAGAGACCAAACACAGTTTATTACAGCTATCCCCAGATAAACAGCAGCACCAGACTGAACAAGGCCATGGGGAATTACAGTAACAATTACAGTAACAAATATCCACAACAAAATCAAGTGGTGTGAGGAATCTACACTCACTGTCCGCTGTATCAGCTCCACTGACCATATAGGACACTCTGTAGTTCTACAGTTCCAGACTGTAGTCCATTTGATCAGACCACATATTATTAGTAGTATTTTCTTACACACTCATTATCAAAGTAACAGCTGCCCCGAAAAAGAAGTGTTTGTTGCAGTGCTATTGGGGAGGAAGATAAAGGTTACCAGGAACAATAAGTGATGATAAAGTTAGACTGATATGGACAATATTTATTGAGTTACACACACTACACACTATGGCATCGGGCCGCCGTGTTTGCTAACCCAACATGCCAGACGTCTTGGCATGGAGTTTTAGAGGTTCCTAATGGTTTCCTGTGATAATCCATCCCATGCAGCTTGAATATTCTCACACAGCTCCTGCAGATGGTGCGGTAGGGGTGGAGGTGGAGTGACACCAGGCCTTCTGGACGTGTGACAACGAACCGCTCATCTTGGTGCTGACCACGGTGCCTCCACACACGGATTCGTTGGTCGTCTCCATGACAGTCTGGCACGACACCATTGCAGTCTTTAGTGACGTTGACGTGGTGTTAAGGACAGTCGTTGTAACAGTCTGTGTGCATGTAGTCCTGCGTGGTGCAGCTGTCTGCCAATGGTGCTGGCACTAACAGGACGACTCATGGAGGACATCACTGCTCACTGAATGTCTGCAATTGTGGCTGTTGGGTCAGTCAGGTACAGTGATAAGGACCGTCCTTGCTTACGTCACATGTCCGACCAAGTGTGAAACTTGAATCATTAGCATGAATCTCACGATGTCAAACTTACCCACAAAGTTTCATTCCTGTCGGTTGATTCCTTCTGGGTGCAACTATTTGTGCAGCTATTCTTTTGACGATGAGTATAGATACTTGCACACACCTGTTTATATCTACCTTGTTAGGAATGAGAAGAATTACAGGCATCTTTCGCAGTAGATAACATCAGACTATCATAAGAAAAGCACATGTGCAGGAGAGGCTTACATAGAGTTACCAGAACGGAAAACCACTATTCTGTTAAAACAAGCAACAACATAAACCACCGTTGCACATCTGAGTGGTAATGGAGAACATTTTGGATGTTTGGAGACATAAAAACCACCATCCTAACACCAAAAACCTCATCCAACATGCAGTGGAGGAAGTATGACTGTGTGCAGCAGCCTCAGAGCACGACTGCCTTGCACTGAGAGACCAATTCAAGACACAGAAGGGATCGACAGAGTGGCTCAAACAGAGGAAATACCCTGTTTAGGTTTAATGTTTCTGGCCTCGATTCTCATTAAAATACTACAGCATTTCAAAAACATACATCACCTGGGACGGTTTCGTATAGAAGCATGGCTCATCAGAACACATGGCCAATAAAGGACTAGAGTAGAATAGAATGGAGTAGGATAGAATGCCTTTATTGTCACTGTACTACATATACAATGCAATCACGACTCCTGATCAGTGCAAACCAAGCAGACAAGTTAGAACAGAAACACAAAAAAATGCATTTGAAATGATTTTGCACTAAAATATAATAATAATAATAATAATAATAATAATAATAATAATAATAATAATAATAATAATTAT
>CM067496.1:21355832-21369919 GCA_034552555.1 Semaprochilodus insignis
CCTCTAAAGCGAGTTCATCTTTTATTAATCTTCAGACCTGTATATTTTAACTTTCTGAGGCTCATTCTGATGAAAACACACCCCACTACAATCACTACACCCACATTTATACTCAGAGTTGGCTGCGTTTTGCTCCCCAGTGTTACCCGCCACCATTTTCTCTGGGTGAAGCAGACTGAGAGCTGGTGAGGCCGCGGTGCATGATGGGATGCAGTACACCACGAAGATAGCTCCCCCTGTACACTAGAACATCTGACTGGAGTAGAACACTATCCGGGTATCTCCAGTACACCATGAAGATAGCTCCCCCTGTACACTAGAACATCTGACTGGAGTAGAACACCATCCTGGTATCTCCAGTACACCATGAAGATAGCTCCCCCTGTACACTAGAACATCTGACTGGAGTAGAACACTATCCGGGTATCTCCAGTACACCATGAAGATAGCTCCCCCTGTACACTAGAACATCTGACTGGAGTAGTACACCATCCGGGTATCTCCAGTACACCATTAAGATAGCTCCCCCTGTACACTAGAACATCTGACTGGAACAGAACATCATCCGGGTATATCGAGTGTACTATGTGTGCTAGAACATCTGTTTCCAGGAGCCAATGGGAAGTAATGATCTGTCAGTACTTCCTTTAACTTAAAGCTGAAGCTGATAATAGAGACGAGTGATTAATGCTCATGTTAATAAGTCGTCTGTACTTTAGACCTGCATTGCTAAGTGCTCACGGTGTCCAGTTCATCCGACTCCTTCAGATCTCCACTTCATTAAAGCCATTTAAAAACAGGAGTTGAGAGACTGAAAACACATAACATCCAGTTTAAATCACACAGAACTTCATTTAATAAGTTAAAGTAAATTTTTTTTATGACATACAGCTAAAATCATTTTTACATTACACATTATTTTATACATTAGAACCAAATTCATATAATTCATACAGTACATTCCGGGACAGGACAGACTCACCAGCATTCTGCCATTCAGAATGACTATTACATGTGACTGTATCCGTGCTCTGAGCCTTTGCGTGTGTTTGATTACTCTATTTTTATATGTGATATATTGAGAATAAGCTCTTAGGCCTCTCTGTGTAAACAGAGAGTTTGCTGCTGATCCTGGTTAACTCTTTAAATGCTCATTTCAATTCATAATTCCATTCCTCACTTTCACAACTTGTGAACAACCCAGTCAGTTTGCATTGCTGTTCTTGTACCTGCTGAACAACACGCTTTAGGATTCTAAGCAGTTAAACACAGCTTCTATATTACTTCGCAATTATTATTTTCATAATAGCTCATTCAAGCAGCAAAATCAACACAAACATACTCTGGTTTGGCTTAATCTGTGCATATTGTGCACATAAACTCTATTTGCTACCATGAAGAAACATAACCAGCCCTGTACAACTCAATAGCATCTGGCTGCAGACCTCCAGCGAGAGGCCCGTCTCTCGAAGCTCCAGCAGCAGGACCCTATGACGTCATCTGGGGTCTCTCAGGAGGTGGAAGTTTTTAAAACTCCACAGGACACACCGCTGTCTTCGCTGCTTTTAGTGTGATTAAACAATAAAGTAAGTTTCAGATTCCACCATCTTATGAAAACTTTGTCTTATGAGTAATTGCGAGAATTATCATGCAAGACTGCTCACGGTTTGTAAGATAACTCAGCTGACTTTCGTCTTTAGCACTGTCACATAATATAACATCAAACTGGCAGTTAGCTGGCTAGCAGGCTAACCTAGCTTGGTTATCGTCTTAGGTATTATTCTAGAAATGAACTTTAAACCAGTTTACTCATACTTTCAGGCCTTTAGTTGCAGCATTAATGCGGTTCTTTCGTTGCCACAATATGATTAAGAAATCATTTTATTGTTGATAATATATTACCATTATATATCCGTGATTTCAGGCTTATATGTAACGTTTTGTTACCGAATATTCTCTGTGAAGGATTCATAGTTAACAGTTCTGAAAAGGTTTTCTTTACCCTAGTGATGCCACGACAGGTGGGCATATCTAATATCTTCAGCTCCGCCTTCAACACAGTCATCCCTTCCAGACTCATCCACAAGCTAAACCCACTGGGAATAAGCAACACATTGTGCAGCTGGATCATGGACTTCCTCACCTGCAGACCACAGTGTGTTAGGATGGGTGAACACACCTCACCCTCCCTCACACTCAGCACAGGATGTCCCCAAGGCATTGTTCTCTCCCCACTGTTGTACACTCTGTACACCCACGACTGCATCGCAACCCGCAGTTCCAACACCATCATCAAGTTTGCCGACGACACAACAATAATCGGCAACATCACCAAAGATGACGAGGGCCCATACAGAGAGGAGGTCAAGCTCCTCACAGAGTGGTGTGCTGCCAACAACCTCTCCCTCAATGTCAGCAAAACCAAAGAGCTGATTATTGACTTCAGGAGGGGGGAAAGAACGCACCAACCACTGTACATCGGGGGCACGTTGGTGGAAAGAGTGAACAGCTTCAAGTTCCTCGGTGTCCACTTAGCCGAGGATCTTACTTGGACGCTTAACACCTCACACATTGTCAGGAAGGCCCAACAACGGCTCCACTTTCTATGAAGGCTGAGGAGAGTCAACCTGCCACAGCAGCTCCTCTGCAACTTCTATAGATCCACCGTGGAGAGCATCCTGACAAGCTGCATCACTGTGTGGTATGGCAGCGCCACCTCTGGTGAACACAAGGCCCTTCAGAGAGTGGTAAAGACTGCACAGCACATCACCGCAACTACCCTCCCACCCATACAGGACATCTACGACAAGAGATGTCTGAGGAAAGCAGTCAACATCTCCTCAGACCCCACACATCCCAGTCATCACCTGTTCCAACCTCTGCCATCCGGAAAGAGGTACCGGAACATCCGAGCCAGAACCTCCAGGTTCAGGAACAGCTTTTACCCTAGAGCTGTCAAACTGGTAACACCAGCAGCGCCTACCAGAACATGACCACACCGCTAAAGACTGTTACTGATTCTAGCCAGACCCCCCAGGACTGATACCTCAGGACTGTTTGCACTGCACTTTACACTTTATACTTTATACTTGAACATCTCGGCTGTGTACTTACTCATCTATATTTATTTATCTATACTGAACATCTGTACCAAGGAATTTAGCTGTCTGAACATTAAGCTGCTTCTCCTACCTGCACTGTACACCTTATATATCTGTACTGTTTACAACCACATACTTAACTGATACTGCTCTTACACTTTGCACATGTCTTGCACACATACTGTACTGTTTGCACACATTGTCTTTGTCTATTTGTCCTTATTTGTCTATTGAATATTTAGGATGTAACAGGTACGTGCTATTGAATCTAATATGCTAAAGCTATTATTAAAATTCCCCTTTAAAAAAAAAAAAAAAAACATTTTATGTGCATACAAACTGTATGTAAATATGCTAAGCCATATTTGACTATGTAACAGCAGTTTGTGTAATGAGCTGGGTAAGCCTACCTAATAAGCTCACAAACATCTACATTTAGACATTTTTAGATCACAAGGCATTGATTCCAGCAGCATGAGAGATGTTATAATTAAATATCAGTCTCTCATCAAAGCAAAAACCAAGCCATGAGGAGGAAGGAACTGCCTGTGGAGCTCAGAGACAGGATTGGGAGGAGGCACAGGTCTGGAAAGGGCTACAAAAACATTTCCGCTGCACTGAAAGTTCCCAAGAGCGCAGCAGCCTCCAGAATAAAGATCCTGTGTGCGGATGGGAGCAACTTCCAGAAGTTAAACCATCAGTGCAGCACACTGATATAATGACAATAAAGTTGAACTGAATTGAATTGAATTGAAAAGCATCTGAAGGACTCTCAGACTGTCAGAAACAAGATTCTCTGGTCTGATGAAACCAAGACTGAACTATTTGGCCTCAGTTCTAAGTGTCATGTCTAGAGGAAACCAGGCGCTGCTCATCACCTGCCAAATACATCCCTACAGTGAAGTATGGTGGTGGCAGCATCACACTGTGGGGTTGTTTATCAGCAGCTGGGACAGGGAGACTGGTCAGGGTTGAGGGGGAAAGCTGAATGGAGCAAAGTACGGAGATAAAACCTGATCCAGAGTGCTCAGGACCTCAGACTGGGCTGGAAGTTTACCTTCCAATAAGGCCTTGACCCTAAGCACACAGCCAAGACAACACAGGAGTGGCTTAGGGACAGCTCTGTGAATGTCCTTGAGTGGCCCAGCCAGAGCCCTGACTTGAACCCAATTGAACATCTCTGGAGAGCCCTGAAAATGGCTGTCCACTGATGGTCCCCATCCAACCTGACAGAGCTTGAGAGGATCTGCAGAGAAGAATGGCAGACCATCCCCAAATCCAATGTGTGCATTGTGGCATCATACCCAAGAACACTGGAGGCTGTAATTGCTGCCAAAGGTACTGCTTCGACTGAGTACTGAGTAAAGCATCTGAATACTTGCCCAATGCTTTGTACACTACCTTACACTTCCTGAGTTACTGTACAACTCTGTCAGTGACGTGATCTTATGTTCTCGGCCCTCTTGTTTACTTGCTTCCCCTGTCACGGCTTCAGTGTGTGCTGATGAGACATAGATCTCTCTGAGTGCAGGCATTTCCCTCTTTAGCTCTCTGTAGGTGTTGAATAAAGCACTGGATAAGGAAATCCACTGATGATTCAGACGTGTTTGTAGCCCATTGGTCTCTTCAGATCTCAAGCCAGTTCTCTTATCAAGCCTGCACTTGTTTTTTCGTTTTCGGCCACACTGCATGAGCTCATCCTTTTCTCTGTGAATGAGTGTTCGTCTGCCTGCCGATGACTGACCAATTGAGGTGATGTGGTTAATGCCCCTCCTTACGTAAGGTGTGTAGAGGTGCTGCTGCCGTTCTGGCTTACTGATTTGTATTGTTCTCTTGTGGTGCTCCATCATACACCGATACAGTAATGCTATAAACAAGTCCCCTGTGTCTGAACTGTACCTAACACCTCCACCAGCACCAATAACAGCTGTGGTTGGATTTGGCATGTACTGGACAAGTTTCTGGATGTAGGCCACATCAATGCTCAGACACTCTTACATCAAAAAATTGGTCAGTTGGTCCAGATTTGGTGGATGCCTGCACTGGCACAATTCCAAGGAGAATACCCTGTAGACTGGGATTTTAGCCGCTGCTGGTAGACCCGTATGACCATACGTGTCCATACACCTGCAGATTCAGCTACTTCCTTCACACTATGAAGGCACGCCCAAATGCAGTCACTCCTTTTAGCCAATCATTAACGTCTGCTTTTGAGCCATTTTCAACACACGGAACGAGACATTCACTGCACTGTAGCACCTCTTCTCAATCTATGGATCTCGTCATTCACACCCCACAGGGATTTATAGCCCCATCACCCTCGTGCAGCGCCACCTGCAGGAGCCTGGAGTTACTACTGCCTTATACTGTATTATCCCCTATACATTATCTGCCAGTGCTCAAACTTGATAATTATTGATTATCAGCAGTGTTGGGGTTGGGGTTGGGGTTTTGGATTCTGGCCATGCTGCTCTACACCCAGCCTCTTCTAGCAGGGTAGGTTTAAGATTAAAGCTAGTGCCTATTATACTGTATACGTATAGCTAAGCAAGTTTATTATAAGCAGTAATAACACCCAGCATAGGTAGTAATAAAGCTATTAAACAGCAGTAAAACCTCCAATGTGTGAAATGAGCAGCGTTATATTCTCCAGCTCTGCTCACACATGTACTACATGCACATTCTGACATATAACACACAGTGTATCCACTACATTCAGTAGCTTCCAGAAAAACTGAGTTTGACCCACTCTCATTAAGGACAATGTGAAGAGGACGGTCAGAAATTTTCCCAGCAAAGTAAACAGTGGAGGCCACAAACAGCAGCACAGCCTTCATGAACACGTTACACTGCAGTACAAAGACATCCAACTAACCTGCTGCGGCCTCCTGGAGAGCCTGAGCTGACCAGATCCAGCAGAGCAGAAACCCTGCAGGAGAAAAAGAGCAGATGAGCGATTCATATAAGGACCCTTCACTTAGTACACTACTGCAAATCAGAATCCCGGGGTTTGAGGGGTCAGTGCTCGGTAGGAGTCAGGGGTCAGTGTTCGGTAGGAAAACGCTACGCACCGTAAGGAAAAACCAGCGCGGCCGCGCGTCCACGCATTCTGGCAGTCCGTGAGCCTTCACAGTGTTGGTGGGTGAAGTCGGAGGGGTGTCCTTCACTTCACCTGAACACGCAGCGTCCCCACTCAATTCTCAACTCAACACTCAGTGCGCACATAACGGTGTGGGACTCTTCACCAGCAGAACCAGTGCGCGTGAAGTTCAGAGCTCCTCCAACCGGCGAGGCTCTTACGCATGAGCTCGTCAGTAACCAGGCACGCCAAAGAAAGCCAAGGCGAGCCGAGGAAATGCACATTCGGACTGTAGCTCCGGCGCACAGCGCGAGCGAGCCACGCGTTTCACTTCCTCAAGCCGAGAATAGCTGTCAGTGGTAGCTTTCACGTTCTCCTGTTACCGGAACGAACAGCGGCTGAAGCGCACGTTGGGTGGCTGGTTTAGTAAGCGGTTCGCGGTTATAACCTCACTCGGACATGGTCGCGTAGCTGGTAGCTGCCGGGAGGTTCGGTTGAAGGCCACTGTAAGCTGTTGATCAGGTTGATGGCAAATCTGAAGAGAGTCCGGCTCAGAGGGCGTGCGTAAAAGTGCGAGATCGCGCTTCACACGCTGCTCCGCGCTCTCGGGGAGCGCAGATATGAGAAAAAGGGGACAGAGAAATGAATGTGTTTTGTCAATTGACGTCACGGGCTTGCTTTCAAGGAACTTGATTTCTGTTTGAGTTCTGCTGTTTCGGTTGTCCGTTAGTGCCTTGTTAGTGCGCTCTTAGCGACACCTGCTCCCGCTATGGGTGGAGCACTGAACATGTGGACAGAGTCGTCAGTTGGGCTGGTGCTGATGCATGTGTTGAGTCTCTCTCTCTCTCTCTCTCTCTCTCTCTCTCTCTCTCTCTTTCTCTTTCCTTCACCCTCTCTTTCCCTCCACCTCGGTCCCTCTCTCTCTCTCTCTCTCTCTCGCTCTCGCTCTCCAACTATCTCTCTCTCCCCCTCTTTCTCTCTCTGTCCCTCGACCTCGGTTCCTCGACCTCTCTCCCACTTAATTTGTCTGCCTGTCTCTCTCTTTCTGTCTCTTTCTCTCTGGCTCTCACTCACGCTCTCTCTCTCTCTCTCTCTCTCCCCAACTCCCTCCCTCTCTCTCTCTCCCTCCCTCCACCTCTCTCTCACTCACTCTGACTCTCACTCATTCTTTCTCTCTCTCTATCTCTCTCTCTCTTACTCACACACACATACGCACAGGAAGGAGCCTTTTCACACTTCAGAGCCTTGGGAGGCCCCAACTTAGAAACACACCAGCTTTGACAGTGTACTAGGATCATGTGACCAGGGCGTTTTGGAGATCCAAAACAGAACATGTAGTCCTCAAACTGCAGATGGTCAAACACAGTGTGTTCAACAGCATCAGTGTCTCCCCCTCAGTGGGAATTCTAACTCACAGAGCTTCTCTGTCTCCCCTAAACCAAGTCCATCTGTCTGAACTCAACATGCTTCTCCAGGTGGGAGGCTTATACAACAGAGGACACTCCCAAAGCTTCTGGCTCACATAGACCTCCACTGATTGTGAGCAACATTAACAACATTAGGTCCAGCAGGAGAACAGGCTTTGAACAGCAAATGTGCCGTTGTCGGAACAAAACCCTGCACCTGTACCCCCAAATGCTAACTGTACAGGAGAAGGTCAAATCATACTTTACTTTTAATGGAAGTCAATGAAACCAGACTCTTTTCTATCATTATGGGCCTTTTCCTTTCCTCTGATCCATTCATCTTGAAACTTACACACTGTTAGACCTTTTCCACCAACACAGAACCTGCTCTGTTCTGATTCCTGCACCTAATTTACAGCCATTCTGCACATTTACACCAGCAATAAGTACGGCCTGTTCCCAGCTGGAACCTAACAATAGTAGGTTCTTCAGCACAAACTATGATGACATTTGTGGGCGTGTCAGTTGTTGAGGAAAGAGTAGGCAACAATGACACCACCCAGTGGTCTGCTGGAGAACCTCTTCTACATTTTCTTATCTCCAGTAGTTGATCCGTGCTTGCTTTCTGGATATAAACAACCATCTGGAATAAGAGACGAAACACTCGCAGGCAATCTATACACTCCGCCATCTTGGTACTTCTGTTTACTACCACCCTCGGCAGCGCCCTGTTGGTGACGGATCCTTTGAAGTTCCTTGGTTCCAATAAAACCTGGTGCAAATGTAGGCTGGTTCCCTGAATAGCCCCAAGCCTGAATGGAATCAGTTCAAGAATCCAGGGCTTTTTTGATCAGAAAGAGTTAACAGTGTAAAAGACTACAGCCGTTTTCAAATAACGGAGATGAGACTTTTCTGGACTTTTCAGCCACCTGCTCCTTTAAGGCTTCTGAACACTTGACAGGAAAAAGACCAGAGCTGTGTGTGAGAGAGTGGAAACCAGCTTTGCGTACACTGCGCTTCTGTGGACGTGCTGTAGGGAAGTAAGACAAGATCTAGGTAGTGAAGATGATGGCCTGTTAGAGAAGAAGTGAGTCAACAGCTATGATTCTTTGCACTGAACAGGATAGAAAGGACACTGACAGGAAATTATTCAGTGATTCGAAGGGCCCTGTGAGCCAGTGCTGCACGCAGCCGTGAAATCCCCCACCCCTGTGCTTATCGATGCACTGATCAGTCGCTAGTTTGTTTTTTTGACACCTGTCATACGGAGAGCGACAGTTCTGAGATCACAGAGTTAGATAAGGAGTGTGTGGGGAGGGTTGTGCTTTGACTTCATGTTTGATGTGTGTTTGACTGTTATCATGTGCTATTTTAGGTGAAAGACACTGAATCAGTAGGATTACAGAATGCTTGCAAAGCACTGGGTATACAAGAGAGTACATACAGTACAGCTACAGAGTTTCATGCATCTGCATGTGCATAAGTACAAGCAAGAAGTTTGGCTTCACAGCTGTTCAGTTCATTTTAGGTTTCGTTATGGTTTGATGGCAGCAGTGATCATATGTCCAGCCATATATACTGATTTTTCACTGTAGTTACACTGTGTGCATAGGAATGTGATGTGACTTACCAGGCTGTATGATAAACGGTAACTTCCAAGCACCCTCTAGTGTCTGAAAGCCCTCATCAACTGCTGAATGTACACTCATCATCAAAAGACTAGCTGCACCCAGAAGGAATCAGCCGACAGGAATGAAACTTGGTGGGTGGGTAGGTAGACATGCAAATGATTTTCACGCCCGGTCACACATGTGACGTAAGCAAGGACGGGTCTTATCTCTGTACCTGACTGACCCAACAGCCACAATTGCAGACATTCAGCGAGCAGTGATGTCCTCCATGAGTCATCCTGTTAGTGCAGCACCATTGGCAGACGGCTGCACCATGCAGGACTACTTGCACGCAGACCGTTACGCCGACTGTCCTTAACACCACGTCAATGTCACCAAAGACTGCAATGGTGTCGTGCCAGACTGTCATGGAGTGACAATGACAAGTGACGAATCCTGCTTTTGTCTTGGTGGAGACGACCACTGAATCCGTGTGTGGAGGCACCGTGGTCAGCGCCAAAATGAACCGTATGTTGTCACACGTCACACTTCAAGAAGGCCTAGTGTCCATCTCCACCTCTACCTCTCATCTGCAGGAACTGTGTGAGAATATTCAAGCTGCATGGGATGGATTATCACAGGACACCATTAGGAACCTCTACAGCTCCATGCCGAGACTTCTGGCATGTTGGGTTAATAAACATGGCGGCCCGACGCCATACTGAGAGACACTACTTCTGTATGTGTAGCTCAATAAATTTTGCTTGTATCAGTCTAAATTTATCATCATTTATTGTGCAGCAGCAGATGAGCTACTGTCTTTGACTGTACATCTACAAGGTGGACCAGCAAGGTAGGAGTGTCTAATAGAGTGGACAGTGAGTGGATACAGTGTTTAAACACTCCAGCAGCATCGCTGTGTCTGATCCACTCACACCAGCACAACACACACTAACACACCACCACCACGTCAGTGTCACTGCAGTGCTGAGAATGATCCACCACCCACATTATATCTGCTCTGTGGTGGTCCTGTGGGGGTCCTGACCAAAAAACAGGGTACTAAAGTATACAGAGAAACAGATGGACTACAGTCTGTAACCATAAGCTGATAAGAGGGACAATGAGTGTACCTACAAGCAGGTGTACCCAATGAAGTCCTCAGTAAGTGTATCTAGAACTCTCTCTGTTTTCATACATAAATGATGAGAATTTAAGAACACATTAAGATGAAAGTTCTAGGCCAATTTAAGGGTTCCTCCTAGAACCTCTACAATGTGGAGATTCTATACACTTTAAAAGGTTCTTCAAAAAGAACTACCCTCTCAAATGTTTTCTAGGGAGCCTTAAGTGGTTCTATTGGCATTAATGCCAGGAACCTGTGGGATCCAGGCCAAATGCAGCTGCTCGCCTTTTGAAAGCGTGCATTGTGCTTCAGAAGGGTCCGGTGTATTCCACCCAGGCAGGTCTGATCAGTATAAGCCGAGAGCAGGGCACATGGAGCCTCTGTTGACCTTTCATGGGATAAAGATATTAGGCAAGCAATGAAGCCTGCCAGCGATAACTGCAAGGTAAACACTGAAGCGCTGAACTTCAAACCCTTCCAAACCAAACGGACGAGTTAATACAGAACATGGTTTATACGGAACCTTAGAGTTTGTCCCACTTTTACCGTCACTGTGGTTTATTAGTGCTGTGGCGTTCAGAGGAATTCCACAACAGAAAGCAGGAAAGGAGAAATACATTCACATACTGTATTACTATATCGCCCTCTGGTGGCAGGAGATGGTACTGCCAGGTGCCTTCAAACCAAGGCCACTAGAAGCAAACTGCATGACTATATAAATATGAAATGAAAATATATGAAAAAAAATATGAAATATGAAAAAAATGAAATGTTGGACTTCATTAAAAATGTTATGTGGACTAGTCCCACGCAACTGTGTTAATCAACTTTCAAGGCATTTGATTGAGTAAAACAAGTTCAAGTGAGTCACACTAAAGTGATTTGAGTCAGTTCTAATTAACTGGATGGGTTATTTTTATGTATTATCCAAACATGAAATGTTGGATTTGATCAAACATGTTATGCTAGTGGTTCCATGCAGCTGTGTTAAGTATATTTTAGTATACCTGACTGAGTAAAACATACTTAAAGAGTTCAAGTAAGTCACACTAAGTTGAATTGAGTTCTAAATAACTGGATGGGTTATTTTCATGTATTACCAAAAACGACATGTTGGACTTAAAAATGTTATGGCTGTGGTTCCGTGCAGCTGTGTTAAGTAACTTGTAAGACACTATTTTGAGTAAAGTACCTTGTGAACTGGACTGATCCTTTTTATGTATTAGTCACATTCACCTTAATGTGGTTCAGTTCTACAAATTTGAGTAGAGAAAGTCAGAAGTCGTCAGGTTTATGTTCTAAGTTCCAAGGTTTAAGATCTACATACTTTTGTTCAGTTACTACTGCACTACTGAGCACATTCATGTGGCCCGGCACAGTTAACCGTGAAATATCCACAGTCAAGTCACATTATTATGATCCCTAATATATATAATAGCTTCTATTCCTAACATCATATTACTGTTATATAAGCTGTATATTTGGATAAACCAAGCTGCTCTGGTGTTCGGTACTGTGTATATTTAATGTCTAATGTGTATATATATTGTATTTAAGTAGTGTAAGGGACTACACCCAGCTTTTATCACCCACCTTCACACATGCGTAAATGTGACATGACAATAAACATGATTTGATTTGCTCACATGAACGCATCATTCTAATAAACTGGTTAAAAGTATCATTCTCTTTTAGGCCTTTTAATTGATTTTAGGCTAAAATCATTTGACTTTATTTGGCCCTATACCTTTTATTATGTTTATTCTATCAAAACAAATGACTGAATATTGCATTTAGTCACTAACAAACAAATGAAAATTCTCCCAAATGTTTTGGTACAGACTGTTTCAGCTAATTTCAGCTGTTTCAGTGATCATTTTAGCTAATTCTGAGTAGAACTCAAAAATGCTAGCCAGTGCATGACTAACAAACACAGCTTGGAACAGTTGTACACACATACAATCATCATATTGTTCAGTAAAACACACAAACGATTTACTTAACTGCACAATGTGTTTCAGTAGTGACACTTCTTGGGGTTACACAGTCATGTTCAGACTTTGGGACGCATGCCTTTGAAAACATGGAAATGTGATCAAGTAAAGGTGGAACAATGGGAATCTAACTGCTCACCATGTGGCCATGAGGGACAGGGATGCAGCCTCACTTCATACTCTGAACTGGAAGGGTGTGGCAAAAATAAGGCTCCACCTACTAGCTAAAACTCTTTGCATTTCAGGAGTGACATGAAAACACGGGAATGCAAAATCATTCAACTTGACTTTACAAAGAAAACAGAACAATATTTTACATAACAGACATAAATAATAATAATACAACAATACAAGTTGGACTTTTGGGGTAAGGGTTTGGGACAACGGTGTGTATATTTGGGCTGGGAGTGACTCAGTAAGGTCCTGGTAGGTTGTCACAGGTATCTGGAGCCATGCTGACTGCAGTGCATCCCACAGCTGCTGGAGGGAGCGTGGAGGAGGATCCATAGAGTGAACACAGCGATCAAGGTGGTCCCACAGATGCTCAACTGGGTCCAAGTCTGGGGAATTAGGGGGCCAGGGTAGAACTTGGAAGTTTTGGTCATGCTCTTCCCACCAGTGTCAGACCTTTCTAGCCGTGTGACATGTGGCATTGTCCTACTGGAAGATCCCATCCACCCCAGGGAAGAGAGTCAGCATGTATGGTGTACATGATCTACAAGGATGGAGTCATATCCAAATACACAACCCAATAAACAGCCCATACCTTATATACCCACCAAGCCTGCTCACAACACGTGACTTCCTTCATGAGCTATGCGCTGCTGCCATCAGAAGTATAAAAAGGAAAACAATATGATGTGTATATTCAACTTATTTCTTATTTATATATTTATTTAATGTCTAGGGTTTAAATAGATCACAGCATAATCCTTGTAAATATCAATGGTCTGAATACTTCATTTTTAAGTTGCTGTATTTACTGTGGGACCATGGTTTGATCTAATTCAGCAGAACAGTCTGTACAGATCCATTCAGAGATCCAACAATGGAACACTACAATACGCTACAGTATATGAGATTTCCCCACAACCATAACACATAAAAGTTATAGGCATTATAAGAGACTACACCCACATAAACACAGACATGAGTAAAGCTGACATCACCCTGCCTGTACACAGAGGGAACCACAAGACAGAAACACACAAACTCCCACAGATGAGCAAATCACATCCCCCTTCAGTTCAACCTTAACTCAGGACAGCAACAACAGGGCCAGGGGCTCAGCCCTCTCCACTCCAGAGCCCACCTGATAATAACTACAGAGCTTAGCGGCCCACCAGAACACTCACATCGACTTTTATAAACTCAGTTCCTTCAAGAAAAATGATGATGTGTCCAGATTCAAACAAAGGAGCTGTGAACGTGCACCATGAGAACTGTCTCAGTAGCTATGTTGTCACTGTGGTGGGTTTATTAGTACATGTGTACATTAACATACATATAGTAATATTAATATTAATACATTTCATATAATGCTAATATGGTTATATATGACGTTTCCGACCCGTGGTTACCAAACTTTTTAACAGTTTCATACCCCACACGCTGAACCTCTTGCTGTGTATGTCATCTTGGTCCATATATGTATATATATATATATATATATATATATATATATATATAGATATAGATATATATATAGATATATATATATATATAGATATATATATAGATATATATATATATATATATATATATATATATA
>CM067496.1:21370316-21409118 GCA_034552555.1 Semaprochilodus insignis
TTAAAGCTTTACTGTAGAATAAAAGTGAAGACACCAAACTATAACATAGCACTCATGGAATTATACAGTCCACCTTAAAACCCTCCAGAATGGACCTTTACAGGAGGATGAACCAGCTTTCTTAACCTGCAGTGGAGGCTGATAGAACAAGGTTTATTTCTAAGCAGTTTTGGAGCAATCCTATTGGTCTGTCCATCATGAATATTCACTAAACTGAAAGGGGAACTAGAGCTTTTACACTATGCAGAAAAAGAGATCAAAGTTTTTACACCACTAAATATATATTAGAGGTGGAGATATGGAGAAATATAATACTGCGGTACATCAAGAGTATGTGGTATATCAGGATATGTACTGTTTCAGACTCTCATCAGTTGCAGATCGTGTAGCCCCTATCCATAGTCCCCCTAGTCGTCATCCTGCTGGTGGCATGGAACACTCGGCGGACATGTTGGCTTAATGTAAACTAATAAAATCATTGTTCTTCATGACGCTGTTATGATTTAGTTAGGAGACCAGTGTCTGTGTGTGTGTGCAGGGGTGTGAGTGTGTGTGGTAGCAGTAAGAGGGGAGCAGAAGCAAGAAGAAGCTGTAAGAGGAGAGCGCCCTGGCTGTTACAGTGATATGAATGTCCACACACACCTCTACACACACACACACACACACACACACACACAGCCATATTGACACAAACAAACAGCAGAACTTTTATCACCTGAGAGATCATTACCTACTGCCACAACAACAATACACAGTTCAAACACAATCAAAACAGCTTTATAGGTGTTAACCAGCTTCCTCACCTGATCAGAAGGAAATCTAACTTGTGAATCTAGGTTTGTTAATTTTACACATTTCCATCTAAATATATCATTCATAAATTTTAAGCTAATGTTAAGGCTGATCTGAACAGAGATAGGCGTAAATGGCATTTCATGGACACTGTGAGGAGGGGTTAAGGAGCATGATACAGCCTGAGTCATTTATCACCCAAACTGCTTATCCTCCTGACCTGCAGGATAGGCAACACATCCAGGTACTTTGCCCTTGTACAATGGCTCCACCCCTTTTTGGGTGAAAACAGCCACTGTAATTATGACTGGTGACATATATAAATTCTGCAGTCTTTGACTATTTAATACCATAACATAAGAATACACAAGGAACCTAAATCCTGCAGCCAGACGGCAAAATATTATTTCATGTCATTACTGATCAATAATTAGAGCTGTTATGTAGAGTAAATGAAGGAAATTGAAAATGATGAAAGTCCTTCCAGTCTGCCTCCAGTAGAGTGAACGAACAGCCCTAGTCAGTGACCAGAGGTGCCATATCCAGACACACACTGTATCCCCAAATGTATTTACTCCCCCATTCTAATCATTGCATTCAGGTGTTCCAAACACTTCCATGGCCACAGGTGTATAAAACCAAACACCTAGGCATGCAGACTGCTCCTACAGACAGTGAAAGAATGGGTTGCTCTCAGGAGCTCAGTGAATTCCAGAGTGGTACCTTGAAAGTCCAGTCGTGAAATTCCTCCCTACTAAATATTCCACAGTCAACTCTCAGTGGGATTACAACAAAGTGGAAGCGGTTGGGAACAACAGCAACTTAGCCACAAAGTGGTAGGCCACGTACAATGACAGAGCCACTGGACTCTAGAGCAGTGGAGACGTGTTCTCTGGAGTGATAAATCACGCTTCTCCATCTGGCAATCCAATGGAGTCTGGGTTTGGAGGTTGCCAGGAGAACGGTACTTGTCTGACAGGAGTTGGGCTCGGCCACTTAGCTCCAGTGAGAGGAACTCTTAATGCTTCAGCAGACCAAGAGATTCTGGACAATTTCATGTTCCCAACTTTGTGGGAACAGTTTGGGGACGGCCCCTTCCTGTTCCAACATGACTGCACACCAGTGCACAAAGCAAGTCCTGACCTCAACCCGATAGAACACCTTTGGAGACCGCGAGCCAGGCCTTCTCGTCCAACATCAGTGTCCGACCTCACAAATGTGCTTCCGGAAGAATGGTGAGAAATTCCCTTTAACACATTGCTAAACCTTGTGGAAAGCCTTCCCAGAAGAAGCTGTTATAGGTGCAAAGGGCTGACATATTAAACCCTATGGATTAAGCATGCGAGGTCACTCAAATTGTCATATGCGTGTGAAGGCAGACGAGAGAATACTTTTGGCAATATAGTGTACATAACAATCCTGAATTCTGTTTAATTAATGAGGCTGATATTGGCCTCCTATTCACCTCAGGCGCGAGAACGTAACTGCTGCACCATTTAAGGTGGAACAGGAAAATTCGAACAAGAAGCTGGTGAGTAGGAATCCGATTTCAGCCTGATCTTTACTGAGCTGTTTGGATCGTCTGTCCAGTGTGACATCACTGTAAACTAATTACATCGCTAACATTAACATACTGAACAGATTATCAAGCTAACTAGCACCCTGCAGCTATAACTCCATCCTGTTTACCAGATTAGCCCTGCAGGCCAACATGGATGTTCTGTGTTCCACCCTTTCAATCCATCAACATTCACTTCTCTGACTTGTGCACCACATATTTGCATGTAGTGACTGACCAGGTCTCACAGTATACTATTTTTATCTCCTCTGTGGACGCCCGAAATGCAGATCTCTGGTTTTGCAGTCCTTTATCCTGTGGATCCCGGTGCCACAGCGTAGTCATTCAGATGACATGTGAGTGACATGTGATTGCTCTGATCCATCCCAGCGCTCATTGGGCACCAGACAGCAAACACCCTGACCAGTCCAGCACAGGGCAGACACACACACACTCACACCCAGGGGTGGCAATTTTAGCACCTCCCGTTCACCTGACTGTATGTGTTTGGACTGTGTGAGGAAACCAGAGCACCCGGAGGAGGTAACCCACACAGACACGGGAAGAACATGCACACATATGCACACAGAACAAGATCCCTGGACACCCCATCCGGGTATCGAACCTAGACCCTTCTTACTGTGAGGTGTTAATGTTTAGCCTAAAATGAATAACAGCCTTCTTAATAAATCAATACGGTCAGGGCTGTTTCTGTACAGCTGTATGTATTGAAGGCGCAGGTCACGCTGGGGTTCCTATCAGAGCTCAGGGTAGTCATACAGGCTGCAGTGTCTATAGGAGGATGTGTGTGTGTGTGTGTGAAAGAGTGTCTGCAGCTGTTAAATGAGCAGCGGGGAACAAACCTCACAGATATCACAGCAGCTGACATGTAACCACGCTACAAACAAGTAAACAAAACGAACTAAGCCCTGATAACAGCAGCACCAACAGATACCTCACTAAAACCACAATCTCAACCACATCTGCTAAAGTGAAACTGAGAACTAACAGGTATCATACAGATCTTAACACTGCACACACGGCAGCCCTCTCAGCGGCTTTGCTGAACACACACTGCTTAGAAGGGGCAGAGAACAACCAATTACAGTTAACAGTAAAGTACTGAACTATCAGAGCACGAGTGTGCTGAAGTCTGCTGGTCTCACTGGCTCAAGCAAATGTGTAAGCAAATGTGTAACTGTGGACAGAGTAAACAAACCCTGTACCTGAGTTAAAGTAGAGATCCCCCAGGGTAAACTACTCCTCCAGTGTCAGTAGAAGTTCCTCCCTATAGACCTCCACTGGAGTAACAGTACTAAAGTATTTACCCTCAAATGTACTTCAGTATGGAGAGTAACAGTAGCATGAACACTAATGCATTACACTTACTGAATTACTGTACACCAACATGCTACTTACAGTACACTAACATATTACACTTACTGAGTCACTGTACACCAACATGCTACTTACAGTACACTAACACATTACACTTACTGAGTTACTGTACACCAACACGCTACTTACAGCACACTAACACACTACGCTTACTGAGTTACCATACACCATGCTACTTACAGCACACTAACGCATTACTAACTCTATCTTTCTTTCTCTATCTATCCCTCTCTCTTTGTCTCTCCCTTTCTCTCTCTCTCCCTCTCTCTTTCTATCTTTTTTTCTCTCTCTGTCTCTCCCTCTCTCTTTCTCTCTCTCTTTCTTTCTCTCTCTCTCTCTCTCTCTCATTAAGATGTTCCTCACTGTTTATTTAAGGAGTGTTCAGCACTATGATACTAGTTTGAGATTCGGACCTTGCAGCAGTTTCCATTGACTTAATGTGGAACAGTCCTTAATTAACCTCTGAAGTTAGTAGACGCATTTGCATATTTTCCATAAAGTTCATTCTAGTGTCTCATTAGTGGCAGTCTTGTGATTATACTGTATATACACATATTTCTACACCCACTGCTCCACTGACCATATAGGACACTCTGTTGTTGTACAGTTCCAGACTGTAGTCCATCTGTTTCTCTGTATACTTTATTACCCTGTTCTTTAATGGTCAGGACCCCCACAGGACCACCACAGAGCAGGTGTTATGTGGGTGGTGGATCATTCTCAGCACTGCAGTGACACTGACGTGGTGGTGGTGTGTTAGTGTGTGTTGTGCTGGTGTGAGTGGATCAGACACAGCAGTGCTGCTGGAGTGTTTAAACACGGTGTCCACTCACTGTCCACTCTATTAGACACTCCTACCTTGCTGGTCCACCTTGTAGATGTACAGTCAGAGACGATAGCTCATCTGCTGCTGCACAGTGCAGTGTTGGTCTTCCTCTAGTCCTTCATCAGTGGTCACTGGACGCTGCCCACAGGACGCTGCCCACAGGATGCTGTTGGCTGGATAATTTTGGTTGGTAGATGATTCTCTGTCCAGCAGTGACACTGATGTTTTCCCCTTTAAGAATGAAGGGCAGACCAATGAGCACAAGTTCAGTGTTGGTCTGACCTGCACTTGTCTGTTTGTCTTTTTTCCCCATCCCACACTCCTCTATGTGTCGTTTATTCATCCATCGCTCTTCCCATAGACTTCCCATAGACTTCCATTCCAATTTTTTTTTGCTAGTTTGAGTTTGATTTGATTGTGTTTTCTTGTCAACAGCATCTGTAGTACCTTGTGATAAGTCATGACTCTGTCATTTAGCGTTTATCATTTAGTTTCTGCTTTTTACTTCTACTCCGGTTTGCCTTTTATTTGAGTTATCATTTCATGAGCAAACAACACCTTTACTCTACACGATAGTGATCAAAACTTAGCACAGGGTAAATACTGTATGTTCGGTTTGAGAGACATGGGTGTTCTGTAACAAATAACAAAAGCTCTGTGTGTTCAGTAGAGGTGAACAGAGTTCCCTAAAAGAAACCTTAGCTAAAAGTATCATTGCTTAAATGAAATGATGACTCAACAGCTCCTTAGTGGTGCAACTGTCTGTGTTCACCCTGCTATCAAGAGACTGATTCCAGCAATGCCACAGACCTCCATGGACAGCAGTCCAAGAGAGTACAGCTACAACTGTAGTCTAATCCTGCTGTATGGGGCACAGGGTTCATGCAACAGAATTAGGCAGTCTCTTCCAAGCACATTCAGCTGACCGATGGCAAATGGGACACCCTATGGCCTTACAGTCCTCACAGGCATGCACAATTCGGAGGACATAGTATATGCAAACTTATGCATCTATATCATATAAAAGTCTTTATTTGTCAACAGATCTTTACAAGAAGTAAAGTACTGGAAAAATGTGGTTTGCATACATATCACCCCCTTCATGTCTGCATGCCACGTGCTGCATAAACAGCTTTAAGTCCGCTGGGGCCTGTTTTATCCACCTTCAGATCAGCTAGGTCAGATATTCACCAAATATTATGCAGATTTATTTCCGGTTGGTTGGATGATGCTTGATAACCACAGTTTTCTAATAGTGCCCCTGACTGGATTGCACCTGGCCATGGTAGAACATTTACCCCTTCATTGTTCACCCACTCGTATGCTGCAGTACAGGGCCACCCTAGCTCTGGCGTCAAGGTCCGTGGACGCTGGGGATGGTGGTGCAAAAGGTATGAACACTGAACAATGAGGACAGCCCAGTGCTATGGTGCCATGCTATGTCCACACTAGATATGAGCAAGCCTTCAGTCTCCGTCTGCATAGGAGTAGTCTGTGGAGTAGACGGTGATGTGACGGCAGCTCCGGTGGCGACACGACCAGAAATGGTGTATAAATGTTCAGCTCAAAATCTGTCCAAACGACCTGTATAATAAAGGTACTCTAGTAAATAATGTGTTTATTTCTTTGTGTATATGTGTTGTGCAGCCTATCACAGTCCAGCTTGGTATGATGTAAGCTTCCTCACTTCCTGTTAATAAGAAACAATGTAGTATGCAAATAATGGCTGTGCTGTGGTGTACTGGAGATATCAGGATGGTGTTCTACTCCAGTCAGATGTTCTAGTATACAGGGGGAGCTATCTTCATGGTGTACTGGAGATACCCGGATGGTGTTCTACTCCAGTCAGATGCTCTAGTGTACAGGGGAAGCTATCTTCATGGTGTACTGGAGATACCCGGATGGTGTTCTACTCCATACTCTGTCTATACCCTGTAGTGTTAGTGTGTAGCACACAGTTGAGACGCTCTAGAGTTTGCTAGAGTTTCTTGTAGAAGGTGAGTGGGCATGCTCACAACAGATGGTCAAAATCTTCATTTTGGTGGGGGTGCCCTTCAAGTAAATGGCTAAGTCAAGGTGACCTGTATCTAGTGGCCAGTAGTCGCGTAAACTTCATGTCAGTCACAGAACACCAACAACAGTTTGATTCAAGCGTTGATTCATTGGCGTAGCGCAGGTACATATCTTACGCATACGTGACCTTTGCGCCTCTCGCGCGTTCTCCCATTGGCTGGGCGGAGTTCTGTGAGCTGCAAGCCAAGTGAATGAGCCTGAGGCACACACGCGTGCACGCTCACACCAACAACACTACCACCAGCAGCAGCAGCCGCACGCGCACGAGACACTACAAAGTTGCGAGGGGCGTTGTGTCATGGTCTCGCGCCCGAGTCGTCCTAGCTGAAAGGCGCACAGGGGGTGAACTCTCCTAGGGCCCTGAGGGACACGGCGTCCTTCACGATGACAGCGTAGGTTACTCCGCAGGTTACCGAGCTGGAGCTGCACGGCATGGAGCGCGGAGAGTCGGAGAGATTCGGGAGCGACGGGAGTAAAAGTTCCTCCCGCTCCCAGACGCTGTCAGAGGGGGAGGAGGACTCCGAGCTGCGGCGTTTAGAGGAGCTGCACCGCCGCGCTTTAGAGCTGGCTGATCTGGAGCAAACTGGGAAGGAAGGCGAGGAGGAATCGGAGGACATCAGCAAAACGGAGGAGGAAATGAGGAATAGAGAGGAGCACAGACGAGAAGGAGGCGAGCAGCAGCGGCAGCAGCAGGAGGAGGAGGAGGAGGAAGATGAAATGGTAACAGCACATAAACACAAACACAACAGACTTCCACCGGAGTGAGAGAGGGACACGCGGGACTGGTGTGTCTGGTGGTGGTGGAGGTGTAGAGTTGTTCGCGCAGTTTGCATTACAAGCAGTATCGAGAAGTCAGAGTTTAGAGGAACCGGGCAGGCAGGTACGCGTGTGTGCTGGAGGGGGTGTAATGCCCGTGTTGGTGGGCTCAGGTGGTAGAACTGTATAGGTTTTAGCTTCTCCTCTGGTTCCCTACAGCTCCTTCTGCATAATAAGCCCAGCGTGGTATTCCACAAACCAGGATTCCTTAGTCAGCCAGATGCCCAATTCAGGCCTGTCCAATAGGAAAAGAGCCGAGGGACTTATTGAGCTATTGAGCTTTCCTAAACTTTGGGTTTAAATAATCCTGATTTCTGGAATGCCCAACGAGAACCCTTTAACTTTCTTAACTTTAGACATTCTGTACAGCCTTATTCTCTGATCTTACCAGCAGAGCTCATATGAGAAGCAGTGATGGATCAAATGTTGACTAATAGTGAGGTATCACTATTACTCACTATCACTATCACCCAGTTTATCATACTGAAGTGTTTTGCCTGTATGGACAATAGAGAATCCATATTTAAGTGTGAAAGTAATGTAAACTCTTAATAAATCATTCACCTATGAAAATATGAAAAATGCAGATGCAGATGTTAATTGAAGGTGTGACTGTAGACAATTTCATCACTTTGAACCAATCAAAACAGCTTATGTAGCATTTTCCTTATCAATAATAATATTGATGGTTAATTATAGAGCACCTTCCATATTGTTGGCAGCTCAAAGTGCTATACAGACACTGTCCAGTGCAAAAACATGCATCTCCATTTTGGTTGATTTGTGTATATGTATATGTGTGAGAGAGAGAGAGAGAAAGAGAGTGATTTCTTTCTTTTTTTTAATCAATCCTGCAGTAAAAGTGCTGATATTAGGAGCTGAAGACTGTACGCTGCCGTTTCTATATTTATATTATTATTATTCAGAAATATGACCAATCACAGACCAGCACAGAAGATGTAATCAACAAATCAGAATGAAATGAACCACAGAAAGGAGATGAGTGAGTAAATATGAAGGTGTGAACTGTAAGTGAGTATACAGTACTGTACTCACTGATATACTGGAGTAGTAGTAACAGTATTGCTATTAGATGATACTCAAACCCAGCAGTACTGTACTCAACTACACCTACCTGAACACACTCAGCAGATACAAACCCAGCAGTACTGTACTCAACTACACCTACGTGAACACACTCAGCAGATACAAACCCAGCAGTACTGTACTCAACTACACCTACCTGAACACACTCAGCAGATACAAACCCAGCAGTACTGTACTCAACTACACATGCCTGAGTAGATGGAACTAGTTACTACCCACCTCAACCAACAGTGCTTTGCCGGCTTTGATACCTCTGGGGAAAAAAACGCTCCTGCTTTGTACCCTTTTCAGAACCGCACGTATACATATCGTCTCTGTCCAATGAAAAACACGTATCTCCATTTTTGTTTATTTTTAATGTTATGCATTATTGGAACACAACAGCTTGGAAAGAGGTCTGGTTCCATTAATCCCTCTATTAAAATGGTTCCATGGTTCCATCCTTATATTTAAAGTTAAGGTAGGTTTCTGCCCTCTCCTGTAAAGCTGCCATTTCAGAGATACTTGTTTTTCTTTGGACAGCGACTAGATTAGATAGAATAGATTATAGTGTGTGTATTAGGGCTGCAACAAAAGACTTTTTGATTGTCGAATAATCTAACAGTTATTGAAATTAAAAATTGATTGTTCATATTATGTATTGCTGCTCAGTAACTCTTAGGCAGCTATATATATATATATATGTATATAAAACAAATAGATAAATACATAAATTCATTTATTACAACCAATTAATTGACTTCGTTGACTATATATTTAGGTCTGTATACTGTATAAATAGTGTATATATAGTCAACTAAGTTGTTTAATCAGTCATAATAAATGTGTATGTATGTATGTATGTATGTATTATTTATTTATTTGTTTATTTATTTATTTGGACCGATTAATTAACTTAGTAGACCATATATACAGTATACAGTTTCGGGAATTTGTTGAATTCCATTCAGTTTCCTCCACAGATCCAGTGCAGTGACATTTGCTGCGTGATTTATGGATTGCAGCTATTGTTGTACCGGTCCAGACTGGTTTCTCCTGTTGCACATAATAATTACAGTCTTAAAAACACATAGCTGCTATGGCATGTGTCATACATGAGGTTTATTTTGGTGCAAGTGAAATCTGATTGGCTTGACGCTGTATTAGGTGTGTCTTGCTGAGTCACAGATCATTGAAAATCCCTGAGGCATGCCTTTCGGATCATTGGTTTGTGACGGGTCAAATGACCGTGGACTGAGAGGTCTCAGTTCAGTGGCAGCCCACGATGCACAGAAATCCGTCTTTGTTCTCTCTGAGTTATCTATCCTCTAGCAGAAGCCCGGCTTCTGGGAAGCAGTGGTTTATCTTCTCAATCTGCTCAGCCTTTGTTTACTTTAGATGAGTCCAGCTGTAACGTGGCCCAAGTTTACTCGGCCCTCATGTGAACACTGAGCACTACAGCTCAGCACAGGGCCTGAGCTCACGCTAATTGTAGGTCCGGATCTAGAATTAAGTCATCGAGGTTTGGGTTGAACAAGTTACTAGAAAGTGGGGGGATCAGTGCAGTTTACAGTGAAGCATATTCACCCCTTCCATTAGTGCTTCTACTGTATTTCAGAGTACATGACCAGCCACAGAACAGCAATTAGGTATCTTGCTCAAGGGCACTTCAGTCGTATCCTGTCAGTTCAGGGGATCAAACCAGCAAGCTTCCAGTCACACAGCTGGTTCCCTATTCTCCAGCCCACAGCTGCCCCTGTTACATGTACAAATCTATACAGACATAAGGACAGAAAGTGAGTCACGTTGCATGTTTAAGGTGGTAGTAACTTCAGGCTCCTGCAGATGGCGCTGCACGAGGATTATGGGACTATAAATCCCTGCGGGGTGTGAATGACGGGATCCATAGATTGAGAAGAGGTGGTACAGTGCAGTCAATGTCTCGTTCCATGTGTGGGAAATGGCTCCAAAGCAGATGTTAATGATTGGCTAAAAGGAGTGACTGCATTTGGGCGTGCCTTCATAGTGTGAAGGAAGTAGCTGAATCTGCAGGTGTATGGAAGCGTACGCTCATACAGGTCTACCAGCAGTGGCTAAAATCCCAGTCTACGGGGAATTCTCTTCGGAATTGTGCCAGGGAAGGCATCCACCAATTCTTTGATGCAAGAGTGTCTGAACATTGCTGTGGCCTACATCTAGAAACTTGTCCAGTACATACCCAATCCAATCACAGCTGTTATTGGTGCTTGTGGAGGTATTACATGCTGTTAGGTACGGGTCAGTCACAGGTGAGAGCTCATCTTGTAATTGGTGCTTCTAATTCTGAGGCTTTAAGGTGCATCCTTTGCTGACGTAGGAGTTCAGAGTATGGTCTCCATAGAAGAGTATTGCCACATACTAATACACCGCCACCACCACGACCACGTCAGTGTCACTGCAGAATGATCCACCACCCACTTAATACCTGCTCTGTGGTGGTCCTGTGGGGGTCCTGACCATTGAGCTGATGCAGTGGATAAAGAGTGTAGATACATTGAGGTGGTTTTATTGTTATGGCTGATGGGTGTAAATGATTAGTGCTTGTTCTTGTCTCCATCTCAGAATGACTAGGACTGATGATAAATTGTTCTTGAGACCAACTGAGTGCAAGGCCTCCCTCATTTCTAAGTGACCTTATTTCTTCCTAATGAACTCTTAATTGTGTTGGTTGAGGAGTATCTTGTGATTCTACCATCATTTGCTTCTGGAAGTTGCAGTGCAGAACTGGACTAAGCTTGTCGTTATTCACCATCTATCGTTCATGTTAAATTACAGACGTATTGATATTTATATTGATATTTATATAGATATTGGTCTTGTTATGAGTAAAAATAGCCGAGCAAAAGAAAAGAGAAACCAAGAAACCATGGCTTTAAACAGGAAATCAGGGAGGTCCGCTCGAGATTACTTCACAGTTTCATATGGTTTGTGGTAGGTGTGTAATACTATAAGCGTTCACTTTGCACGGCAGTAATTGTTGGGCTCGGGTTTTCTTTTACTTGTTAGCTACATTATGTGGCCTTGATCCGGATCATCTGCAATTGAAGTTAGAGAGGTAGAAAAACTGTATGAATTAGATTTTGGCCATTAATGAAATCGGAAAAGTGGTAGAGAACGATCAGGTGAGCTACGTGAAATGCGGTCTGCGTGTCCAAAAGTATCCAGACACCCTGTCTAATTAGTGAGTCCAGCTACTTTAGAGATCACTGCTGACACGGGTGCTCAATGTTGCTTGAAAGAAGATGCTCTGGAGCAGCTGCACACGAGTCAAAGGTCACCATGCCTGTTGTAATGTTGTTGCTACAGGTACCATATTTTTGGCAATGTTGTAGACCACTGTACTTTTCTCTACATAAAGCCAAGCACCACCACTCCACCACCTCCTCTTATTACCTCTGTGTATTACTGTTGAGGAAACTTCTCAATATTACAGTGGTGTGGTGAATAATGAAGAGACAGAGCTGAACATGTGTCTGTTTATTAGGAGAAGTAACGTTAGCAAGGCTAACATGGCAGCTAACGTGCCAGCTAACGCAAATGAGAAAATAGACACTGAAACTGAGAAGCTGCTCTGATAAACAGTAGGTTGTGTGATCACAGTATTCCTTATCTCTGGTTTATCCCACTTTAGTTCTGTATTGGGTTTTTTCTGGTTGGTATCGGCTGTAACTCACAATTCAAACATTATTCTGATTCAGCTGTGCATATATGGGCAGTTTCCTTGGTAACTTTTAAGACATAATCGATCATCAGCCTAGGTTAAGTATTTTTGGCATTTTAACTGGAGATAAGATGCTGTAAGATACAATAAAATTCCTATCCTAATTCCTTATTTCGGGTATTGTCTTGTTCTATATGCACCAAGCCCTAGTGTAAAGCCTTCTCGGAAAAGTAGAGGCTGTTACTGCTGCAAAGGAGGACAGTCTCCTTATTAATACCCCTGATTCCAGATGAAGTGTTTAGACTACAGTGTATACGGGATATTACGTATGAGTAAGGACTTCAGAATGAGTGTAAGGCAGGTGCTGGAGAAAAGATAACAGGATTGCCAAACATTTTATGTGGACTCTGCCTGGGTTACTGGGTTATACTAACTTCTATTTAACCATTGCATGCATGTTCCGTAAGGACAAGTGCAGCTCATGCCTGACACTTCTGTCATGATTTCATTGATTTCATGCTCGTCAGTGGCTGAAGCTCTGTGTTCTTCACTCCGTGTTCTTCGCTTGCGCTAGAGGGAGGTTTTAAGGAGTTGATTATTTGCCACATTCTTCCTAACAGCACAAACTAAACAGTGAATGGAGCACCCGGTTCTGGCCCAGTAAATCTGCAATCTGACCGCTTTAATGTGAACTTGTTGACCTAATTTCAGCGGTCTTAAATAGCTCCCTGCTCTTCTGTCTTCTCCCTTCTGAATAGTGATCTAAATAAGAGAGGACGTTTTAACACGATCCAGAGAAGCCGTCCTGAAAGATGATAGTCCTTTATAAACTACCATGACACTACAAACGGAGAATGGACTTAGGCGTGTGCTTTATTGATTTTTCTGTGTTAAAGCTGCCATAGAATGGAAAACACTGTGTATGTACACAGTGATAGCTAAACAAGGAGAGTTCAGTACATAGAACTGACATGTTGTTCCTTCTTCAGGTACAAATCCTGTGTTTATAAAAGAGGGCAGAAAAATCCCAAATCCAAGACTTTCACCCAACAGTCTTCCCAAAATTCCCAGAATTTACATACACCAGCTCACATTCCAGCCCAGCAGGAAACGGCAACCATGGATCAACGGTAGTGATGGATTGATTATACATGCAGAATTCTACCCTTCCAGGCTGTGAGAATGGATGTTGGCACTATCCATACTGTTTCCAACTCTTCCAGTGAAAAGCAGGCATGGAATGAGGTTGAAGCCAGATTCCCATTCTCGAGCTTTTTAATTCAATGTTCCGTTCCACCTTAAATGCCATGGCTTGTTCCAGTGCCGGCAGACTGTGTAGAAACATGAAGGGGGTGTTGAGACTCTTCATATGCTCAGTTTCAACCATCATCGCTTGTAGAATACCAAGGAAGTCAACACAGTGGCACAGAAATGCCATCGCCACCTAGTGGGAGGTGTAATAGCAGAGCAACGCAGACACACTAACACACAGGTATAAACACTCACAACGGCGCACAGGTGTAGACTCTGCGCTAATGCACTGCATACGCATGAATCAACCTTTATGCTACTTCTTTACATTGGAGTGGAACAGCCTAATAGCTGGAGACACATTACAACACTGCCCTCTAGTGGTCGAGAGAGTAAACACAACAGAAAAATGATGGCATACGGACAATTCAAGAGTTAACTGGCGGACGTGATTATGTATATTTACATTCATCTTTTTCTGTTGCATCCTCTGGTGATGATCATGAACCGTCGTGACCTTATCTATATCCCTGATTCTGGCAAAGCTGGATAGCTACAGTAGACGTCATATCAGACCCGTAGCCATCATACCAAGCACCATTACCGTTCACATTAGTCCACTAGGTCTAGACCCCCCCCCCCCCCCCCCCCCCCCACGGCCCCCGGAGTCTGTAACTAAGATACCATTTCCGGGATATAAATAAACCTCCATTTATTTTAGTGGAGCTTTTCGTTGTGACGGGGGTGTGCAGAGTCAGTGAATGGCTTACCCACTAAGAGGATTCATCGTTAATCTCTTTAAGGCTCCTCTGTCTCCACTAGGGGTGATGTCACTCTCAGCATGCTCATCCGATTCCTGCTGTTGATCTCGCCCGTGCGCTCAGGCGATTCGGAATGTGAATGGCAAATACAGTATATAGCCCAATCTCAAAGAAGACACCAATGGCCCTGAGGAGGAATCTGACCGAACCAGAGACCAGCTCATCTTCTGATGGGTGCAGGGTAAGAGAAGCTTAGCTGGCCTTTGAAATGCATTGGGTGTTGGAATTCTTCAAGTTTGGATCTGTTGGTTTAGGGATTCTCCTCCAACTTTGGCACTGGGAATTTGGATGGATGTCTTATATTAAAGTCTCTCTCCTTTATGTTATATATGATTCACAGCAGGATCTGGAAACAGTGTGATATCATTCTGAAACAGTTCTTATGGAAAACCTGATCTCGGAAAACGGGAAAAGTTGTTAGTTGTTAGCTGAAAATAGTGGCGGCAGCAGCTGGAAGTCAGTCATGAGGCAAATGTTTGAGGATACTGTTGGATCAACACGAGTGCTGGGAGAGCCGACCTCTTTGGTTATGGCATGAGATCGAGCCTGAGGCAAAATACACACAATAAATCAGCCTTTGTTTGCCTGTTGATGTGCCGTTAGATATCCGCTCTTAAGGTTGTCAATATTCAGGTCTGTGGAATAATGGCGCTCCAGGGAATTAAGAGTGCTGTATGTACACTAAGCCCGGAGAAGCAGGGAAAGTTGCTTGTCTTGGCAGACCTGTTGGTGTTGTCCCAGGGAGTGTGTCCTGCTTGCTCTGTGTAGTCTCTCAGGGAGATGTACTTTGAGGACATCTGCAGAGTTTCTGTTTGCTCTAAAGTACATTACGTGATGTTAGAGCAGCAGTGTGCGCTGACCCTGCTGGTCAATTTGTCATGGCTCTGTGACATGTTGTCTTTTTCAGAATTCATGGATAGCTATAAATATGACTCCCAAAGGCCAGACGTTATGTCAACAATATGGCGGTAGTGACGGATGTGAATCAGTCCGATACTATAGAGCCCAGGTCTACAAATCTGGAACAGGGGTCCAGTTTCCAGTCCTGGATTTCGTTTTTCGCTGGAAGTTAAGGGACACAGTTAATGTCATTGATTGGCCACGTTGTGTCACACATACCAAAGATTACAAAGTCCAGGACTGGAAACTGGATTCAAGGTCCAGATTTCTAGACCCTTGCTATAGAGCTTTAAACAGTTTTATGGATTTTAAAAGCCGACTTTTAAAAGATTCAAGTATTTGAATCTGAGCTTTGTATGCTTGAATTATATTTATAGGACATTTAAATCTCTCTGGTTTGCTGTTAAAAACACATTTTTGAAATGTATACATTTGAATTTTAACAATGCATTTTTGTGTTTCATAAACTATGTTTCATAATACAATATTTAATGGCCTAATTTCTAAATTTGAATTTTAACTATGCATTTTTAAAATTGTCAGATTTTAAAGATTCAGGTTTATGAACTGAAGTCTCTCTGATTTGCTGTTAAAAAATACATTTTTGAAATGAATACATTTTGAACTTTAACATTGCATTTTATGTTTCATGAATTGTGTTTCATAAATTTGAATTTTAACAATCAATTTTTGTGGTTTGAACTTCTGAGGTTCTGAAATTTGCTGTTAAAATACATTTTCAAAATTACAACTTAAAAGAATCAGATTTAAAACATTTGCATCTATGAGTTCAAATCTCTCATTACGGTGAAACAAGTTGCAATTTTAAAAATGAAAAGAAAATTTCACCACCTTACAAGCGCAAAATACAAAAATGCATTGTTAAAAGTCATTTTTTTTAATTACAGGATTAGATATTACAAGTTATTAAATGCCTATAAATATAATTCAGATATACAAAAAAAGCTTTTAAGCTCCATATCCATTTTGCCCTACTCTGTACATTTCTGTAGAATGCTGAATTTTAAATCAAATCATAATGATTTAATTATGCAGAAATTTGGAACAGTTAGTGAAAACTTTGCAATTTCATAACTAAACTTAAACACAGAAGAATGCTTTTATCCCTGCAGCTGCCGTAATGAGACAATTCCCAGCAATAGAAGTGGATTAATGCTTTGGAATAAACACGATTCCTGATTTCATTTAATAGATGATGAGTGATTGTTGTAATGCAGACATAGGAAGTCCTTCCATAAACTTCTCTCAAACCAATTTTCATAAGCAAACCATGTCTTGTGAGTCCTAACGTCAGACAGCTGCTTGTGTCTAGAGGCAGATCTGATCAACACAGGAAGCTGGAAGCTCCCTACTGGGAGTTTGCAGGGTTGTAGAAGCTTTCAGCGTCCAGGGAATGTAAAACTAGCAGGAGCTCCAGTTCATGCCTTTAGTTCATATGGTGGAACTGAGCTTGGCAACAGAGGTCTGTAATATGAACAGTCGTGACCTTCTGAGGAGCATGATTTAGCTGGGAATGGAGCGGGGGTGAGGGTTGGGGTCAGCCAGATGTCTGACGGCAGCAGATTTCTTTCTGAAGTTCCTCTAGGATCGGATTGTTATTCCGCAGATTCCATGTTTGTGTTTGTCAGTATTGGTTTCCTGGATTTAACTCAAACACTACGTAAAGGTACCAGTGAGGGCGTTTGGGGTGATGCCATAGATGAACCAGTTTGGGCAATGTATAGAAATGGATGGTTCTTTAAAGAGCTCAGTTGAAAGCACTAGGGATGCACCAGAATGAACATTTTTGGCGGAAGCCGAAACCGAAAAAAATGAAACTTTTGGCCGAAGGCTGAATACCAAACACAGTTTTTCACAGACTTAATTTTGCCACTTTCTTCACCATCAATAGGCTGCGTGTATTTGTCTCCATCACTAAACTGCACGTTAAAACTTTAAACACTGAACATGTTTAACCCCAGACATTTTATCCCAAACAAAAGAACAATATGAATATATTAGCAAAAATAAGCCCATCCGTCGACATGTCACTTCACACAGGTCACGGCTTTATAGCGATGCTGTAAAACTGGGGTTTGTGTTTCTATCGGTGGATATGGACACGCACACTGAGAAGAGCTGGGAAGTCTTATTCAGTCTTTTCACTTATTCACACTGAAAGTGTTTATTTTTTATTTTATTTATTTATTTGCCATTTTCAGCCGAATATTTTCAGATGCCGAACATTGAGTGCATCCCTAGAAAGCGCCTAACTGTAAGGGACCAAAAATAGCTCTCTCCAAGGAAAGACTTTTATTTAGTGTTTTTATTTTTCAGAGTAATTAACTGTAATAAATGAACCCTGTCAGACTGGCCGTCCTGCATGTGGGACAAAATTCCATGGTGTTGATGGAGTGCTGCTTTGCAATTCTTAGTTGAATTTGCACAAAGCAGAGAGTTTGTCCTGCGGCCTGATGCTTGCTTTGCCTGGGATCAGATTAGGCAATCAAAGTACCATAAATCTATGACATGTCTTGGTATGTGTTGGTAGACTGGCAACATTACATGTTTGACGCCAACCAAACATTGTTCGTGTTCTTGCATGAGCTCACAGGTCTTTAAACACGTGGGTCAACAAACTGTCAGTCACGCCTACAGAAGCACTGTGTGTGTGTGTGAAACTGGTGGTTTTTTGTTCCGAAAGGAAAAGAACAGAAAGGAAAACGTCATTCCGGGGGTGGGTATGTATGTCTGTATGTCTGTATGTATATATGTCTGTATGTGGCTACAACGATTAATCGACTAAAATCGATTACCAGATTAGTTGGCAAGTAATGTAGTAGTCGATAAGTTGGTGACATCATTTCCTCTATTTCATTACAGCCATGTGATTGTAGAATGTAGCTATGTAGCTGTATCAGAGTGTAAACAGACAGAAGAACGCACAAATCCAGATTAATACACTGTTTACATTTAACATCAAAAGTTAGATTTTTTTTATTTGTTCTATTTCACTGCTGCTACTTTATACAGGCTTGATTGTAAATGCTGATCAGGATAAAGATACTGAGTTTATTGATCTTCTGTATGAGCAGGAAAGTTCATTAACACAGGAAATATGAATACGGGATTATTAGTCTTCATTATTAGTCAGCAAATACATCAACAATTTCCAGCTAAATTTAATAGCTGAGTTATTTGGTAACTGTGTGATTTGTAATCTGAATAATCAATTTCAAATGATCAAAATATTAGTTTGTTGAAGGCCAAATTGATATGTGAGCCCATTGTCCCACCTGACAGCTGTAACAGCAGTTCTCTGTCTTCTCCATGTGTTTTACATATGAGCGCCAGAGAGCGCTCGGTCCTCCTGTCCTACAACATTTCCCGGTACACGTTGTAGGAGACAACAAACTGGACAGAAAGATACAAAACTCTGACACGCTGGACTTTTCATTGAAGTGTTATGGAGCGCCCTAGACGCCACATCACTGTTCTTTAAGTATGCACGGCTGTTCCTCTTTCCCAATGCTCATATTTGGGTCCAATGCTCGAAGTTTGTTGGACAAATTCTTGTCTGCAGTCAGGCTAAATTGATGTAGTACAATCCTAGCATTATACACTACCAGGCAAACACATAAGTAAAGGACCAAGCCTGAGGTACAGTGGTTTTACTGGTTGTTTGGGAATCCAGATTTACACCCTGTGAAGAATATTATATCTCACGTTAAGCACAAACTAACTTGACTGAGTTTTTCAACTGTATGAAGTCGTCAGTGCTGAGTGGAACAACGTTAACGGTTCTATTATATAAAGGACTGCCTGTAGGTTTAATCCACAAACATTAACTACTTAAATAAATCAAAGGGAGATGTTTCCCAGACTCACTCACTTTATCAGTTTGTTCATTGGTTTGTTGTTAAGACCATTAAAAGCTTAGTGTTTGCCTTTTGGGCTTGGCTCTGTTTTGGCCAGGAGTGTAAGTAAATCTGTTTACACACACACACACAGTCTTTGATAACTGCTTGCATTGGAGAGAATAATCAGGTGTAGCTAAATCTCCACTTATCTTTCCAAGACATGAGACATTTAACTCAGTTAATGCACTTTCACAATCACATTCGTTTAACCATGTTCCTGTTAAAAGCATGCAGGTCTAGAGTGGGAAGCGGAGATGGCAAGAGTGGCCGCTTTTGAAAGGATGTCATATAAACAATGTGGAAGACTGAATGAATACCTGAGTAAGTGGGGCAAATATTTGGCCTCTCTGGAGGGTTCCTAAAACTGGGGAGACATATGCTCCGTATATTATGTCTTAATTCATACATGGACAAAATGGATAATTAAATAATGTATGACGATACATATGTTCTGTCTGTATGTAAATTATGAATTTAATTGTACTGTTATTATTTATTGTGTTTTATTTTATTCTTCTATTTTCCCTAAACTTGTCCAGTATTAATGAAGATACAAAGGAAGTGTAATTATCAATGGCTGTATTCGAAATGACATACTACATACTACTCACATATTAAATCTACCTAATAGTAGTATGTAGTATATAGTATGTGATCAAACTGAAGATCTGTGGTGTACAGGAGATACCCGGATGGTGTTCTACTCCAGTCAGATGTTCTAGTGTACAGGGGGAGCTAGCTTCATGGTGTACTGGAGCTACCCGGATGGTGTTCTACTCCAGTCAGATGTTCTAGTATACAGGGAGAGCTATCTTCATGGTGCGCTGCGGCCTCACCAGCTCCCAGCCTGCTTCAGCCAGAGAAAATGGCAGTGGGTAACACTGGGGGGCAAAACGCAGCCAACTCCGAGTATAAATGTGGGTGTAGTGATTGTAGTGGGGTATGTTTTCATCAGAATGAGCCTCAGAAAGTTAAAATATACAGGTCTGAAGATTAATAAAAGATGAACTCGCTTTAGAGGTATTTTCAGGTGAACTGAGCAGCGTTAGCAGCGGCTAGTTCTAAACAGTGGATACAGTAATAACAGCTCTGAGGTAAATGTGAGGTAACTGGTCATGTGACTGTATTAGTATACCACACTGTAGGTCAGAACTTGTTACTGTACTGTATACTACACACAGGGGGCAGTGTGCGGTATAGTAGTGTACCATTTTGAATAAAGCCAGTGTCCGCCTTTACTGAAGTACAGGACTGTAAAGTTTGCTCCCCATGTTTTCTCCTGTAACCTGAGATGTGCTGTAGTGTTTTGTCCACTCCTGTTAGTTTTGCATGTTCTGTACAGACGGCTGTATAAACGGCAGACGCTGACTCACTTGTATAGAAGGAACAATGGTGACTGCACAGTGTCCTCCTTCATCTGCTGTGGCCTCACTTTTGCGGTGGCCGATTGCTCATAGCCAGACCACAGTGACCTGGTCTGTATTCAAACATGCTTGCTTATTTAACCACACTGCATTTTGGGTACCTCCCAAAGGTTCTTAGAAATTATCCTAAAGGATGTTTGTTTATGATATTCATCACCACCTGTCAAAATCCTTCTTCTTGTTCTTCTTGTTCTTGTTCTTCTTGTTCTTCTTCTTTTCTTCTTCTTCTTTTTCTTCTGTAATCTTCATGTAAAGGTTTCTACATCATTAAAGGGGAGGCTAAAGTAGTGGTCGCATGTCAAATGCGATCTTTTCCAATTAGATTTGAGTCACTTAGGCTGCGTTCAGACTGCAGGTGAATTGGAATGTTCAGACTGCAGCCAAATTGGATTAAGATCTTTTGAGACAACGGTGTTATATGCAGGTGATCAGATCAAATTCTGTGTTCAGACATCACCAGTCTACCTGCATGGCTTGCTGTGGTAATGCTGGTGGGGTCAGTAACTGCGTAGCTGCCTGGGTGACGTGTTTTTCATGTGCAGAAGCAGGAGAGATGGAGGTCCATCATTTCACCCTCCTAAAGTCAGGCATTCACTGTGCAGTTTTAGAAGTCATGGCGTTTGCTGATGGCTCACACTGCACATTTGAATAGGACACTGTACGGAGAAAACTTGCGGCATATGTACACACACTATACTGAAACACTACGTCCGACTCGCATGACGTGGCACGGGTGCTCAAACTGCACGTGAAACAAGCCCATACAGACAGCTCAGCTCTGTCTACAGACCATTTCCAATAAAACTGTTTCATTCAAAACAACAGGATTAATGTTTTGGTGTAGAAACCAGAACTGTAAAGTGCAAAGTGTGCTACGTACGAAAGAGGGGGGTGTTTGGGATTCAGCCACTGACAAGCCAACTGTGCTACAACAGCTCTGCTAACTTTACTACACTGCACTGAAACTGGGAGCCAGTGAACTACAGAGATCATATAAACATCGCTGTAGTTCGGTCTGCAGATATGGATGCTGGTACTGCACATATCGACTCTTTAGCCTCTGTTTATGTGTGCGTAGCTGTGTAGGAACCGTAGTTGGGACTGTTTGTATGTGGTTTTGTGTGTGACTTTAAGAGATCGGCTCATGAAGCTGCTCAAACTGTGAGACAAGCCATGTCAGAAATTCATACGATCGTACGACTGCTCAGTCCAAGCTCGCTTAGGCAGTTCATCGGACATGGCCTCCCCTCTCACACTGCATGGCGAACCACACCAGAGCAAGCTGAAATTTGGCCCGATCATGAAATTCAGTCGGCTATGACAAAATCGGGCTTAAAATTGGGCTATACTTGCCTAGTGTGTGCCGGGCTCAACTCTGTCAAGTTTCAACCTCATCGCTCTGTCAAGTCACGGTTTACAACTCTTTGGGGGCTCTTCCCAAATCCCAGCACTTCCATCCCTTTGGATTTGGCATTGTAGTTGTTGTTTGTTCAGTGTGAGTGAAGCAAAAGACACTTTGAAATACAATTTGACCAGTCAAAACGTCCAGACTGAGATGCATTCGTAAGAATCTGTTTGGAATCGCATTCCAAACCACTTTCAAATGTGGTTTGAATGCACCAGATCAGATTTCATGTGTTCAGACTATCAAAAATCAATCTGGATGCATTCTGGATTTGCGGAATCGGATGTGGGCTGGCAATGTGAACATAGCCTTTCATATATGGATCGAATATGTATCTGATTTATGGGGCAAAAGATATGAATGCGAACATTCAGATCGGATTTGATTATTCAGTGTAAACAGGGCAGCAGAGGTAAATATGTTAAAGCCAGTAAATGGTGGGAAAGCAACAGATCTGACCCTGAACAGATCTTCATGGCGCATGTAATTCATTCACCTCATTGGAAGTTACTGATTAGGATGTGCACATGCGGGTCGTTTCAGGTTGCCGCTTCATTCACATTCATGATGGATTTGAGTCACTTACTAGCCTGAGTGTGAACCATCCTGTTAGAGAGATCGGATCTGAGCAGTGAGGCTTGTAATGAGAACGTAGCCACTAATGTTAAGTGAATCAGAGCATATGCAGGTACTCGTCTCATGAGCTAAGGTATACAGGTCAGTGTTTGGCTGAATGCGCGCATATTGTTGGACTTGCTGAAATAAAGTTTCTCTGGACACTGATGATCAGCACACACACACTGAATCAATGCCTTCCCATTGTGCGGTTTCCAGGAAAAGCAGTGGGCAGGTTTTCCTGCAAAGCATTGCAACAGTAAATTCAACCTACATGTGAATCAGTGTGTGTCAGTGGCTTTTCCAGGAATCCTGGATCTACGTTTCTCTTTGAGGCGAGGTGCATACTGCAGTACTTTTGTTCACCACGTCAGGAACCCTTTAGAACTCGTCAACCTCATTATCACTCCTGCGCTCCACTTCACTGAACTATGATGGCTAAGGAGGGCTGGGAGTTGGGTGCCCCAGTTCCCCCTCAGTAGCTTTGTGCTCATGACGTGCTGCTGGGTTGATGGCTGCTGTAGTATGGGTTCCATCTCTCGTGTTACCGCACTTGCTCCTGCACGGCGGCTATTTTAGGAGGAAAGGTGACCACAGAACTAGTTCATGTGGAGCTGACGAATGCATGGTCTGTCTAGGTCCTCAAGTGTCAGCTGATTGATTTTGTGACGGGGTCATGGGAGAAGGGGGTATACAAAACTGCTGAGGTGCCCTGTAGTAGCAGAAGGTGTTAATATCTGCTTAGTCGGCTGAGAATGCCCCTAGTGTGCTGCTTTGGTTGAGTTTGGTTGAGTTATAGCTCGTATAGTCTCCTTAGGTAATTGTAGCAGGGTTACTAAAGGGCATTAAGATCATGTAAACATGCTAATGTTGTTGACTCTGGCAGGTAAACTAAGATAGCTGACCTAGATCCTTGTAATGTATTAAAGATACGGTGTTGCACTCACACTGATCTGTGGACAGCAGCATGACCTGATCCCATATTTGGTGTGCCGTGCTGGCTCAGTCTGGGACGGTGTACTGCGTGTTGCTACAGTATGTGCAATTGGACGTCATTTTAATCAGATTACTATTGAATAAACTTGACAACTGTGATCTTTGGTATGTTTTTGACATCAGCATGTGCTGCAAATGATTGCGATCATGTTTCAAAACATAAACAAAGGGATGTGTGTTGTACGTCTGCATGTCCACAGCTGCTTAGCAAGGTGGTTCTGCTATGTATCACCACCAGTGGTGACTTTATGGAGAAGCGTAAACGTTCTTTATTGCATACAGTCAGTTTTATAGTTGGAAGGAATGAAGTACGGATGCGTTCAGGCTTTGGTCTGTATATAACAAAAGTCATTTTTATGCTGAATGAACATTTTATTAGATTAAAAAACTATTTACTATTATACTATTATTAAATACAGGTAAACAATGCATTGTCATTTTATGTTTGGCAGGGTTTTAAAATGAAGTCATGTGTGCTGGTGATGGACTTTAATGATTCCTTGTAATGACTAAAGTGGACGGAGAAATCAGGAACCAAACCTGTGGAATGAATAAATTAAAATAAAGACATACATACATGCATGCATTCATGCACCGGTCAATGACGTGTTTAGGCGGACCAGTGGGCCCAGCCCATGCCATGAGAGCACACCCCACACCAGTATGGAACCACCACCAGCCTGTCCAGGGCTTCATGGGGTCTACGCCACACACAAACCGTACCATCAACCCCAAACAACCAGTACAGTGACTCATCAGACCATGCCACATGTTGCCAGTACTCTAGGGGCCAGTTAGCAACCTCACAAGCCCAGGTCGTGTCCGGTGTGGTGGTGTTAACGGAGGCACTCTGGTGGGTCTTCTGCTCCCATATCCCATGGAAGCTAAAGAACACTGCACTGACCTGCGGGATATGCGTGTGTGCCTCCTGCATTGAATACGGATGTGATTTCTGCCAGAGTCGATTGTCTGTTTGCCAAACAGTTCTAGCCGCCGGTCACCATCATTAAGCACTGCAGGTAGACCCGATCCACCTTGGTACATTTCAAAGTGGTCAGTGTTTACTGTGTTAGGTTTCTGTGTCTTGTATGAGGGCGTGTCAGGCTTGCCGATGGGCGGGCGATAAGGATCATTTTCCGAGATGACATCACCGTGTAACAGAGCTTGTTTCAAGGCTGGGATTCCAATGAGGAAGCTGAAAGAAAGAGGTTTCTGTGGTTGAGAGTTTCCCCTCTGGTGTGTACTCTTTGGGATTTACAACTTTACAGACTGTTTACAAGCACACCAAGCTCCATAACACACTAATGGAAAGGGGAATAACCGGAAAGGCTCAGTAGGGTCTGCTAAAAGCTGAAGTCTTTAAAACTGTGCTGTTTATTATACAGAAGATATTGGGCAAAGAGTCTCTGCGGACTAGAGGACTATGTTTGTTATGTAAGATGCTCTATGAGTCATTATTATGTAAAGCCCTTTCTGAGGGTCATCTCAAAGAGAGGAATATGTGAGAGCTGTCATTAGGAATGACCTCATGCGCAAGATCACAGTGGAGTATTGAAGCGGCCCTTCTCAAACGGGCAGTCTGAAATTACATGCATAATTCAGGTGCTCATTTCAGCCAATGACAAATGCAGCCGGGCGTAATTTACCCATTTGTGTTATGAATGGCTTACAGAATGCTGCACTTAATCAAAGTCAAAATGCATTACAGTACTTGCTTTCATGTTTGCCTGAACAGATTGTTTGTTTGTTTGTTTGTTTGTTTGCTGGTGTTCATTGATGATGTTGGGAATAGTTTGGCCAGTATCTGCTGACATGAATTCAGTTGGAGAGTATACAGCTCTACGCTTCTTGAACCGTATGTAGAATTAATGTGATTATACTACATAACAGGATTTTTGTTCCAGGCTTCTATGCGTGATATTCCAATTGTTTATTGTTGTTGTGTAAAATGTAAACAAAAGCAGCTATATTCATCACACACTGGGTTTCTGTGTGAGATATGAACACAGTGCAGTAAATATATATACATTGTGTATATACTGTATTGTAATAGATTTATCTAGAACAGCAAAAACTGTGACAGATTCCTGAATAGCAACTTCAATTAATCCTCAAAACTCTACGAAATAAAACTCTGCCCTCTAAGCGAGCAGCCATCATCCACCTCACCTTCAAGAGTTCTCCTGCAGTGCTCGCACCTGAAATGAGGAGCTCACAGTTTGTCTTGACCCCTGACAGGCATGCTGAAGTACGCTCTATAGGCCTCGCACATCTCAGCAGATGCTTTCCCGGAGTCCTGTTCCACTCTGGTCTGGATGAATTGGTCCACAGACGGAGCAGGATGCGTCTGCCGGATGCTGCAGCCTCTTGATGCCTCTGAACTACCTGTAGCTCTGTACCCCCTATCCACTCACTCGGCTGGAGCATCACCTGAAACGGCTGTTTAACACACCTGTATTTATACTGCTGTGTACACAACTGGACAGTCCCAGACAATTCTCGACAGTTCTAGACAATTCTCCAAAGTTCTAGAACATTCCAGACAGTTCTATAAACTTCTGGAGAGTTCTCACAGTTCCAGGAGCTACTTGAAGTCTACTCAGCACTGAACGTATCTCAGATGTTCTGGATAATAGAGAACATTTCTTTAGAACATCACTGTTCTGAACACAGAAGCAAAGTTTATGGGGACCAAACGCCATTTATTGTACATTTTAGACCTGAGGAGTTAAGAGAACACACTCGGTACACGGGAAACAGAATCAAACATACACGTTCGTGATGTAGCGCTGTCTACTGCCTATAACATGGTGTTATGTAACCCGATGCGTTTCCGTTTGTGATCAGGATGAGAGCGTAAGCACTCTGGAGTGAGGAGGGGGAGAGAGATGTGTATGTACTTGTATGGAGTGGGATTTGATAGATGCACAGAGACTGAGAGAACATGCATAACAGCATTTGTGATTACATACAGATGAGTTCTGTTTGGGACCTCCTTTAACTCCTCCTGCTTAGTAATTGGCTCTGTAGGGCATACTGATCTCTGGACTCCCGATACACAGTTCTCATCTGGTGTTTTGAAACGATTACAGAAAACATCATCGCAGTCCAACATAAATCACTCTCGACTGTGAGGAGATGGCGTAACGTCCACCCACTGAGCGCGGCCCCTCAGAGCAGGTCTTTCAGATGGGAAAGTGTGCTCATCTGAAAGCGTGTTGCAGTCTGAGAGATCAGTAATGGACCACTCGCATGGCTGCTAAGCTGTGCGGACGAGGAAAGAGATCCACGTGAAGACCTGACGGGAATCATGGTGAGTTGCCGAATCAGTGAGAGATCGTTGTGGAAATGGTTAGCGTTTGATGTGGTTCACCATCAGACTGCGTCACCTCTCTGGCTGCTTGTGTGTGCTTGTGCTCCAGGGTCTCTCTGGTGAAGCTTATTGAGGATAATAACCTCTCTGGGTGATGTTATATGGTGTAATGGAAGGGAGAATGTTTAGGAAAGTGCTGCTGATTCTGCAGGAAGATGCATTAAAGCCCTCGCTGTCTATATACGTGTCTCTTCTATCTGCGTGTATGGCGTGGACAGTGTCAATAGGCTTCCTGTTTAAGGGCTGGCAGAAGGAATGAAATACTTTTCTTTGGCCTGGATCACTATGACCCATCGAGCTTCAAGTGTAAGCATGTAATCTTCTCATCTTGGTCCTAGAGCGCTGATTCTCCATCGTTAGATGTGGCTCAGACTTGCTTTTTGTGGAGCTGCTTGCAGAACAGCAATTGACCTTTCCACGCTACGCCCACGAATGCATTCTTTGCAGCAGCTTTTCCATAGTTTGCCGAGCTCCACTTTGCGAAACTTCCATTTAACTATGTTGTTACATAATGGTGAGTTTCCAGTTGATCCCATATTTTTTTTCTATGGCGGCAGGGGCAAACAGGGGGCACTAAGTGGGCTGCAGATGAATCTCAGAACAATACAAGTGAAGACATCAAACTATAAAATAGCCCTGATGGAATTATACAGTCCACCTTAAAACCCTCCAAAATGGACCTTTACAGGAGGATGACCCAGCTTCCTCAACCTGCAGTGGAGGCTGATAGAACAAGGTTTATTCCTAAGCAGTGTTGGAGCAATTCTATTGGTCTGTCCATCATGAATATTCACTAAACTGAAAGGAGAACTAGAGCTTCTACACTGTGCAGAAAAAGAGATCAAAGTTTTTACACCACTAAATATATATTAGAAGTGAAGAGATGGAGAAATATCATGCTGTGGTACATCAAGAGTATATGTGGTATATCAGGATATTTTAATTGGGTGTGTCTAGACTTTTGACTGACCCCAAAAAGACCCTAAAGTTTAAAGCTTTAAATAACAAAGTACTTACTTTGTGACTAGCGTGTGTTAGGTGTAGTGTAGCTCAGTGTAGTGACAGGAAGAAGATGTATTTAAACCCCCCACAGAGGGGAGAAGTTAGAGAGTGACACAGACCTGTTTCAGGGGATGCTAACTTTAACCCACTCCAAAAGGGGTAGTCTCATTACTGCTAGAGATTTAGGCACAGTCAAATGTTTATAACTAGCCTTCTAAAAGTTTTCTTACCCAAAATTACATACATAAATCACTGGGGTATGATGATACTGTATTTTTGTTATGGCATATCTATAAATTACATAACTTGGTCACGTTATACTTTGTTGTAATGTGCTTATGCTACGTATCCCAGCACTCATTGGTTGGAAGACAGGAAATACCCTGGACAGGCCGCTAGGCCATCACAGGGCAGACACCCAGACATACACACTCACACCTGATGCGGAGCTACTGCCCATCCTGCGCTCCCTGATGCTGCTGCTTCATCTGCCTCGGCTGGGAGCCACTGCCTTCCTGCACTGCTGACCAGTTTGCCTACCATGAAGCTTGTCCTTGTCTTGTGCTGTGAGGGGCTTCACCCGCATCCCCCACGGCCATCCGATGATCCTGCTATCTAATCAGACTAATCAGACATTTCTTCCCCTGCCTCAAACACACTCAACACTTCTCCTACTCTCTCTAATAGACCATCAACATAGTCTTCCATCCAACAGTTACTAACAGGAGGAAACCCACACGGACATGAGAAGAACATGCACACTCCACACAGAAAGGACCCCAGACAAACCCAGACCCTTCTTACTGTAATACAGAGATACAGAGAATTGTGCAACGTCACGCATATTGCCTGTCTAAATCCGGGTATTGTGATCTGGTTAGTTGCATGTGTAGGAAAAGCACGGAGAGGATTTTGTTGCCTTGTATTCGGTAGAAACAGAATTGTCAGCAAAATCTCAGTGAAGAACGTTTCCATAATCCTCTGCTGCATCTAAAACATTCATTAGCAGTCTGTTTGTTGTTGCATTCGTGAAGCCAGGCGCAAACGCAAGCCGGAGCCTTCACATGTCCTCACGCAACGTTTGTTTGAAGTCAAACAATCAGCTCTACTCGTTTGCTGCGCGTGTCTGTGGGATTAGCCTCATGTCTTTGTGCCTGAGGAGGCAGGAGCACTGTGTGGGAGCTGAACTGCAGGCATACAGTGCAGATCATGTGTCTGTTTCCAAGCTCTGGGTCAATTTAACAGATTTACACCACTTGTTTTGGCTTCTCTGAGTTCATTACTAGGACTCATCTTGATGGAGATGTTCTTACGGTGAATTGAATTGTGTAGAAGTCATTCAGGCTTTAACGTTCACTAGAGATTTCTAGTCCAGTATGGGAAGACTTCCATTGGGTCATGCACATACATTCACACTAGCAGGTGATAGGTCACTTACGTAGCCCCAGGTTTGTCTCTTGTGGGTGGGCTTGAGGCCACTTATGTTGTCACGTGTGAGCATGTACAAGCTCCAGGAAAGCTAGCTAGTCTTTAAAAGCACATATTTGTGTGGAATATGTATGGAAACCTAAGTGATTACATTCGTGGCTAGCTTTATTGGCAGGTTAGCATGCTGGCTAACGTAGCTAGCTATCAAGTGACCCAACTCCCCACATACACCAACAATATCCGCTACTCTCTTCCACACTTCATGTCGGAGTCGGAGGAAGAATAAAAAGGAGAAGAAGGTGGTGATGGTGAGACCCAAGCCAAGTTCACTGTTGATATTTATCTGCTGTGTTCTGAGCAGCGTATTCTCTATGTAGAACTATGGAATGCTTATTGCTTATAGCTTATTTGGTGTTAATTTGGTGTTATATGGTTTTATATTCTATGTTATATGGTGTTGTTTGGAATCAGTAGGCCCTCAGGTATCAGCAGGTCCCATGGCCTTTAACCAGCCTGTTAAAACCCTGTGAACCTGCCTTCACTGACCACTCACTGAATTAGATTTAGCCTGTGAATGATGGAGGTTTGTATACAGCTTTGAAGTCCTCTCTCTGAAGTCGTCCCTGTGTTATTGTATCCTTGATTCATGAATTAATTACGTAACTGTTTGTCATTGAGCTTGTCAGAAGAGTAAATCTGGGTCTGTGTGCCCGGCCCTGTAGTGTGATCCAGCCAGTTAGCGCTCAAAGGAACAGCGTGAAAGTGCATCCAAAGGGAATTACACATACCGCATACTGTATTAGTGTTATAAAGAAATGATTTACATAAGATTTACATCACACACAACACTCAGTTAGCATGATAGCATGGACACTTCAACACTCAGTGTCCATGCTATCAGCTCCACTGACCATATAGGAGCACTCTGTAGTTGTACAGTTTCAGACTGTAGTCCATCTGTTTCTGTGAATACTTTATTACCCTGTTCTTCAATGGTCAGGACCCCCACAGGACCACCACAGAGCAGGTATTATGTGGGTGGTGGATCATTCTCAGCACTGCAGTGACACTGACGTGGTGGTGTGTTAGTGTGTGTTGTGCTGGTGTGAGTGGATCAGACACAGCAGTGCTGCTGGACACCTCATTGTCACTGCTGAACTGAGAATTGTCCACCAAACAAAACAATCCAGCTGGCGAAGTCCCAGGGAGCAGCGTCCTGTGGGCAGCATCTTGTGGGCAGCATCCTGTGTCCACTGATGAAGGACTAGAAGATGACCAACACTGCACTGTGCAGCAGCGGATGAGCTGTCAAGGTGGACCAACAAGGTAGGAGTGTCTAATAGAGCGGACAGAGAGTGGACACAATGCTTAAACACTCCAGCAGCACTGCTGTGTCTGATCCACTCACACCAGCACGTCAGTGTCACTGCAGTGCTGAGAATGATCCACCACCCACATAATACCTGCTCTGTGGTGGTCCTGTGGGGATTTCATGTATAGATGGATGGAGTGTGTTTTTATATTATTGTTGTTGTTGTTGTTGTTGTTGTTGTTGTTGTTGTTGTTGTTGTTCACCTGCCCTTGATGTGTAGGAGTACTGGCAGGTGGCCAGCTCTGAGCTCATACTATGTTTTGAATAAAGGCTGTCATAGATGTTATCTGCTGTGTCCCACTGGTCTGCGTTAAAAGTAGCTCCACGGTAAGAATGGAAATAAGCTGTACAATGTCCAACACTGTGCTGCAGACAAAGATCCACTGTATACTCGTACTCAGAGCTGCGTACTGTAACTCCTTGTGGTCATGTAAGACCTTTCTGCCACCGGTGAATTTGGTTAGGGCCTAATATGCAAAAATGTAAAAAGTACACTGAATCTCCAAAGGTTTATAAACAACTGTTTGTGGAGCATTTCCTCTGGAGTAAAGGGATGTAGGAAGACGCTTGCTCCCTCGCTGCTGCAGTACCAACATCCTGACCACTCTTCTAGGAAGGTTTTACACTAGAGATTTTGGAGCATGACTTTGATGTATTCAGTCACATTAGGGAGATCAGGTTAGGGCTGAACAGTTTGGGCTGGGGGTGGGCGATATGATGATTTGCTGAACATATCGTGGACATCGTCAGAGCACTGACTACATGTTTTATTATAAAGTGAGGTTAATTATGCCAGTTTAACTGGGTTTAATGCAGTGCAGTTGGTAAAACACTGAATAAAAATCGCTGTAGTTCTAGGATGATTCTTCTTCTTCTTCTTCTTCTTCGTCTTCGTCTTCGTCTTCTAGTTTTTATGTGACTGCTGTTAGAAGGTTTTATTATGTCTATTACAACTATGCAAGCAGATGTGGGCCACATCTGGCAAAGATATGGCACTGCTGGCCCACTGTCAGAACTGGCAACCTGCTGTGAGCCAAAGGTGGCCCACATATTTACAACATGCGTTTAGCCCACCTGTTCCAAAACAGTTCTGGTACACTTCTGGCACAGGTACAGCAGAGCTGCCTACTTTTGGCTGAGATGTGGCCCTAATGTGGTGCGTATGTGGCCCACATCTTGCTACTGGGTGCGGTCCACCCAAGTGCCGTCAACCCGTCTGGCAAGTGGGCCAGATGAAAATGGGGAATGTGGGCAGACACACCAACACAGCACAATATGACAAAACATCCCAGCATCCCAGCTGGCATGCTGCATCCACAGAGAGCCGCTCACTCCACACTGGCTGTGACTTTATTGCGTTGTTGTAAAAATCTTTTAAATCTGGTGCATTTAATGAGAATGAACAACATCTCTGTTCAAACCAGTTTCCCTTCTTGCTGAGAAATCAATCTCAGGCTTCCATCATGGTTTGAGAAGTCTTGCTTATGCCCTGTATCTCTGTTTCAAGCCTGATGATAATGGCTTTGAAACCAACTGCCAAGGACAGACACCAGGTTGGCCTTGGTCCAGTTAAAACACAGTTAAAGGCCGTTCCCTGGACCGCAGTGTTTGGTTTTCAGCAATCCTCACACCCGCTTAGCAAAGATTAGCGACGGCAGGTACGGATATATCTGTGTTCTCTCAGTCAGATGGCCGTTATGTAATGAAAACAGGACTCTGATGTCTGGTGTCGCCGGGCCCAATAAAAGATGGTAATTTGCAGACTCAAGGCCGTGTGACAGGGGCAGCAGCAATAAAACCATTTCAGGTGAACAATCGTACAAGAGAGGTTCCGTTTGAGTCCACCGTCCACTGCTGGTTTGAAGTGGACAAAACCAGTTCAGGTGGTGCAACCAGACACACAGATCTAGTTCAAATGTCAGAACTACACAGCAGTAGCGCTAAGGGTTAACCACATACAGACTGATTGTTACTGTCTCTCTCACTGTAGACAAGATGCAGGAAGCTAGGGGGGGCAATGTAGCATCTCCAGTTAACCTGACTGCATGTGTTTGGGCTGTGGGAGGAAGCCCACATGGACACAGGGAGAACATGCACACTCCACACAGAAAGGACCCCGGACACATGAGCCAGGAATTGAACCCAGGCCCTTCTTACTGTGAGGTGACGGGGCTACTCACTACGCCACTGTGCTGCCCGCAGTGCATATTGTCCTCTTTGATTTCACTATAAAACTGTAATTAATCTAGTAAGAAAGAACAGAAATGACCAAAGTGGTTTTCCTGTCTGAAACCTGACACCGGAATGTTGGAATGTCCTAAATGTGCATCATACCATGAAGATGGCTTTTTGTACAGGCTTGATATCGGCCTACAGCACAAAGCGTGTTTAACCACCACAGCTGTGTTTCTAGAACAAGCTCAGTTATGTTAAGTTCATATTTAAGAGGCTTTTTTCATGTATACAAGTACACAGTGAAACGAAACAACATTCCTCCAGGACCACACAGTGCAACACAAAAACAACACAAGTGCAAAATACACACAGTGCAGAATATAGAGTGCAGTAAATAGAAAACAGGACACGGGACAGATACAGTACACGGTGCTGAGAATATATGAGGTCGTTTGGAGAGGTCGGGCAATGTATTATTCCGTTGGCAGGTAGCCGGGGCATGTAGTGCGAGTCGTGCAGTGGAGTCGTGCAGTGGAGTCGTGCAGTGGAGTCGTGCAGTGGAGTCGTGCAGTGGAGTCGTGCAGTGGAGTCGTGCAGTGGAGTCGTGCAGTGGAGTCGTGCAGTTTACTAGGACATGTTAGCAGATAGCCGGGCATATATGTTAGCAGATAGCCGGGCATATATGGCCATAGCAGTGATTGAAGTAGCATCCAGAACTACAGTAATGGAATAACAGTAGGCGGTTTGGTTGATGCAGTATTCCAGCAGCAGATGTTGTTTAGAATGTGTGTGGAAAGGCAAGTACTCAGATATATGAAGTGTCTCAGTGTGAGATGCAGTAGGTGATATATTTAAGGTCTAGGTGTCCGTCGGTTCGGTCTGTGGGAGTTGAGGAATGTGATGGCTTGTTGTACATTCTGGCTGTAAGAACCTGAATGCTTTAGATGGCAGAAGAGAGCACAATTCTTGTGCGAGGGTGTGTAGGGTCATCTGACGTGACCTGTAGTTAATGTTTTCACATTACCCCACATTTAACAGCTGTGTTCATGTGAGGTAGTGCTGTGATTTTCACAGAATAATAAATTTAACACCAGTTATTTTTCTACAGTCATTTACAGTACAGTAATTACCACTGTAACAGTCTCTGGACACAGGTACACGGGCCTACTGGGTGCCTAACAAATCGTGGTATCAGTGGTATCCCACACATATACATATCAGAGCCCATCACATCAGAAGTAAATGAATCTGGAGTCCTCATTCATGCTGTTTTCAGCCTCTGTACTAGGTCATCCTCATCACCCTCTGTTCTAGGTGACGGAACTCCCTCAGTGTTTCCGCAGGGGCAGGAAATGTGAATCTGAAAAGTGTGTTTTGCTAATCCATAATGGCGGAAGACAGGAGGCACATCACCCTGCTGCGCTCATGTTCAGTCCTGCTGGAGATACAGTAAAGCATGAGGACTGATGACTACATGAGCATTGTGTGTGAATCTGCAGGATATGAATCATGTTTTCTGAGTAAGAGAATGTGCAAACACTCTGAGATGAAGAGGAAAACTGGCCGGAGCATTAGGCAGAGCTGTGATTATGTCAGCAGTATAGCTGTTTGCACTAAGTTTAAGTGATAATGTACATTAAGGCAGGTACAAATGGTGGAAAACTTTAATCTGCTTTGTGTTGATGTCCAGATGGTAAGCCACTAGCTAGTATAGCTACCCTTAGCTACTAGCATTAGCTCCAAGTAACTAGCAGAGCTAACTAAATAGTATGAGGGCGGAGCTCTGTGTGATCATCACGGCATCTCGCTGTAAATCAGCCAATCAGAGCAGAGCTCCTCAGATTATTTATGAGCTCACCAGCAAAAGGGAAAACAATTCTCTTTCATTATAGGACCAAATCATAGGGTGGAAATGGGCATGTAGAACCACATCTAGGCATTTTTCACACCCAACAGAGTCACAAACCTTCCATAATAAAACATCAGAGAACAGTTTAAATACTGAATAAATGATTCTATGGCAGCTTTTAATAACTGATTGTCTTTTACAAAGCTGTGGAGGAACATTGACCCATGTTACCTAGCAAAATGTGTTGCTAATAATTAATTAATTAATTACTTGCTGTAATTCAGCCTCATTGCAGGTGTTCTGAGCATGCTTGCTCATAGGCCCTGATGAGGCTCTGTTACAGCATCTCATTGGGGTTCAAGTCAGGCGTTAAACTCAGCCACTCCGAAACAACATTTGCTCTAAAGAACTTGCTCTTGTCTTCCTGCTGCAGTCCCTAGTCACACCTGAGCTCCAATTCTGTCAACTGTGTCAAATCATCCGGGCCCTGAAGTGGCAAAGCATCTCCACACCATAACACTACCACCACCATGTTTCACTACTGGCATGCCGTCAGTATTGTGTTCTCCAGTGTTAACTTTCTGCTTGAGGGGATTTGGGGCCTGTAGTTCCTCAGACTTTGTGGTAGAGTCTTCTCATAGCCCTTTTCCACCAACGTCGAAGAGGTTCTGTTCTGGTTTGTGTTCCTCATGTTGAACCGTTTGGTGCATTTCCACCAAATATAAACGGGTTTGAAACCCAAAACGTGTGTTCCCAGTTGGAACCAAAGAACAGTAGGTTCTTCAGAATGAACTGTGATAACATCTGTGGGCATGTCAGTTGTTGGGGAAAGAGAAGGCTACAATGGCGCCACCCAGTCTGCTGGAGACCCTCTTCTACGTCTTCTTATTTCTAGTAGTTGATCCGTGCTTGCTTTCTGGATATAAACAAACATCTGGAGTAACAGCACAAATGCTTGTAGGTAATCTATACCCTCCACCATCTTGGTAATACTGTTTACTACCATGTGCAGCACCCTCTGTTGGTGACGTATCCTTTGACTGGTGTAAATGCAGGCTGGATCTGAATAGCACCGAGGTTCTAAGAAACCTGAACAGTACCAGATCAAGAGCCAGGGTTTTTTTGGTAAAGGGCTCTGTGATCTTGAAGGAAGCAGTTTTCAAGACTAATATATTTCAATAACTTTGCATTTCTTCTGGATTTTCTTTTGTTTGTGATGTAGTGTGCAGCTTGTTGAGACTTTTTACCCTAATTTGCTGGGAATGTTGTATTTAATTGATGTTCAGGTTAAACAGGGCTGGCAGCAATCTGGCCTAGTTTAGTTGATTCCAGTGAAATTTGGTTTGTTGGTTGTTTTAAGTTCGGAAGTTCGGTTTTCATTACAAGAGCAGTTTCTTTTTCACACAGGGCCATTTTGTATTGTGCAACTTTTTCCTCTCCCCTCCCTAAAATGATCATTTAAAGACTGTGCTAGTGTTTAGTCAGTCTTAGTATTAGTTTTTGCCTGAGAGTCTGAAACGAGGATAAGAAATGTGCAATCAGGGAGGAGAAGTGGCTCGTGGTATTTGTTGAAGTAGTTGATGTTATATTTATAGGGCTTATAATTTAATTAATGAATATAAGGTGTTTTAACTAACCACAGATTAGAATGGTTATTCTGGGCCATATGGATACAAGTAAAGCTATTAACAGTGATTTGCATAGTTATTAGCCCTTTTTTAAATACCCATGAATTCCTGTATGAGTTACCGGCCCAAGGTTAGTCTGTATGCCCAAATTTGGGCCGATGGGCCGATTAGTGAATTTGGGGATGGTACTGATCATCTTTCACCACGATCGCCTTGTGGTGATAGATACCGATTGAGGGTAAAGCTGGACTGTTATACTGCTTTCACATGTTTGCATTGTCAGGATGGGGGGCAGGATGTCATTTAGTACTTTATGGCAGTATGCTGCCAACACCGGCACTAAACCATGCAAACATTAACATGGTGACAGCATCACCGGAGAAACTGGCTCATTATTAGGGCTGTGTGTTGACAAGAACCCGGCAATACGATATGTACAGTCAAAAGTTTAGAGACTGCTCCTCATAGCAGGTTCTCCTCATAGCAGGATCTCCTTCTGTTGATCTTAATGCTTTACTGTAGAATAGAAGTGAAGACATCAAACTATAAAATAGCACTCATGGAATTATACAGTCCACGTTAAAACCCTCCAGAATGGACCTTTACTGGAGGATGAACCGACTTTCTTAACCTGCAGTGGAGGCTGATAGAACAAGGTTTATTTCTAAGCAGTTTTGGAGCAATTCTATTGGTCTGTCCATCATGAATATTCACTAAACTGAAAGGAGAACTAGAGCTTTTAAACTGTGCAGAAAACGAGATCAAAGTTTTTACACCCCTAAATATATATTAGAGGTGGAGAGATGGAGAAATATAATACTGTGGTACATCAAGAGTATATGTGGTATATCAGGATATGTACTGTTTCAGACTCTCATCAGTTGGAGCTGTTAAGTGTAACGCTGTAGAGTCTTTAAGATTACCAAGCAAAACTGTGATGGTATAAAACACACCACCATATGCGAAACATACATTTTGCTAATGCTAATGGTAGCAGAGCACCCTTATATGAGTGGAAGTGTCTTATATGACACTTTGGTAGCAGAGCACCCTTATATGAGTGGAAGTGTCTTTTAGGAAGCTCTGTTTGTTTTGACTGTAGTGTGCAGAGATGCTCCATAGACTTCCATGTAGCTCTACAGAGGATCGTCAGGATAAAATGAAAAGATTCTTTTAGGCCCACATGGTGAAATAATTCAGATAATAATAAATAGGCTAACAAACATGTTCTCTGCGTTCTCTGACTGTGTTCCTTCTCCACTTGTGGTTAATATGTGGATTAGCATTAGCCAAAACAGTGGAGCGCTTGGTCTCAGCAGCTCCTGGATGGGGAAAGCATTAGCTGTAAGTGTTGCATGTTCCTGTCAGTGGAAAGTTGGCAGTGAGAGACACTATTTCCTTTCTTTCCTCTTGAAAAGCAGCAGCATCACACCTTGACTTCTCTTCCTGAAGCCTTAGGCAAACAGATCAGGGTCAGAATCACAACTGTGAACAAGGTGTGTACATCGTACTTTTGCGTCCCAGTCAACCCGTCTGAGTTAAAGTTCTCTTCCTGAAGATTAGTGTTTGTATTTTTGGGACAGAGATGCCACGAGTACTCAATTAAAACAATTAGTTCTTTGAGTCTGCTAGTAGCTGGTAGCATTCAATAATCACGTTTCATCATCATCATCAGCAGCAGCAGCAGCAATCACTTTAGTGTGCCTCACTAAGAGGAATCCCAAACAGGCAGGATCTCACTAATGCATGTCTATCTGTAATCAGTTTGCATGTCGGTATATATGCTGCTAACAGCATTTTGAAACTGCCATAGAGTTGCTAGCAGTAGTTAGTGTTGTCGTAGAGGTGTCAGACAGTCTGCTTTTAAGCAGTAAGGGTTTCTGCAGGAATCAGTGCCGTATGCCGTGTGTGGCTGTGAGAATGACTTTTTGCTGATGGCTGCAGAGGCTAAGGGTTCTAGGGTTCTATTGGGTCTCTCTTACAGATAAAAACAGAGGCTGATAGACACACGTTTTCATGCATTTTTGCCATATTGTTCTGTTGTATTAGAGCTAATCTTTCAGTTTTTGTGCCATGCAGTTCGGAGCCCAACTTGACAGATATATCTAGTTATGGCTGAGCATGTCTTATCTGATTTATATTTATCTCCTCTTTTATTATTCTCAGTTTTCTGCCTGATTTCCGTTGCCTAACTCATCCCGCAGGTTTCGAGATATTGACTCTGTTCCGATTCCAGATTGTCCAGATTCAGGCTTGTATACAGCTTTTAGATGAGACGCACAGTTTCCATTTAGCTGGATTTTTTTACTTTCAAGAATCAGCGGAGTGCATATACACTAGTAACATGCAACCAACCACATGGGCTACCACTATATATATATGCAAGTATATATA
>CM067496.1:21412490-21447519 GCA_034552555.1 Semaprochilodus insignis
AGAACTCATAAATATTAATGCATGCTTAGAAAAGTGTAACCAAATAAAAAAAAGAGCTTTTTTTCCCACCTCTTCAAAAGTGGAACTGTCCAATTAAACTTTCAACAGCTCTTATGCTCTCAAATCAGAGAGAAACCACATTATGGTTTATAGCCCAATCATAAAGCCCCAAATCTTATACACATATAAAACAATAATGCGCCCTTATGGCTTGAGCTGAAATCTTTGGAGTCAACCCTTGCTCTAATGGGATTGGCGCGATCTGGTCCAATATGGATCAAGTTGCAAGGGGGAAAAAATGGTTGAAATTCCAACGTGAATTGCTGGAAGTGCAAACCTGAGTTTAACAGGAGCAGAGCTCCCACGCCATCCGATCAACATGCTGGCTGGCAGCTTCAATTCATCCAGATAGATAGTTAGAATGGAAACGAATGAGCTAAAGTTGAATGGCGGTAACCCGCATTGTAAACGTATAGTGTGTAACATCCTCTAGTCCTCCAGCAGAAGCATGACAATTTTAAAGGGGACTTCCACCAACTTTTCAGATTTTCTCCACTCATTGAGATGTAAACAAACTTAGTCTCAGTGATCTGGTGTGAAATGTGCAAATCTGGAGATACTTCCCGACCCAGCCATCGTTAGTTCAGGGGGCCGGGAGGGATATCTAGAGCACAAACATTACTTACTATCCAACAGTGACCACTTGGACGTGTCTTCCTAGTTCTTATATGTACAGTGAATGAGGGAAAAACCTAACAGCATGACTGTTAATACTACTTTGCCTTGTAACACCCTGTATATACCACTGAGGTGGTTTAAATAAAAAAAAATTAAGACCAAAATCTTCTCAAGACTTGAATATAAACAGTGTCTCTGGCACACCACCCAACATACTCATTATCACTTCATGTAAAAGTTGTTTTTGAGGTGGAACCAGCCCTCCTGAGACGTCTGGTTCCCATCACCACCACCACCAACACCACCACTGGGAAAACCGTGCGGTACACACCAAACCGACTTCGTTTACATCTTAATTATTCAAGACATTTTTATTTTGGTGGAATTTCCCTTTAAAATAACATAGTCAATACACTTTAATAACCTACCTCTCCGATATGAGTGCTGGTCCCAACTGAAGCGTTCTTCTCCCAAAACACGACTCGAAGTTCGTTGCTCTTCAGAGGAAACTGGCTCGGCCGGTCCAGAGAGGACAGGACACGCATCCTCCGGAGGAATCCATGTAAACCGAGTCCAAACTTCAGGGAGAACGTTAGAGAGGGCGAGCTAACTTACTCTTACTCGGCTTCGTTCGTCCCTCCTCTCACCGCTGCTTCATTCAGAAAGTTCGCCGGAGGAAGTCTGGAGGCTCTTCCTAAGAACTTTCCCGAGCCATCAGTATCTAGTACCGCGGACTCAACTTCTGCTCGCGCGACTTAGCTGCTAGTTGAACCGTTAGCATGTTCTGATGTTGTGGACGCGCGCGCGCAGAGAGCGAGAGAGAGAAGTAACAGTAGAGAAAGCCTGTCTGACGGAGGAGTTTGGACCGTTGGTCTTAGACGGTAGACGTTTAACGTTGAGATCCCCAAGCTGATCTGATTTCAGTGCGCTCTCTCTCTCTCTCTCTCTCTCTCTCTCTCTCTCTCTCTCTCTCTCTCCCCAGTCCATACTGTCCATACATACACATTTACATGTGCCCACCTATTCAGCCTACAGCAGCTTAGCTGCACCCATTCCCAAACACAGTACAGGGCAGTCAATCAGAACAGAGTTCATTTGCATGCACCCACCTGCCATTTCATAAGTTACATGTCGTTGTATCTACACTCAGTGTCCAGTTTATCAGCTCCATTGACCATATAGGAGCACCCTGTAGTTCTACAGTTCCAGGCTGTAGTCCATCTGTTTCTCTGTATACTTTATTACCCTGTTCTTCAATGTTCAGGACCCTCACAGGACCACCACAGAGCAGGTATGATGTGAGTGGTGGATCATTGTCAGCACTGCAGTGACACTGATGTAGCGGTGGTGTGTTGGTGTGTGTTGTGCTGGTTGTGAGTGGATCAGACACAGCAGGGCTGCTGGACACCTCAGTGTCACTGCTGGACTGAGAATCATCCACCAACTAAAACTATGCAGCACAACAGCGTCCTGCGGGTGGGGTCATGTGACCACTGATGAAGGACTAGAGGATGGCCAGCACTGCATTGTGCAGCAACAGATGAGCTATCATCTCTGACTGTACATCTACAAGGTGGACCAGCAAGGTAGGAGTGTCTAGTAGAGTGGACAGTGAGTGGACACAATGTTTAAACACTCCAGCAGCACTGCTGTGTCTGATCCACTCACACCAGCACAACTGTGGGGTTCCTGTGGGGGTCCTGACAATTGAAGAACCAAGTGGAACCTTGCACACTATTGACAGAGGAATCTGACCCCTGCGTTTATCCCATCCATGCAGTGAAACACACACACGCTAAGTATACAGTGCCCTGTATGGAAGCGTTGAGCACACCAGCTGCACCGCAGCACCCATCTAAGTATATGCGTTGCAATTAACTGCTGATTACTGGATAGCATGAATCCATGAAATGGCTGAAATCAGATTGCTTGGCAATGGGCACCTTCCTCTTTTATGAGCTTATATAGTATCATACTGCCAAAAGAATTATGTCCACTGAATAGCAGCATCACAGTATATCCATATCATGATATACCTAGACCATATTACATCCTGGTATGGATGATATACCTGATGCCCTGATGTTATAATGTTAATTTAGGGCAGCTTTGACCACTCACATCCACAACAGGCTGTGGTGGCTGCAGGGTTTCATTCCAACTAAACAGCAACCTGACTCTGCTTGTTTAACCAGTTAGTCTTCGGACTGGTCAGGTGTCCTCCCACTTTGTTGAACCCATGCTGGTCCAAAAAGACGAGACACCCCCGATGAGTAGCTCCTGTTGAAGCTCCACTATAATGCCTTTATGAACTGCTATGAAATGTTGGTGTTTATTTATCTGCCCTCTAGGAAAGTACCTGCTGCCGTACGTGTCCACTCAGCAGTCATGGTCAGCCGCAGGGTCAGAAAGCTCCAACCTGGTGCGCATGCGCTCTCAAAGCCTGGGCAAGTCGGCTCCCTCCCTTACCGCCAGTTTGGTAAGTTCCTCCACACGTCCCTTTTATTAGCTTTAACCTTTCGCTAAGACTGTGTTCCTCCGTCTGACGGGTTTCATACGGTCTCTGTTATCATGCTCACTCTGGAAGCTCAGTCAGATTTCCAGTTGTAGGTTTGCTGTTCCATCAGTGGGGGGGCACTGTTGTATTTAAATCCAGGAACAAATGGAGCGTTGTGCGGATCACCCGGCTCTTTCCGATGGACTCAGCCATTCTGATGGAGAACAAGGAGCTCTTTCATTCCAGTACAATGGACTTACAGGATGTTGTCTGGGAACATATCAGTCTCAATTCAGTAACGTTACTCATCTGTCACTGAGGCAGACGCTGTGAAGAGAAGCCGGGATTGTTTAGGACACAGCTAGTAAACCCTTCTGTCTCTGCGATAAACATATGCAGCGAGATGATATAGCTGGAGTCTTGGCTTGGAACTATAATGGAGCATTAATTGTGGTCAGTGTGTTTATTGTTAACTTGCTGCATGCTCTGGAGCAGCTACACCATGCCCAGTGAATAACTGGGTTCTATCCAGAGCTAATCACAGGAGGGTGGAGGCTATTAGTGCAGCACAAGATAGGTGTACACTCCAGAATGACAGCCCTGATATCAGAGGGAGTGTCTACAGGCCCCTGAACTGTGTTGCCTGGTAGATGGTAAGTGGAGTGAGCACTGTGACCTGAGTGAACTACACAGGCTGCAACTAAAAGTATCATCTCAGGTGCCTAATGTCAGCGTCCTCCTGAGAGGTCAGCAGCCTGCTATGAGGTCCTCGGCTCCTGACACATATTATTTGGCTCTTAGCAGCTGTGGTCGGGCCCCATGTGGGCTCCTGGCTGAAATTAATGATCGGCAGCGCCGGAGTCAGGGAACACAAACAAACATCAGCGGCTGCATCCGCTGCGCTTTCCTCTGAGCTAGCCCGGTCACCTAAGACTCTCCACGATCTATCTCTTTCTTTCTCTCTCTCTCTCTCTCATTCATTTTTTGCTCTCTCGTGCTCTCTCTCACTCACTCGCTCTCTCACTTGCTTTCTTATTCTGTCTCCCATTCTTTTGCTCTCTGTTTTCTCACTCTTGCTCGCTCTCACTCTCGCTATCTCATTCTCTTGACTATGTTTTTCTTTTTCTTTCTTACTCTTTTATTCTCTGTTTTTCTCTTTTTTCTCTCTCTCTCTTTCTCCCCCTTTTTCCTCTCTCTCACGCTTACTTGCTCTCTTATTCTCTCTCTGTCTGTCTCTCTCTATCTCTGTCCCTCTTTTTCTTTGTCTCTCACTCTCTCATTTTTTGCTCTTTTTTTTCTTTCTCTCTCTCTCACGCTCTTGCTCTCGCTCCCACTTTCACACTCTCCCATTTTTGCTCGTGCTTCATTCATTATCTTTCATTCTTTTGCTGTTTTTCTTTTACTCTCTCTCTCTCTCTCTCTCTCTCTCTCTCTCTCTCTCTGTTTTGGTCTTGAGAGCAGTGTTTATCTGTCTGTTAACATGCTCCTGCATCTAAACCAGCCTCAGTGAAAATCAATGCCGATTTACTCGGCCAGCCGGCTTTGGGTTTACTCCTATTGAATTGCTAATGCCTCCCTATCCATCCCAGCCCATCCCAGCCCTTCCCCTTTGGACATACCCCTGGTACACAGGGAGGCAGAGCATGTCTGGGGAATGTTAGCGGTGTTTAGAGAAGATGTTTGCCGGTGGACTAAAGCGATGATTTATCTGTGACCTTGGAAAGATATTATGCATGTTTTACACACATACTCTGAGGAGGCTTATCTGGATCTCTTTGAATAGCTCAGGTTGCTAAGGGACGCGGGATCTCTTGCTGGACTTTTGAAACTCTGTGGCGTCTACTGTGCGTGGTATAAAAATGGCTGGGATGAAAGAGAACACACTTCCGGGAACCCCGTCTCAAATTATTCTGATCATATACAAAATCTTCTAGATAAATCCAGTACATGCTGAACGAGGTTAAACAGCATGCTGTAGATCGGAACAGCTGGACTTTAAAAAGGCCTGATTGATTTTTGATCAGCGTGTGTCATTGGGGCTCTGTACTGGCTAGAACCTGGCAATACGTTTCGTATCATGATATAGGAGCTATGGTATACCACTGCACCCAGAAGGAGCTGTGGGATTGCAGTGCTACTGGGAAGGAAGATAAAGGTTATCAGGAACAATAAATGATGATAAATTTAGACTGATATGATCAATATTTACTGAGCTACACATACAGAAGTAGTGCCTCTCAGTATGGCGTCGGGCCGCCGTGTTATTATGTATATGACTAAATATGATTAGATCACAGCGTATAGCCTGCAGGCTCCTGTGATTGTCAGGCTGTAAGTCTGGATTCCCATATTGTGCGTATGGTAGGCTGCAGTGTGGAACATGTTTGAGCCAAACGTCCTGACATTGGCAAACCGTCAGTAGTTCTCCCGGTTCTATAGTAATTACCTCAAGTTTTATTTTAATTACTGCTTATGTAATGGATGGGGAGGGCTGTGACATCCGCAGCCCTGAACGCCCACCTGCTGTAGAGAATTTGTGACACATACGGACTCGACGTGAGTCCTGAACGAGATTATTGATAGTTTTTCATGCATGAATGCATACCATGTACCCCTGCTGCGACCCGTGGGGTCTACACCACATCCGTTTACATAATCTCCCATGAACTTCAACCTCACTGAAGTTGCTGAACTCGGGATCGTTCCGCCCTGCTCCATCACGTGATCCTCTCCCAGGAGACCTTGTGGACGGCCTTGCTGTGGAGATTAATTCTATGCATAATTTATTAGAGAGACTGTCCCCATCCTTTGACTACCTTACACCGGTCTTACCCGCAGCTGCAGCCAGGGATTAGCCGTTTTAGTTGTGGCTCGCGATCGGCCGTTCGAGTAGTGTTTGCTCACGGAGCTTTTCCTTGATTCATTTTTGGTGTTTTCCTGTCTTCTGGTGCTGTGAGGAGCATCATCTATGAGGAGTATCGCGGGTGTGGGGCTATCAGTCCAGAAGCGAATTAAAACATGCTGCTTTTGATGACACTAATAAGTCTCGGAAAGTGCAGCTAGAGGACTCGGAAAGTGGAGTCCGGCTCTTTTCCGTGAATACTGTTGGCTCTTTTTTGGCACGAGTGCTAAATGTTGGCTGAACACATTCACTCTGGGTACTTGCCAGAATATGATCAGCATTAAGTCAGCTGTGACCTTTTCTCTTTGCTACAGTGAAGTCAGAATAACAGATTACAGCTACTAGCAGTATCTGAGTATACAATGACATGTCAGAGCTTCACAGTCATGTGATATCAATGTGTAAAGTGATTATGAAGGGGTGTTACCTCAGGGGATGGCTTGGGAACGCCCACAAGTTGTAAGGTCAGCGTGCTGATGGCAAGGAGACGGGAATGATCAGAGTTTGAACGTTCTTGAGTTTGAAGTTCTGTGGGCATTTAACATTCCTCCATCCACAGTGTCACACGTGTACCTGGAATACATCACAGAAGGCATTACCACCCACAGTGGACAACACGGTAGCCGCCCACGGGTGCTTAATGATGGTGACCTGCGTCGTCTGGCCAGTCAAAACCAAGTGGGGGTGCTGACCAATCAGAGCACACTACGCTCACTAGGAGGCGGGGCTTAAAGACAGAGCTATAATGGAGCGTTTCAGATGGAAGGTGAAATACAGATGTGTTTGTGGAATATTAAAGCATTTAAATCTATTGACTGTAGACCCCCAAAATGATGACCCCATGGGGGTCCCCTTTATTGCTTCTACTTGTGTTCCAGTGAACTGTCACTGCAGTAGCTTTTACTTTTACTCAAACATGAAGTGTTAGTCGTTTGTGTTTGTTTTTTTTTTTTTTTTTTCCCCCAGCCCTTGTTTAAAGTTCAAAGTCAAATGTCTTGGCGGTCCCTCGCGGATTTGATGTTCAGTGTTTGTGTCATTCTTCTTATTGAAAGGAATGATACTCATTCAGGCCGAACAGCTCAGCTTATGAGAGACTTTGCATTACATTATGGTTTTAATATGCAGCTTTGCAGTAAGCCCCAAGCAAGTTGAGTACCTCAGTGACAACAGCATGACTTTTATTTCTGCGTTTTGTTGTGGAAGATACTCTGAAACCCTGGGACCCCGTTCATCTCAGGGCCAACAGCAATGGCTTTGATTTTGGCACATAGATTGCAGACTGTATTGCATGAGCAGCCTGATTGGTGGCATTCATATTGGCAAACCATAAAGAAACAGATATTAGGTAAGGTTTAATATTACTGTGTTGACTGTGATTTATGGCGTTCATGCAGAGTAGGATTTCACTGTGCCTCAGACAGTGGCCAGTGTGAGTGCACTTGCATCCCTACAAAGTGTCTGACAGTGCATGTGACGTAAGCAAGGACGGGCCTTATCTCTGTACCCGACTGACCGAACAGCCACAATTGCAGACATTCAGCGAGCAGTGATGCCCTCCATGAGTCATCCTTTTAGTGCAGCACCACTGGCAGACGGCTGCACCACGCAGGGCTACATGCATGCAGACCATTACAACGACTGTCCTTAACACCACGTCAACGTCACCAAAGACTGCAATGGTGTCGAGCCAGATTGTCATGGAGTGACTCAGAATGGCAGCGGCTCGTCTTCAGTGACGAGTCCCACTTTTGTCTTGGCGGAGACGACCAACAAATCTGTGTGTGGAGGCACCGTGGTCAGCACAAAGATGAACAGGCTGTTGTCACGCATGACATGTCCAGAAGGCCTGGTGTCACTCCACCTCTACCCCTACCGCACCATCTGCAGGAACTGTGTGAGGATATTCAACCTGCATGGGATGGATCATCACAGGACACTATTAGGAACCTCTACAACTCCATACCGAGACGTCTGGCATGTTGGGCCAACGCCATACTGAGAGACACTACTTCTGTATGTGTAGCTCAATCAATATTGATCATATCAGTCTAAATTCATCATAATTTATTGTTCCTGGTCACTTTTATCTTCCTTCCCAATAGCACTGCAATCTCACACCTCCTTCTGGGTAACAAGGCAAAGTTTTTTTCTGTGTTGTTTGGAGGGAAAAAATATTGTGTTTGTTGTTGATCTGATTGCAGCCGTCAGTGTTGTTACATTCTGGTGCTTTGTTCAGTCTCCAGGTTGGACATGTGTGGGGTTTTGGGATGAATTTTGTCAGGCTGGACTCTGAATGGAGCTGCTGATCGGGTCGAGTTCAGGCCGACTGTATTCTGACGCAGACAAACATTTCAGGCTGAATTAAAGATGAAAGATTAATGACTTTGTTGGATGATGTTTTGCTCGGCTCCTCACTAGTTTTTCTTTGTGTACTTACGAGCACATCGCGTCATGCTGAGACCCCAAGTAAATTCATCTTCTGTGCCCCGTCGTGAGCCATGGGGCAAACGGTCAGAATCTCCAGAACATTTCACAGACACACATCATCTGTCTCCTCACAGTTAAACCTCTCATAGCAAACAGTCCATGCTCCTGGGCGTCTTCTCAAAGCCCCTTTGTCCTTTCCTATCCCCTGACTGTGATGTCATTCCCTGAAGCGAGTCTAACAAACTACAGGCAGAGGATTCCTGTGACCTTTCGTGCTGATGCGGGATCAGTTTCTGCACCACCACAAATCCCAACCAGGAGAACCATCAGACTGATCTGAGCTCAGAATCAACAAAAGCAGGCCACTTCTACCAGCACCTGATGCAGCTGCCTTGTGCCTCTTGAGCATGATTAGCTTTGGCAGGAAATCAATACAGTCTCCCGTGGGCTGATATGGAGATAAGAAGTCATAATCCCTGTGTTTGGGATTGTGGCCTAGAGCCCTCCTTCATTATGGTGTTTGGAGATGTCCTTCGCTGATAGCAGCGTGCGCTCCTCCCCTTAAAGTGGATTCCTCAGCATGACCACCACCTGCTGGGACTTTGTTCCTGAATGTATAGACCGAGATTCCAAAGCCATTGCGGTATGATGACAGATATTGGCTCAGGATCTGGAGAACATTATGGTGTTAGTATCATCTCACTGGAGAAGGTGATTCTGTGATCCATGATGGGCTAAATCCATTTACTTATTTGTCCCTTGGGATTCATTTATGATGTTTATATGGTTTTCACGCCTCCATTTTCCAAATGTTGTTGTCCCTTCTGCTTATTCGAGGCAGAGACTCTTATGCTGCTATGCAAATAATCTTTGAACTCTGATGCTCTGATTGGCTGCCTTGCATTGTGCCTTATTCACTGGAATAGCAGTCCAGTCTCTCTTATACCTCTTAGAACTTCAATGTGAGTGGGAGGGGCTTAAGCAGTAAGGTTGTGTTCAGACTGCAGGCAGATCGGATCTTTTGAGCTGACTGCCCGCACTCGGCTTTGTGTATCTAGACATCAGCAGTCTATCTGCATGGATAGATGTGGTAGCGACATAGACGTCAGTAACTTCATAGCCAATCTGGTGACATGGATTTCATATGCGGGAGCAGGAGAGATGGATATGTTCCTTTTTCCCCTCCAAACAGTTGCTCTGCTAGGTCAGGTGCTCATCTGGATTCCCAGCACTTCTGTCACTCTGGATTTGACACTGTCATTGTTTGGCATGTTGCAAGTGATGCAAAAGACACCATGAGTGTCCAAAGCGTCCAGACTGAAACACGTGTGTAAATCTGATTGGAATTGCATTTCAAACCACCTTCAAATGTGGTTTATCCAAAATTAAGCTGGATACAATCTGGATATGCCAAAAATCGAATGTGGGCTGGCAGCCTGAACATTGAGCCTTAGAACTTTTAATATGAGTATGAGGGGCTTAAGCAGTATTGTGTCCATTAAGCAGAGTGTGTTCAGACTGCAGGCATATCAGACTTTTTTTTTTTTTCTCAAACCAGATCTTTTGAAATGTTATTTACAAGTGATCGATCGGATTTGTGTGACCGGACATCAAAAACCTATTTGCATGGTGAAGCAGGAAAGATGGAGGTGCATCATTTCACTCTTGAAACAGTCGTTCTTTCAAGTCTTTGAAGTAAGTGGGGCACAAAACACGTTTGAAATCTGATTCAATCTAATACATTTGGAATTGCATTTCAAACGTTAAAATGTGGTTTGGTGATAGTGGGCTCAAATTTTTATTGGCTAGTGAACCTAGCTAACATTAGCACCCACTGACAAAGCCAAACTGACTCTTTACAGATACTCAATATAGTCTGTGGGGTTTTTAGGGTGTTTCTTGCTATGAAGTTACGTCTTTCTGTTTTAGTTGTCAGGCTTGTAGGTCAGAAAAGGGCTGATAAAGGCTCTAAGGCAGCGCTAAGGCTAGCTATATTAGCTGGACAGCACATAAAACAGCTAAGAAAACAGCTAAGAAACAGCTAAGAAACAGCCTTTAAAACCCACAAGGTTCTCCACAAAGGGCCAGTTTAGTGTTCGCCAGTGGGAGTTAACATTAGCTTGGTGCGCTAGCTATAGCGCAGTGGAGTGTATTTTGCAGGTCAGATTTATTGAAGAACAAGCAGAAAAAAAAGGGAATATTCCGAATCACAAAATTAAAAATGGATACCCACCCAACCAATGAATATCCAAATACTGCATTACTCCTGTTCAGCCCTAAAAACCTAAATGTATTGGCTGGTTGCTGTGATTTTAGTGTTTTCTGTTTCTGGTTTTGTACTTTATTCGTGTCTCTCTATTCCAGCCATCAGAGTCTGTATAAAGGGTCCTGTGAAGGAGGTGACATGGTGAAGTACATTACAGTCATGCTGCATGTTATTGTTCTTCCTGGCAGACAGGAGTTAAATAGGAGCTGTCACTCTGATGAAGTGGGAGCACTCGGGGGTGCTGAACCCTCTCCTAACCCAGCTCGTTCCTAAAATGGTTTTCAGACACGTTAACATCAGGTGAGGTACGACACTGGTTTTATCTTCAGCTGGGGTAATGGAGACGTACAGAGACTGTGGGTTTGGTGCAGTGTTTTTGCTGGATATGGCGAATGTTTCAGGTGCTGGAATATCGATTTATTTAGTTCATTTAGTTTTAACTTTACTTTCTGTGACTTGCTTATAGGCTGCTTATAGATTTGCTTATAGGCTGCTTATAGATTTGGTTATAGGCTGCTTATAGATTGGATTATAGGCTGCTTATAGATTTGGTTGTACGCTGTTTATAGTTTGGGTTTTGGATTTGGTTATTGGCTGGTTATAGATTTGGTTATAGGCTGCTTATACATTTGGTTATCGGCTGCTTATAGATTGAGTTTTGGATTTGGTTATTGGCTGGTTATAGGCTGCTTACAGATTTGTTTACAGATTTGGTTATAGGCTGTTTATAGAGTTGGGTGTTGGCTGGTTATAGATTTGGGTATAGAGTTGGGTATTGGCTGGTTATAGATTTGGGTATAGGCTGGTTATAGAGTTGGGTATTTGCTGGTTATAGAGTTGGGTATTTGCTGGTTATAGAGTTGGCTATTGGCTGGTTATAGATTTGGTTATAGAGTTGGGTACTGGCTGGTTATAGAGTTGGGTACTGGCTGGTTATAGATTTGGTTATAGAGTTTGGTATAGGCTGGTTATAGAGTTTGGTATAGGCTGGTTATAGAGTTTGGTATAGGCTGGTTATAGATTTGGGTAAAGGCTGGTTATAGATTTGCGTATAGGCTGGTTATAGATTTGGGTATAGGCTGGTTATAGATTTGGGTATAGGCTGGTTATAGAGTTGGGTATAGGCTGGTTATAGAGTTGGGTATAGGCTGGTTATAGAGTTGGGTATAGGCTGGTTATAGATGTGGTTATAGGCTGGTTATAGATTTGGGTATAGGCTGGTTATAGAGTTGGGTAAAGGCTGGTAATAGATTTGGGTATAGGCTGGTTATAGAGTTGGGTATAGGCTGGTTATAGAGTTGGGTATAGGCTGGTTATAGAGTTGGGTATAGGCTGGTTATAGATGTGGTTATAGGCTGGTTATAGATGTGGGTATAGGCTGTGAGATCCTCTGTGGTTGGACTCTGATGCTACACACACCTTATACACACTCTGGGGAGGCCATCAGGTTTGTCAGCGGTGTTTGGTGTTTGATGTGATGGTGAAGGTGGAGTGGGGTGGGGTGGGGTGGTAGCAGGTCTGGTCAGATACGCCACTCTGCTGTATTTTGTGTGTGTGTGTGTGTGTGTGTGTGTGTGTGTGTGTGTGTGTGTGTGTGTGCGCGCTCTGCAGGCCTTGAGCTCACCTCTGATGAGCTGAAGCCACAGCTCGACCCCACAGGTCACTCAATCAGCCCTCACCACAGGCCCTCTCTGCTGCCCTAAGCCCTTTCCTCCTTTTGCTATCTCTCTCTGTTCTCTAGGTCTCTCCTCCATCTCTCTCCTCCATCTCCCTCACTCTCCCCTTCACACTCTCTCTCATCTGTCCCTCTCTTTCATCTCCCTCTCTTCTCTAGCTCGCTTACTCTCCCCTTTCACTCTCACCTCTTTTTACCTCTTCCTCTCATTTTACGTTGTCTCTCTCCCCCCCTCCCATCTCTTTCTGTCTCCCTCTCATTCATTTTTCTTTTTTTTTTCTTTCTTTCTTTCTTTCTTTCTTTCTTTTTCTCTTTCTTTCTATCTCACTCTCATCTATCTTCTTCCTGCATTCCTTTAATGTTCTTTTTCTGTCGTACACTCTCCTGTCTCATGTCTTTCTTTCTTTCTTTCTTTCTTTCTTTCTTTCCTTCCATCTCTTTCTGTCTCCCTCTTATTCTGTCTCTTTTCTTTTGGTTTCTTTCTTTTTTGCTCTGTCTCTCTCTGTGTCTCTCTCTCATCTATCTTTTGTCTTCTATCTTGTTCTTTTCTGTTGCTCCATCTCCTGTCTCACTTCTTTCTTTCTTTCTTTCTTTCTTTCTTTCTTTGTTTCTTTCTTTCTTTCTTTCTTTCTTTCTTTATCCCCTCCCTCATATTTTTTCTTCCTTTTTTGCTTTCTCTCTCTCTCTCTCTCTCTCTCTCTCTCTCTTTTCCTCCTCTCTTTCGCTCTCTCACTCTCCATTTCTGTCTCCTTTCCTTTCCTCCCTCCTAGTAGACACTCTCATATCTCTTCAAGGTCAGGGGCCTTACTCTGTCCCCCCACAGCGTCTATGGCTCAACCTATTCCAGCCCATCCCTTCATCTCTTCATTCCTTTCAACTCTCTGTCACTAGTTGTATAGCCCGCTCTGGTGACCGGACACATGCTTTTGCTGTGTCCAGCGATTTCCCGGCCGAATGTGTTTCCTGCAGGTCTACAGGAAAGACGTGACGACGGCCCAAGCCGTCACTTCAATCAGTGAAGCCGTTTCCCCGCAGTCCTGTTTCCCGGAGCTGCTTGAGATTTGTTGTTGTTGAAGTGTTTCTCCAGCATTGGAGGCAGCCTCCTCCGCGCTTCAGCATTCATACTTCACCACAGGGAGCGTTCCCAGCACCAAACCAGACAAATGACATATCGCCTGCGAGAGTTCTACCTCACGCCTCTGCGCCCCTGTCGTCCCCCTGCCTCGGCTTCAACACACAATGTTCTAATTGTTCCATTTAGCCTTGGTGTGCCGTGTGCGCTCACTTGAGACTAGTCACTCTGGTGGAACAGAGTGGTTTAATTCTCAGCAGGATAATCTGCTGCGGTTCTCCGAACACACAGAGGGAACATAATAAATCCAGTGTGCGTCTCTCGGGGTGAAAGGTTGAAATACATGCACTGACCTTAATTTAGGACATGAGCGACATATGTGCCCCTGATTTTCACTGAAGTTCAAGCTGATAGTCAATAACACATAATTAACCACTCATTGCATTTGTTACCAAAACCTGGTGATGGGATTCATTCCCAAAAGAGTAGATTCTGGAAGTCAGGGTCGACTCTTGGTCAGTGATGCTGGAGTCAACTCCGACTTGCTCCTTTTTTTCCAGATTCAAATTTCTGTTCCACCTTAAACAGCACTGCAGTTACATTCTGGCACTAGAGCACCATTAAGATAACTGCTGCATCATATAAAGTGGACACGACAGGCCAAGAAAAGCAGCTGGCAAATCTAACAAAGCTAACTTTAGCATCTTAGGAACAGGATTACATCTGAGGAATCATCCACAACGAACAGCTGTGATTGGATTCGGCACGTACTGGACAAGTTTCTGGATGTAGGCCACATCAATTTTCAGACACTCTTACGTCAAAGAATTGGTCAGTTGGTCCAGATTTGGTGGATGACTTCCCTGGCACAATTCCGAGGAGAATTCCCTGTAGACTGGGACTTTTTCCACTGCTGGTAGACCCGTAGGACTGTACGCATTATGGTGATCAATCCTGCTAGGAATAAAGGCGTGGATGAGTTTCTCCAGGTCTGGAAGTCCAGTTAGGAGACTGTTACAGTGATCAATCCTGCTAGGAATAAAGGCATAGAAGAGTTTCTCCATGTCTGGAAGTCCAGTTCGGTGATGAGCTCAAGCCACTTCTAAAGTGAGTCAAGGGGACCACAGTTGTTTGGGCACTATTTAAACAAAACTGTTGACCTAAAAAATGAAAATTTAAATGTAAAATATAAAACGATATCAGATTATATTATCAGGTATTAGAATTACTAGCCATTTTAAATCAGTATTGGTGATTATTTGTTGATTGTTTATTTACTGTTTATTTTTTATTTTTATTTTTTTTAGGGGGAATTTTTATGGGCCAGGTCCTAGTTAGACCTATTGCCCATTCAAGAGAGGGAAGCAAGCAGGGGGTTCAACAACATTACATTCAACAAAGTTTTCTATGCTGTTGTCTCTTTGACCTTCAGGGCTCTTCCTGTGTGTTGTCCTCAGGTAGCTGTCACTTTTTCCCTTTTCCTCGATAATCAGGATCATTCAAGCCTGGCTGACGAGACAGGAAGAATGGATGGGGGATCCACTTAATATTCACATGGTAGTCCTAGCAAATTGAAAGGAAGGAGGGAGGGGGAGAGAGAGAGAAAGAGAGAGAGAGAGAGAGGGAGAGCAAGAGCAAGAGAGAGAGGGAGCGAGAGTGGTGGGGAAAGGTGCATGTATATTAGACTCGGAGAGAGAAGGTGAATAAAGAAAAGCCAGAACTCAAGCAGACTGTGAAATTGGCGGATGGGATTGGCACGATGGCAATTGCTTACTTATTTTTCCACATGCAAATAATTTCAGATTTGACTGCAGAATGGCAGTAGGGAACAATGTGGTGGTCACTAAACTCAAAGGAAGTGGCCACTGTGCAGTCGCCACATGGCATGCAACCAAGCCTAGTTAGCATGGGAAGCATTTTATTCTGCAGATTTTTTTATTTAATTTAATTGTATTTTATTTTATGTTATTTTTTTGAGGTGGTTTTGTCCTATATGCAGTGCCATTTCCCTCCCGAATGTCAGTGAGTCCCTTGAATTATGTAGGGCTGCAACAGTTAATTGACTTGGTTGGCTAAAATCGAAGACCAAATTAGGTGGCAACCAACTGAATAGTCCCTTAGTTGGTGACGTCATTTCCTGTGATTGTAGAATGTAGCTGTAATGGACAGCAGATTAATGCACTGTTTACATTTAAAACTTAAATTCACTTTTAAGATTTTAGATACAAATTTAGGTTTTAAATGTTGACAGGATACAGATATATTTAAAAATGTAAAGTTAATTGATCTTCTGTAAGAGCAGGAAAGTTCCATTAACACAGGGAATGTGTGAATACGGTATATATACAGTATATCTTTACTGTCTTCATTATAAGTCAGCAAATGCATAAAACACCTCAAGCTGATAGCTGCATTTAGAGTTATTTGGTAATTTTGCTAGGATGGGAGTGGGGGTGTTTCATTGTATAAATGGGTTAAATGTGGTAGACAAATTGAGCTTTTAACTTGGGGCTGTAACATGTTTAGAGGGCAGTGCTGAGTAATGCTGGTGTGCTGTGTAGCTAATCCTTCGTTTTTAGCATGTATGCATGGTTCTGTATTTGTAGGCATTTGTGTCCGTTTTTGGGTGCACGCACATGCAGTGTATCAGTTCACCAGTGCAGCCAGTATTAGCTGCTAGTAAGCAAGATGGCTAATCAGGCACTTTAGGCTTGTTCTTCATTGGTTGTATTCAGTTTGCTGACGATTAAATCGTTGATCGCAGTTATTTATATGAAAATTAATCATCAGATAAAGTTTGATGATTGTGAGAGCCGTATGTGTAACATTCCGACAGTGACTCTCTAACCCTAAACTGCTTTGACAGGGCCATATGTTGATGGTGTGTAACCATATCCACGGTAATTAGTATCTGTAATCTGACTTTTTGCTGTCGGCCCGGGAGAGATGGAGTCAGTAATGTAATCCTCCATGCATTTACCTTGACATTTCCGCAGCTTGTGCGGTGTATGCCATACGTTGACATTCTTGACATAGTATGTGCACGACTGTTTGTGCTCGATGGAAGGAACCCCATCCCCACCAGCTGTGCAGCTTCATAACACTGAGGAAAGTGTGTGGAGGTCCAGCTGTTCCGAGTCACCCAGTGGTCCATATGCCTGCATTGTTCGTCCTTCATGCGACCGTCTGTGAGGTTCTGCTTTGCCGGGTCATGGCTAGCGTCTCTCTCTCCCTCTCTCTCTTTTGCCTCCTGACCTTCACACTTGAAGCCCTTATCTGCGGTGCCCAGAGCAGGACAAACAGCCGCGGGCTCAATACGGCCGGAGCGCGCCTCACTAGCTCTATTGACAGAAGGTGGCTGCATGGACAGGATGCCAGCTGCATTGTCTCACAGTGGCAGAACAATGTGGGACAGGATTTCCTGTCTTTTTTTTCCCCCGTCCTCCTCCACTCCTCCCCCACACACTTTGCGCGGTCACTTCAGGCGCCAAAGACCATGGCTGCTCAATGCCTGGCCCCTGCAGCTCCCCCAAACCGAAACTGCAATGGTACCAGGGCTGTGATTATTAATCGATTTGAGGAAGTACAGACAAAAGTTTGGGCGAGTTCTCAAAAGTACACATAATCTTTATTCAGACGGGAATTCCCACCATTGAGCTGGTGACGCTGTCTCAGACTGACTCGGCTTCACAATAGTTTGTGTAATCCCACCCTTTAAACTAAACTGCGTTTCAGTTGCCTTAACTTGATTAATAAACACTGCTAAGTTAAAATACGTTACTAGCTACGATTGTGCTCCCTTGAGAGATAGCCATGTAGCTCCCCATGAAGTGTGGCGTCGATGGCGTAGCGTAAGAAGACATTGCACTTTTAAACGAGTGCTCTTTATTGAGCTCTCCAGTAGTGGAGACCAGCTGGGACAACAGGCAGGTCATCAGCAACCACACACTTCAGCACTTCAACACTGCACTGCTACCCCACTAACAGACCCTCAGCCCAACACAGAGTACCCCATACATCACATATATACAGCTATAAGCTCACAGTCCCAACTGTTTACATGTTTTAAGTCTCTATTACTGTGGGCCTGGAAGAAGTGGGGGGCTCCGGTAGTGGGATACTACGTTGCTCCCTGTTTATTGTCCTGGCGACTCCGCAAAGTCCAAGCACAGTTTAAGTAAAGTCCCTTAAGCTCTTCTATGGGCTGTGCTCAGCTCCCTCCATTGGCTTGCACTTCCCTGCATTCCAGTGGGGGTGGCCGATCCCACTTCTGACACCAAACGTGGAGTTGACATGGAAAGCGTTGAGCTTTTGAAACTGGCATGGCTGAACGGGATGGTAGCGGACAGCTAAGGTGGGAAAATGAGTGGGTGACACTGTACAATAAGGGCTCATCTATAAACGGTACTTTATATAAGGGAGAGTTGTAAGGATTACTAAATGTGAAGTAATATGGCAATTAATCATTATATAATATATGTATTATTCTGCATTCTTATCCTGCATGTTTGTGAATCACTATTCCAGTCAATCATGGCCCAGATTCCCAAAAACATCTGTTCATAGATCATAATAGTTTGCAATAGTTAGTATATGTGTACATAACAATAAAATCTTAGGTATGTACCTTCATTACGTTAAGACAAGTTAAGTGTGTGTGTGTGTGTGTATGTGTGTAAAAAAAAAAATACACACACACACACACACACTCTGACACATTTCCAGTGCTTACTATTTCCAGTGCTTGCTCTTTATTGAGCCAGACTGGCCAATGTTTCTAATTCTATTCAAAGACCTCTATAAACACCATGAATCAAATAAAGTGCTACATCAAAAGTAGGAGGCAGCTGACTGGTCAGCAGTAGCACAGTACGAGCACGAGAGCCACCTCCACATCATTTACATCATCATATTGCACTGAAGATCTGCCACAATCAGAACCGCAAATGGACCGCTGGCNGAGAAGGGAGAAGAGGGGTGGAGTCATCTGACTGGCCCCCTCCAATCAGATAAGTTCTGATGTAAGTGTTTAGCAGCTGCTAAGATCAGATGGAGCGTGCCCGGAGGAGTCGAGCGCCAGTAGTGCAGGCAGTGCAGTGCAGCATGGCTCACGACCGGTGAGACGGAGAGGGAGAGGGACACTGAGCGAGCGAGTGAGAGAGAGAGAGGGAGAGAGAGAGAGCGAGCTGTGCCTCCCCGGCATGGACGAGTCCAGCATTCTGAGGAGACGAGGGCTACAGGTAGGAGATATCAGATGTCAGCTGTAAAGGTTGAACCTGTATGTGTGTGTGGGTGGGTGTGGGTGTAGTATGAATGTGAGCTCCTCACGCGGGAGTTTTCACAGCTCTTGTGTGAACACTCGGAGGTGCCGGGTGAATAATAATACTGTCGTGTCTGTGTGCTGGTGGAGTTGTAGAGGAAAGAGCAAGCGAGAAAGACACAGCATGCCAGAGAGGGGGAGAGAGAGAGAGAGAGAGAGAGAGAGAGGAGGGGGAGAGAGAGGGAGAGAGGGAGAGAGGGAGAGAGTGTGAGTGTTCATGTTTAAAGATGTGGTAGACTCCTCCACTGCAGTGCTCAGCTACATCTGAACCAGTCACAGATCCTCTACAGCTGTTTGTTTCAGTGCTGATCTGCAACACCATCTCAAAACATCCAGCACTTTCTTTCCACCTAACTTTGATCTTAAAGGAGCTGTGCAGAAACGTGAGCGGCGGAACCGCCTGGGTGGTGTTACCTTCAAGTCTCAGTGTGAAGCTGATCTGATGGATAAGAGCTTTGGTGACTCTAGTTACCCAGACAGAACTCAGAGTCTGAAGTTGCCTGACTGAACTGTTGATCTAGAAGTATTGGACCAATGCAAGGTCACAGGCAGCGACTCGCGGGACTAACAAGCACCCGGCTTGAATGACCAAAGTGTGGAAATGGACGACTCCTCCCACTTCTCGTGTGAATGTCATGGACACTCGACGCAGGGTTGTGTCAGCTGTGTGAGAGTTAAGAGAACAGTGTAAAACAAGAAGCTCTTGCGGTTTTCTCAACACCCTGTTGCTAACACAGTAACTTCCTGAGCGCATCGCATACTTGCAAACCCCCCTGATGAGGGGCTGCGTATCAGATTCGATCACCTCCTGTTAGTTATTGCACATATACATAATAGATGATGATGTAACATGGATTAAAGCCTTGAGTGCTGTTTGATACAGTTTCCTTTAAAAGCCACCGAAGTTTAAAATCAGCTTCTGTTTCTTTGTTGAACCCTGTCATCACACAGTTATTCATCAGAGTCGCATGGAAATGAGATTTGGCCGCCATGGATGACATACAAACTACTGTGCATCTGAGGAAATTGGCGTACCGTACTACTGTTTGGTGCTATTGACGGATACGCACACGAACCCTATATGCTTATATGTTATGCATATGCTTATATATTTGCAGCAGATACGGGTGCTTATAATTCACCTAAAGAATGCTCTAATTCATGCAATAGTCTAGATAGCGAGCCAATGAAAGAATGTATTTAGCAAGCTCATGAGCCAATGGTTGTTCATATAAGCTGAGTTAGTAATTAGTATTAGTATTATCGTTATTGCTGACTAATATTGATATTATTGACTACTTTAGTAATTTAACTACTTAGCACACATTTTTCAGTCCATGTGAATTTACACAAGGAGGTGAGTTTGATCAAACATATTCATCAGTTTCATTGCTGACATATAACAAAACTGTCACCTGAATTGGAATCACCATAAGACTTTATTTGGATGGCATCACTACATGAAAAACATGAATCTCGATTTTTACTGTTATGCTTTGTTTGAACACAGCAGCTGCTGTTTACTCTGTGTGAAAATGCCATGATGAATGGAGGGTTTTAAGGTGGACTGTATAATTCGTTGAGTGCTATTTTATAGATTGATGTCTTCACTTTTGTTCTACAGTAAAGCATTAAGATACACAGAAGGAGAACCTAGCAGTGTCCAAACTTTTGACTGGTAGTGTATATATCTTTAATGATGAATAGGCTGAATTGGCCACCACATCAGGTCAGATTTATTCATTCACTTGCCTTCCTGATATCTGGTCCAGCATTTTATACCAACACCGCCTTGATACAGGTACCAGGTGCCATCTCTAGAAACGAGTGTACTGTATGTTCTTTTAAATCATCGTCCCAGTCAGAGATTAGTTGAATGCAAATGGGAGATTGCCTGGCAACTTCAAACAGCCGGGTGAATTTTTTTTATTTATTTATTTATTTATTGTAAATTATTTATTTTTTTATTTATTTAATTTTTTTCACTCAACAAAGCTGCTCTTGATCAAAGATTTCATCCAGTCCGGTCCCCACTGGGGTAACCCTTCGCTCATAAATGGAACAGTAAATTTCACCATTTAGATTCTGGTGTTTCATTCCTTTGCCATTCACTTTGATGCTCTTAATGAATTTCTCCGCTTCAGCCATTAACATTTGGAGTAATTGCCGTGTGTGTTTATCGGGGCAGACCAAAGGCTTAATTTCCCTCCGGTGGCTATTAATCTTGGGGCTCTTTGTGTGTTAACTCAGAAAAGAAACTCCCTTTTTAACCTTCTTTGTTTTTCGGCCATGCTTGTGGAGAAACACACAGAGCAGCATTTTCTGGCATGGAGGCACCGGCTCGGCTCTCGTGGGAACAAAGTGCTGCTTTGTGGTGATGTAGATGCTTCTGTATGTATGATTTCATGTTGGAAACATGTTCATTTGATAGGCAAATGCGCTTCGTAACTCTGAGCTGCTGGACTCTTCCTTGTGGCCACAGGGCCAGATCTCATAAATCTGCGGCTTGTGGGTTTGTTCAGTATGTGAGGTGCAGCATCTCCATACTGTACACCAGCAGTGCACGTGAGTCATGTGTAGCTGTATGTTCCTTCCTGTTGGTTGGTAAAACAGTACAGACCTTGAATATGTGAAGCAACTTCCTCTGTTTTGTTGTGCGGTGTTGATGTACCGTGTGTGCGCTTGTTCTAGGCTTTAATTTCACCCCAGCACAGGAAATGAGTGGGTGCTCTTGCTTAATTTAGATTGGTTAATGCCTACTCCAAGGTCAAGTCAATTTGCCTACTTTGTGTCAGTTGCATTTAGGTAACTGCAGTGTCCTGGGAAAACCTAGGCCGGTTGTGTTGAGACCTTTGCTATGCTGCTCCTGTAATGAGGTTTTCATGTTTGCCAGGGCTTTTATATCCTATTCCTACATAAAAGGCAGACTCAATTATTATATACATGTGAGAACCACCTGCCAGCCACTTCATCTACACTCACTGTCCAGTTTATCAGCTCCACTGACCATACAGGACAATTCTGTAGTTGTACAGTTCCAGACTGTAGTCCATCTGTTTCTCTGTATACTTTACTACCCTGTTCTTCAATGGTCAGGACCCTCACAGGACCACCACAGAGCAGGTATGATGTGGGTGGTGGATCATTCTCAGCACTGCAGTGACACTGACGTGGTGGTGGTGTGTTAGGGTGTGTTGTGCTGGTGTGAGTGGATCAGACACAGCAGTGCGCACCTGTGATTTAAATATCCCACAGCTTTTAAAAGACAGCACCTTCTGTACCTTTGCTGTGGATAAATCAACAAGCAGCAGACTAACAAAAGCAAAACTGCAACGCTTCCCCTGATAAGTCCCCTTGTGTGTTTAAGGTGGTAGTAAGTCCAGGTTCCTGCATATGGCGCTGCACGAGGATGATGGGGCTCTAAATCCCTGCGGGGTGTGAGTGACGGGATCCATAGATTGAGAAGAGGTGGTACAGTGGAGTGAATGTCTCATTCCATGTGTGGAAAATGGCTCCAAAGCAGATGTTAATGACTGGCTAAAAGGAGTGACTGCATTTGGGCGTGCCAAAGACCATAGTATGAAGGAAGTAGCTGAATCTGCAGGTGTATGGAAGCGTACAGTCATACGGGTCTACCAGCAGTGGCTAAAATCCCAGTCTACACCTCTCCTCGGAATTGTGCCAGGGAAGGCATCCACCAAATCTGGTCCAACTGACCAATTCTTTGATGTAAGAGTGTCTGAACATTGATGTGGCCTACATCCAGAAACTTGTCCAGTACATGCCAAATCCAGTCACAGCTGGTGGAGGTATTACAGGCTGTTAGGGACGGTTCAGTCACAGGGGAGTTTTGTCCGGTGAGATTATATTCTCATTAGTTAGTATGTGCAGCCACTGTTGCTTTTGCTGGAGGTCAGTGATGGGAATCAGAAACTGTGTTGCCTACTAATTTGACAATAATAAAGCAAATAAAACATAATTAATTACACAAAATAATAATGTGATTGTTGCGGTTCACTGGTTGAATCATTTACAGCACTATTTCATATACATGTTATGGATTTGATAGCTTTATCTGAATCACGTTTGCCAGAATCAGTACCTATAGAATGATATCATTGGCTCCGCAGCGGCAGGCGTCAGTGCTATCCGTCCTTTCCCGCTCAGCATCCCCTCATTTGTGTTCCCTTAATGTCTGTTTGCAGATGCTGATAAACGCCGTAATTGAAACCCTAAAGTCTTGTGGAGGGAAAGTTAATGGCTCTTCCGGCTGTAGAGCCGGGCCCTTTGAGCTCTGCGGGGGATTGTTGTTGTCAGCTGAACATATTGAAATGGGCGGTGGATAGTGTCCTGTGATTAGAATGAATAGACAGGAGCTCCTGTATTAGCTTTGTAATTACAGTTGCAGTGACTGAGTGTGCATAGGGCTCTCCTGAGGCCCTCGCTTGGCGTTTGTTTGGGTTGCATTGCGCTTGGTTTGCATACATCCTAAAAATAAATAAATAAATAAATAAAAACAATATAACTGGTATGGCCCGGCCATTCTCCCGCCTTAATGAGATGGGCACATGTAATTGGTTTCTGTGGCTACAGTGGCAATTAATCTGCAGGCAACCTTGAGAGACATTGTGTGTGTGCGTGTGTGTGTGTGTGTGTGTGTTTTAGGGCCATCAAAATAATTAATCTTACATCATTTATTGTGGTTAATTTTAAAAGCATTTTTGTTAAGTGTCTTTGTTTTCTTAGTAGACTAAATGTACTTCAGTTAAAGGATAAATTTATTTTATGAATATAAATAGACACTGCAGAGACACTGACGTGGTGGTGTGTTGTGCTGGTGTGAGTGGATCAGACACAGCAGTGCTGCTGGACACCTCAGTGTCACTGCTGTATCGTCCACCAACCAAAGCTATCCAGCGAACGGTGTCCTGTGACCACTGATGAAGGACTAGAGGATGACCAACACTGCACTGTGAAGCTCAAGATGAGCTATCGTCTCTGACTGTACATCTACAAGGTGGACCAGCAAGGTAGGTGTGTCTAATAGAGTGGACAGTGAATGGACACAGTGTTTAAACACTCCAGCAGCACTGCTGTGTCTGATCCACTCACACCAGCACAACACACACTAACATACCACCACCACGTCAGTGTCACTGCAGTGCTGAGAATGATCCACCACCCACATAATACCTAGTCTGTGGTGGTCCTGTGGGGGTCCTGACCAGAACAGGGTAATAAAGTATACAGAGAAACAGATAGACTACAGTCTGGAACTGTAGAACTACAGTGTCCCCTATATGGTCAGTGGAGCTGATAACATGGACAGTGAGTGGAGATACAGGGAGGTGTCTGCTTTGTGTTTGTTTTCATTTGTACGGCGTGTTTATCGTTTATGATTTATTTGTTTATTCTGGCATCTCAGCTACATGCATCGGAGTTGACAAACGACAACTCAATACATCACTGTATGACGTTGAATAGATCATTATTCAATAACAGTGATTTATGATGCCGTAGCGTTTCATGCCTCTGTGGAGAGATCAATCAATTCTCATTTACCTTGTGAATAGCAATGAATGCGCATCTTTGTTTACGTCTTATTTATTTATTTATTTATTTATTTATTTATTTATTTATTCATTCATTCATTCATTTGGTGCTGACTGTCCTATATTAGGTGCCATGATATACTTTATATACGTATATAAATTTAATTTGCTTTTTTACCTTCCTCATGCTGTTGTGAGGGGTTTGCTCCTGCACTCTTCCTCTTTGTGCCGTTGAATTGAAATGCTGTGTGCAGTTGCGGCAGTTTTGTTGACTCTATAGAATAGTGCAGTCTTGATACCTCAATATATTCATGCCCACATCAAAAGGCTCCAGTCCTCCGCAGTGCGCGAGCAGCTCCATTGGAAGTTATCAGACCATCTAAGTCATATTTGTATGCGCTGCGTGGCATATGCCAACTATCTGCTTGGTTGACACAGTGGTAATCTAGCAGTGGGAGACCCCGAGCCTTGGCCGGTAAATACATGCACCCGCACAAACTCCCGGGCCCTTTGTATGAGCTCAGAAGAATTCAGGAAGCTTGTTGAGCTGGATTTAAAGAAGGAAGTGCTCGTATACATGAGCTTGTGAGTTAAAATCCAGTCTGAGCTTAAATCTCGCATGAGCACCGAATAGGAACATCCATCAAATAGACCCCTGTGTATGTTCTTACAGCAGTCGGCTGTACAGCCAGAAATGTATATCATATCATATGTTCAAGCCTGTTTTAGTTTGTCTTTTACTTTCTCACTTTATTTAATTTTGGTGTTTTCTTATTATTGTTCATTTTATTTTATTTTAGTTTAGTTTAGTTTATTTTATTACCACTATTTTATTTTTATTATTTTATTACTGTCTTTATTTATTGTTTAGTACTTTTTAATGATCTCTTTGAAAATGAGGGCCACCTTTGATGCATTTCTGAGTGAGGTTGATTAGTGGCTTGACTGATGGATTTACTGATTGACTGATGGATGGACTGATGGACAGACTGATTGTTTGATTAATCTCTGGCAATTTAGTTGGTTGATTGGTTGATCCTCACTCACAAGATAACACTTCGCAGCTTATACAGGTGTGGGCGTTCCCAAGCCGTCCCCTGAGGTAACACCCCTTCGTAACCAGTTTACAGCTTTCCATGATGTCACGCATCTCTGGAGGCCGTATAGTGCAGGGACTGACCTTTGTCAGGAGTGGTCTTGAGGGTAGGAGTAACAGTGACTCTGAGGCAGATGAAAGTGTTCTGTTGTAGGTCAACATGATCTCTCAGTGTCAGAGCCACATTAGGAGCTGGATTGATCCTCACGACCTCCAACTGATCCCCGACTGCAGGGCTGCTCTTTGAAGACTGGAGCGCGAGCTGCCGCCTCTTATACAGAGAGCCGCGTGCTCACAGAATAGAGAATCTCGCTGGTCTCTCGCTCTGCTAGGACCTTGAAAATGGACAATGCTTCTACTGCTTTGTCCAACTTCATGGAAAACCGAACCCTATAGAGATTCCGGGGAGAAGAATGATAGTTATTTCAGTGTGTAGGAGAACATGCAGTATACATGACAGCTGGGTAAATCATGTAGATGCCAACACGTTCTTCACTGTTCAGGAGACACACGGACATACCAGAAGTCATGTGAAATCAGTATGTAGTGGGCCCATGTCAAGCGAACGTGCAGGCCACACCATTCGTCTGAGCTCTCCAGAGTGTTCCAATTTTGGACCACTTGGCGTGGTGCATTATCCTGCTGGAATATCCCATCACTGTGGGGTACATGAAGTCCATGAAGGGCTGCAAATGGTCACCAAGCGGTGAAACGTAGCGGCATCGGTCAGTCACATGCTTAGGTGGACTATTGGACCCAACCCTTGCCATGAGAACACACTTGTATGGGACCACCACCAGCCTGCACAGTGCCTTGTTGACAACTGGGGTCCATGGCTTCATGGGCTCTGTGCTACACACAAACCCCACCATCAGCCCCAAAAAACTGGTACCAAAACAGAGCCGTACAGTCTTCAGCTCCTGTGCTGATAGATGCTGGGTTTACTAAGACGCTCTGGGTTCACTGCAGGTCTAGAAGTTACTCAGTACTTGAACTACTTTTGTACTTTTACTCAAGTTACTTACACAAAGGTGCGTTTACCTGTGTCAGTGCTTTACCTGAATATCAGTACATCTTCTGGAGTATTGATGTCCACTACTCCACCCTCCTCTGGTCTCTGAGTATTATGCAGCATGTTATCCCTGGGAATTATCCTGTATGTAAAGTACTCACCATAAAGGGAATAATGCTGTTTTACCTGGACGTCCAGGTCTCTTTAAATCTGTTTCTGTATTAGATCGGCAGAGCGATGTGACTCTGCACTTGGGGATGAGTCCTTATATCCACACAGGTGAAGGTTTATCTAAAGAATGTGCTCAGTTTTTAACTGCCATCAAATCGCAGACCATCAGTGGCTCTTCAGAAGCCCGTCTGTACGGTGGCTTTGAAATGCACGTTTGTGCTTTAATTACCTGAGGGATTTGGAATGGGGGGCAGCCATCATTCCCTCTCTTTGTGTCTCTGGATGATGGAAATGACAGCAGAACATGAAGGAAAGGTACAATAAAGCTCATGTACTCTGTTCTGTTTCTGTTGCTGAAGGAGTTCACACATTCGTTCACTCCTTTATCTTGCTGTCGCTGACTGTCACCGAGTCCTCAAGGTGTTAAACTGCTTCCTCAAATGGATTCTTTTTGTTTATAGAATCCATTGATGGTCTACTGAAATCCACAGTAGCTGTTATTGGATTTGAGCATCCTTGATGAGCAGTAATAAATTGCGGCTTGATTTGTAAATAATGTCAAATTATTTAATGTATTATTGTTGTTATTATTATTATTATTATTATTAATACAGGCCCGTTACGGATAACTCAGTTAAGTGGCAGTGATTATGTTTGGGTGGTAGAACAGTAATAAGCTACGCTGTGGCATTTCAACGTTATGAAGCATCAAATTCCTCCTCTACTGGCCAATTAAACACAATCTGCCCTGTTATGTTCTAGAGGGCTCTCTGGTTGGTGGCGATGATGGAAAGGGGGAAAAATCAGTGCCAGGAAAAACAGTAGAAAGTGTCTCAGTGGCAGTGTTGCCAATTGGGCTTTGTTCTGCCAAATTGGGTGGATTTTAGCTGGGGTTAGCAGGAGAACACGTCCTTTGGTGATCTGTCATTATGTTTGGGGTGGATCTCTCGTCATTTTTGGGTTTTGAGTAATTGAACTACATTACCTATTCCTAACTAACTCCTCCCCACATCCAGTGTGTCAACAAAACTTTGACAGACAAACATTTTATTGAGTTGTGTTGAGAGGAGGCTGTGGTCCACCCACCTGTGTCATTCACAGTCATCATCATCATCATCATCATCATCATTATTCAGTATCAGTGATTATAACACGTTAATACTCTGGCTGGAAACTGAAGAAGCAATCTGGCAACCCCTCTCAGAAGCCGCTAAGTGCTGTACACTCCACAGAAAATGCTTGGTTTCAGCGGTCACTCCACTTTGCACTCTCAGATATCCTCTAAGCTGGTATCGTTTTAGCATCCGTTAGCTGGAGCCAGGCCTGTGCTGTTTGGCCAGCTAAGTAAGCTAGAACATCACAGAACCGATCCGATTTCAGTTCAGACGTTAGCGTCTGTGCTTGTTTCAGCAGAGCACCAGTTCAAATCAAACCTGCACTGTGGTGTGTGGCACTGTTTAGGTCTATAGCCTGGTCGCTAGGCTAACGTGGAGTTAGTTGATCAGTCTACAGCACTTTGTTTGCTCCTCTTTCGAGCATGTATACGACTAATCCTTTTAATTGTGCTGGGTTTTGAAATAACAAAGATGAGCAGATTGATTTGCACTATTTATTTAAGGTTTTCAACTTCACCTTGTAGTATTTTGGAGTCTGACAGCCTGCTATATATAATAATAACTTTTTATATGAACATATGTAAATGTATTTCCACAGTATGAGAAACGACACTGCTCTGTTCTCACCACCAGAGGGCGCACCTCAGCGTTTTCTACATGATTGGAGAGAGTGAGTAATACGAGGTTTGAGTTGAACAAATACAGTATGAGTGACAAGATAAGTGCCATGTAACTGCAGTGGTCTGGATTTTTATCCTAGCCCTCTTCAGCAGCGTTCAATCATGACATTTTTAAAATCAAAAAAAGTTTTTTGTCGCAGTAACATTTTTGGCCATATCGCCCTAGCAGTGACTCGGCATCTGCAGAAAGCTGTGGTGGATAACCTGGCAGTCTGGGTTTTAGATAAACAGATGTCAGCTAACATTACAGTCTAGTCTTCTTCAGATCACCAACAGAGAGCTGTCAGTACAGCAGGGAACTGATGCCAAGCGTGATAAATGATGGGGAATCAACTTTCACCTAAATAAACAAATAAATCTATAAAGATAAATAAATAAATAAATAAATAAATAAATGCATACATACATACATACATACATACATACATACATACATACATACATAAATAAATGTGTTGATGGTGGTAATGAGCTTAACCCAGCAGTAAACATCACATGACCGTCATATTGGGGTAATGTGTTTATCATGACAGTTGATGCCTGGTTTGCTATTTTTATTTTATATATTTTTTTTCCCAGACTTTTTTTTTTTTTGGCTGTTTTGAGGCTGTTAACTCATCCCGTCACTCCTGTCAAAGGCTTCTATTGATTTCTGCTGCTTTATCTTTGAGATTTTCCCGATAACAGTAAATCTGCAGGGCCTCGATATATTGCGATATTATCGTCTCACTGATATCGGCCGCCCCCGGTACCGAGAGCCCTGTTTATTATGTATTGTTGAATTCTGTGGGGAGTATGTCACTGTCCTGATAGCTTTGTGTTGTTAGCAGAGGGCCGTATCTTATCAGTTATCTTAATGTAGACATAGCTCCCCAGGAGGTCAGCTGCTCTGTCCTTGAGGGCATCACGCAGATAGAAGCTGCTGTCACGGGCACAGCTCTCCATCTCTCAGCAGCCTGAACGGATATTTTAAGCAGCGCACGGAGAAAGCGGGGGGAAGGCCCCTCATGTCATGCAAGTCAGCGTTTCTCCAGGGTTAAGCCGATGCACTTTTGATCTTGCGATGGTGGGGAAACGCACCTAATATAAAGGGAATTATTAATGGTCCGTCGCGGGAAGGTCTTTTAGAACTGCATCTTTAGAACGTCATGGCTGGAACTCGGGAGTTTCCTTGTAGTGGTCAGTGTGAAGAAGAAAGCGGTGATGTCATCAAAGCTTGTTGAAGATTAGAACGCTTAGTTCGAGATTTTAGATCAGGGAGGAAACTGTGAATGTGTACTCATGTTCTCTTCTCACTGTTGTGAGTGCTTGTGGTGTACATCTTCAAAAGCCTCAGCTCCTTTGAAACTGTCTGTCAATACCTTCAGGTTCACTTCTGCCGCTGGAACACGTGGGAGTTTGGTTTTTCTCAGTCGTCTCGGCTTTCGTTTGTCAGGAGTGGAGAGATTGGTGGTGATTTCAGACTCTTTGTCAGGAGAAACTAGATGAAAAATCAATGAGCATTGTTTTTAAATGTTGGGAGGTCTTAAAACTCAACGTGGGCCAGACCTAGTGATGCGTAGGGGTTCTTCAGTGTTTGGTTAAGCATTCCAGATGTTGATGTTACTTAATATATAGTCTCAGCCACCGAGACTCCGCCCACATGTAGATGGAGAGTCTGATTAAGGCCATTAAGGCAATACCCAGGCCATACCTTTTCCACCAATGTTGAACAGGGTTCCATTCTGGTTCCTGCACCTCATGTTGAACTGCTCGGTGGATTTCCGCCAAAGATAAACAGGTTCGGAACCAGAAAAGTTTGCTCCCGGCTGGAACCAAAAAAGAGCAGGTTCTTCACCTTGAACCGTGATGATATCCATGGGCGTGTCAGTTGTTGAGGAAGGAGAAGGCAACAATGGCCCCACCCTGTGGCCTCTTCTACTTCTTCTTCTTATCTCCAGTAGTTGATCCACGCTGCTTTCTGGATGTGAACAAACATCTGGAATAACAGCACAAACACTCGCAGGTAGTCTATACGCGCCGCCATCTTGGTACTACTGTCTACTACCGCTGTGCTGCGCCCTCTGTTGGTAACGTATTCTTTGACATTCCTTGCTTCCAACAAAAACTAGTGCAAACGCTGACTGGTTCCCTGAATAGCACCAGGCCAGAACCAGTTCGGGAATCAGGGTTCTTTTGGTCAAAAAGGTCTAAGTCAGGTTTCTGCCAGCTGCATCCTGATTGGGTATCGACACCACCATATATACACGCTTCTGTGTATCGTATTTGCACTGAGTCAACTAAAAAAAACTAGCTCACTTTACTGCGAAGCACTGCATCGAAGATGCAGAAAAAGAACCGTAAGGAAAAACAAAGATAAAATAAGAGGTGTGCATGCATGCGTCGCTCTCGTCATCAGCTGATTGCGGCCTTGCAGTGCAGCAGTAAACCGTGCAAACCCTGCTGTTTAACCCCACTCATGTTAATGCAAAGACCTGCCAGCGTAAACAGAGTGAGTTAAAACTCTGAAGTGAAAGTGAGAGAGTAAATTCAGTGGAGGAGGGAGGCCGTGGGCAACCGGCTGGTGGAGCAGAATTACAGGTACATACAACAGGGAGTGAAGGTGGTGGGGGTTCTGGATGATAGATCAAGGTGATGGGAGGGAAAACATGCCACGGTATTATTGGGTAGTGTAATTATTTTGCCCTACCGCTGGGGCATGATGATGCAACCAACATCAGGAAGTGTTCACTACACAGAGGTCACTACACTGCAACGGAAGACTGCATGGATGTGATACGACACAGTGGGTTATACTGAATGTGACTTAGAGGGCACGGAGTAAGAGGCTGAAACACTGATTCCATTCTGATTTCCATATGGATTTCAGGTTGACTTTAAGGAGGTGGCTGAAGAGGCAGAGGTACCGTAACTGTATTGCTAACTAGGCTAACTACTTATTATTATTATTATTATTATTATTATTATTATTATTATTATTAATAATACTTTAATGGATGTTCTTTTGGTAACCTATGGCTGCAGTTTCTCTGTGTATCTCTTCAGAAAGCCAGAAAAGTCCCTCAGTACTTCTCCCAGTCTTGTTTTCCACTGCAGCTCTGCAAGAAGACAAAGAGAAATCACTGGAGTGTTCAGGCAGTGGTGTCAGCCGACAGCAGCACAGCTTGATTGGAGACGTGTGATGTAGAGCTTGCACTGGAGTAAACGCTGGCTAGAGAGCCTCTCAGTAAGGAGTTGGAATGACTGGCAGCTTATGAAATGCAAAATTGCTAAACTGTAAAACTGTTTTATTGATTGGTTTATCCACCATAAACTGGGCCGGGAGGCTTTAATGGGCGTGTTCACAGTAGCTGTAGCAGTTTCTGAGTTCTGGGTTTTATGTTCAAGGTTTTCCCGACTTGTCTCCGATGATATTGTGGTATGTTATCAGTATGTTGACGACCTGCTGATATATTGGAATTGGACAATAAATGCAAACGTAATTGTTTCAGGCTCCTGTACCAGACATTATAGAGACTGTTAAACTTAGGCAGAGCAATATAAGCCGCATTTTCTCCCCATTTATTTATTTATTTATTTATTTATTTATAGTCTCCTGCAATTACCCGTTACCAAAGCTCAGAGGGTGCTTCCTCCAAACTGGTCTTAAGGCATCGTGACTTGTGCTTGAAGCTGTGACTTGAGCTGTGTTCGGAATTGCTCCCAAAGACACAAATACTGCACAACATTTACATGAGTCTGCTCATGTAGGAGGGAGGGGCAGGTCTCACCAAGACAAATTCCTTGTATGTGTAACATACTTGGTGAAATAAAGAGATTCTGATTCTGATACAGCTACAGGAAGCCAGTGAAGAGAGCACAGCAGTGGAGTGACATGAGTGGGAAGACTGAAGACGAGCAGAGCTGCTGGATTTTGTGTACAGCATACACTAGGATTTCCAAAGTACACTATATTGCCACAAGTATTCACTGACCCATCCAAACCATTGAATTCAGGTGCTGTAGTCACTTCCATGGCCACAGGCATGCAGACTGCTCCTACAGACATTAGTGAAATAATGGGTCGCTCTCAGGAGCTCAGGAGGAGCGGTGGAAAGACGTAGGTCCATAAGAACCGTTCCAAATATAGCTTTGCTGTCAATATTGCATCAGCTAACAGACGCCCGCTTTGGCTAGCATGGTGCAGAGTGAGGTCCATCCTGGCCTGATCACAGATGGCTTTGGCATAACCACTGACTGAAGCAGTACTGATGATGGGACCAGCGCTCGCAAACCTGAACACATAACACACATATGAACAGAACCGAATGTGCTGTCCTCTGCCAGCCTCACCATCTGGATATATATATTGCACCAAAAAAAAGACCCACTTTATGTCCATTTCAATAGATCCTGCCCCTCCCAGCAGCCCCATCACCCTCTCCAGTCTGACCCTCAAAACAGCAGGGTGGAGGGCCAATCGCAGGCAAGCGTGACGGTACGCCATCATTCACGAGGCTCGTTAAGTCATTTGGTCTTGGCTGTGGAGAGAAAATGAGCTCTGGGCAAGCCTGGCCTCTCTCATTTACCACCGCATTACACCTGGACCAGCTACTGAGAGAGACGGCCAGACAGCTGAGCGCTCGTTCTGGCCCAGATTTGTGCGGTCACTGATCACAGATTAACAGGAGTAGTCCAGTCATCTCGCTTTTTATGTTGCCGCTGCTGAAAACCTTTTTATAGTCTTTTGATATCGGAAACGGGGTTTCACAGTTATTAACAAGGATTCAAAAATATTTTGTTATTATTCATGTGAAATAAATTAATGCATTATGTTTATTGCAAACTGAGGTACTATATGAAGAACCTCTGTAGGCTCTTTAGACTTGCACTATATATATATGTGTGTGTGTGTGTGTGTGTGTGTGTGTGTGTGTGTATATATGTATGTGTGTGTGTATATGTATGTATGTATATATGCTCACTGGACAAAAAATGGCCTCCTTTCATGTTTAAGGTGGTAGTAACTCCAGGCTCCTGCAGATGGCGCTGCAATGATGATGCGGCTATAAATCCCTGCGTGGTGTGAGTGATGGGTTCCATAGATTGGGAAGAGGTGGTACAGGACAGGGAAGACCATAGTGTGAAGGAAGTAGCTGAATCTGCAGGTGTATGGGAGTGGCTAAAATCCCAGTCTACAGGGAATTCTCCTTGGAATTGTCCCAGGGAAGGCGTCCACCAAATCTGGACCAACAGACCAATTCTTTGATGAAAGTGTGTCTGAACACTGATGTGGCCTACATCCAGAAACTTGTCCAGTACCTGCCAAATCCTATCACAGCTGTTATTGGTGCTGGTGGATCTCCACACTGTTAGGTACAAGTCAGTCACAAGTGTTACTGCTGATGAATGTTCAGAGTAAACATTTTGTAGTCATATGTGTTGTTAAGTCTGGCCTAGCAGTGCTTTCCCACCGTGCTCAGTACAGTCTTGTTAATGTGCTTATATTAATCCTGAATATGGTGAAAAGCAGATCCCCTCCTGTTCCCCGGTGCATGGCTTTTCTCACTGGTTATGTATGTATTCATGTTGAGTGGTTAAGCTCACTGTGTGTTTCGGTGGCCCCTAAGCCCCACTCACGTGTGTCATCTCGGTCATGCCTTCTCCAGCTCTGTCCCGCTGGGCTCCTGTTTCCCGCATGTGCTACCTCGTTCCGTTTGAACCGTGCAAGGCTACACCAAACCCGGCTGCACCGCAGTGCCGTCTGCAGTAGCTGGAGGTGGAGGGAGTGTGTTAGAAGTTCCTCAGCACTGCTGGCTGTCTGAAAGTGAACTGGTCCTCTGGTGGATTGCGCTTGTAGTAAAATGCGTCTAAACGGCGAGAGGATTTCCAAAAAGAGGAAGTTGTTTTTGAGTCGGCAGTTTGGAACGTTAATGTTTGCCGGCTCCTGCTTGATGATGAGCGATGGGGTTTTGGCGACAGTGTTACTCCACTGAGCAGCCACCGGGACACGCGTTTAGATCTGTATGCTGCTCTTCTGATTCTCGTCTCTTTTGACAAGCTGTTTTTGACAGTAAGTTGGTTCTCCCTGAACGCTGGACTGGAAGTGTGATTTCTCTCACTTAATTTGCTGTCATGTTTACTGTCGTTTAGTCATGTGACATGATTAAAGCCTCTGTCTGCTCATTTTCGTTATTAGTTGTTCTGATTGATTTACTGCAAACTGGCAGAGACAGAACTGATGGTCTTTACTGTAGAGAGATCCTTTAAATGATTTTTTCCCCCATCCATTCATTCATTCATTCATTCATGCATTCATTCATCTTCTGATCAGCTTATCCTTCTGGGATTCTTCTCAGCAGTGTTATACATTTTTATTTTATTTTATTTTATTTATTTATTTTTTTATTGTATTTTATTATTAATAATTGATCCATGTTCTGCAATTTTTAATGTATTTTTATGTTGTTTTATTATTAATAAAATATTGATCCATATTCTGCAATGCTGACTTCTGTTTTTTCCAGTCCTCCTTCTTGACTTGGCCTAAAGAATCTATATATATATATATATATATATATATATAT
>CM067496.1:21457458-21475949 GCA_034552555.1 Semaprochilodus insignis
ACAGTGTTTATGAGGTGTCCAGCAGCACTGCTGTCTGATCCACTCACACCAGCACAACACACACTAACACACCACCACCACGTCAGTGTCACTGCAGTGCTGAGAATGATCCACCACCCACATCATACCTGCTCTGTGGTGGTCCTGCGGGGGTCCTGACCGTTGAAGAACAGGGTAATAAAGTATACATAGAAACAGATGGGCTACAATCTGGAACTGTACAACTACAGAGTGTCCTTTATGGTCAGTGGAACTGATTAAGTGGTCAGTGAGTATAGATACTGGGAGGTGGACCTGATGGAGTAGCTGTAAATGTGTGTACTGATTCTTCTCTTTCTTTAGTGTGTATTATTCTCTTGTTATTCAGGAGCATTTTCAGTGTTTGCTGTGATTTTTGAAGCAGCTTTGTAGACCTTCGACATCAGCTATATGTAAATAGCTTCCCCAATTAGAGAGAGCGAGGCAGCTGATTTGAATTTGTCTCAGCCCTGGAGTGCTTGCAGGAGCACACGCTTGTTATGGCACCAGACATGCTTTTCCGTGTTTTTCCCTCATTGGGTTTCATCCAGTCAGCATAACGTTTGAATCACATTCATGTTTATGGGAAAGATGCTCTGCAAGCTTCCAATAGAGCTCATTTGGAAACAGCATATATACGCTGTATCAGCTGATTGATGGTATATGAGGCTGGTTTGTTTGTAGGGTTTGTTCTAAGCTGTCTCTGTTTGCTATGGATGGCATGGCTCCCTTTTTCCTGTTTAGGCTTGGCCGGCCAAGCAGCTACGGCTCCACCTTGGATTTTGACAGTCTCTGGCCATTTCTCTCTCTAAGGCACAAATGAGATTCTGGTCTGCGAGCTGCCTTCTGGGAGCGCTGCTTCATAATTGGCGAAGGCTAATAAAATGCGCCCACACTCAGAGGATCCTCAGGCCGGAATCATATTCATGCCCCACCAATAATGGGGTGTGATGTAAAGCGCTATTTACACAGGGGTATTTTAAATGGGATGTATATGCCTCCCTTGACCGGATATATTAAAGCTTAAAGCTCTCCAGGATCCTGTCTGCCTCCTAATTCTCTGGGAATTGATCCAAGAATAAGAGTACAAGTAAACTGTTATGAGGAGGAGGATTGGCAGGCTTCGTAAGCATGTGTTACTGACGGAGCACATCCCAGGCGTAAACAGCTCTTTGGAGCAGTGCTCAGGGTTCATGAGTGCTGATACCGATTGATCATTTTGTTTTTTCCGGCTTTTGCATTGGAAGTAGTGTTCAGTTTGACAGAGGACAGAATATTGCGAATGTGTGGGTTAATGTGCTTTAAAAGCTAGCTGCTTCTTGAGGAGCTTTCTGTTTTATCACAAATTGCATTTGCCATTTTCCCGTGGATCAATCCCAGATGCCTCATGTTAAAGGCTGTTCTGTTATTGTAGCTCAAGTGAAGTGAAGGTAAGTGACCCCTTGGAGGCTCAAGGGATCAAGGAAGTGTGGGATTGCAGTGCTATTGGGAAGGAAGACAAATACCAGGAACAATAAATTGTGATAAATTTAGACTGATATGATCAATATTTATTGAGCTACACATACAGAAGTAGTGTCTCTCAGTATGGCGTCGGGCTGCCGTGTTTGCTAACCCAACATGCCAGACGTCTCGGCATGGAGTTGTAGAGGTTCCTAATGGTGTCCTGTGATAATCCATCCCATGTAGCCTGAATATTCTCACACAGTTCCTGCAGATGGTGTGGTAGGGGTGGAGGTGGTATGACACCAGGCCTTCTGGATGTGTGACAACAAACCGTTCATCTTAGTGCTGACCACGGTGCCTCCACACACGGATTCTGTTGGTTGTCTCCACCAAGACAAAAGCGTGATTCGTCACTGAAGATGACCCGCTGCCATTCTGAGTCACTCCATGACGGTCTGGCACGACACCATTGCAGTCTTTGGTGACGCTGACGTGGTGTTAAGGACAGTCGTTGTAATGGTCTGTGTGCATGTAGTCCTGCTTGGTGCAGCCATCTGCCAAAGTTGCTGCACTAACAGTATCACTGATTGCTGAATGTCTGCAATTGTGGCTGTTGGGTCAGTCAGGTACAGAGATAAGGCCCGTCCTTGCTTACGTCACATGTGCAGCTGAGCGTGAAACTTGAATCATTAGCATGTCTCACGATGTCAAACCTACACACCAAGTTTCATTCCTGTTGGAATATATACACAAGTTGGTTGATTAGCTCAGTGAGGCTAGCCTAGCCAAGAGCAAGTAACTTGCTAGTAAAACGCTCCTCCTTCCCTTGTGCTGCAGTTGCTTACTTGTGTAACGTAGGTATTACACACTTCCAAGTTGGTGAGGGTGAATTAAAGGAGTACTGAGACAGAAGACGAGCTTTCAACAGGGTTAAACCTGGATGTTTATTAGTGTCGTATGCTGCATGTAATAGATGTAAAGAGCTCCACTAATCTGTTACACAGGAGAGATTTCACCACAGTCTCATTACTGTGGCGAGCCACACCTGTTGCGGCAATAGGAACTTTAGACTGATGAAATCCACTAGTGTGGGCCAAGAGACTAGCGACCGGAATGCTGACCATAGCTGACGTTGAGTGAGTCTGAGATTACTTCCATGTTTAGTCACTCTGTCTCACAAACGTGGCTGTAACTGGATATTGACATGTCAATGTGGTCAAAATATGTCAGGTCGCTGAATGTCATGGTCTTATTTGTGCTTTAATTTGAATCTAGTTTTTTAGCTATAGGCTAGAATGCTCCTGTTTAATATCCCTTTTCACCATCTGCTTTATGATGGTGTTTATGGTGTTTCTGAAAGCACAGGCTTGCCCCCGGCTGAGCGTGTTGTGTCTGTGAGTGTCTGAAATAGGTCAGGCAGGTTTGTTTTCATCTGTTTATATTTAGCCCTTAATGCTGTTTATTTTTGTAGTGGCACTAATGACACATGCTGGTGATCGGTGTTGTGAAAAGAGTAGATAGACTCTCAAGCAGGTGTTTACAGCTACAGTTCTGGAGGGCACATCTCCAACACAGTCCACATCTCCAACACTGTCCATACCTCCATATGGTCCACATCTCCAACACAGTCCACATCTCCAACACAGTCCATACCTCCATATGGTCCACATCTCCAACACAGTCCATACCTCCATATGGTCCACATCTCCAACACGGTCCACATCTCCAACACGGTCCACAGCTCCAACCCGGTCCATATCTCCAATACAGTCCATATCTCCAAGCCAGTCTATATCTCCAACACAGTCCATGTCTCCAACACAGTCAGTGTCTCCAACCAGGTCCACATCTCCAACCCGGTCCAAATCTCCAACCCGGTCTATATCCCCAACACAGACCATACCTCCAACGCAGTCCACATCTCCAACCTGGTCCATGTCTCCAACCTGGTCCATGTCTCCAACACGGTCCATACCTGCAACATGGTCCATACCTGCAACACGGTCCATACCTCCATATGGTCCATATCTTCAACCCAGTCTATATCTCCAACACAGTCCATAACTCCAAAACAGTCCACATCTCCAACAAAGTCCACACATCCACCACAGTCCACATCTCCAACACGGTCCATACCTCCAACACAGTCCATATCTTCAACAGTCCACATCTCCAACACACTCCATATCTTCAACCCGGTCTATATCTCCACCACAGTCCATAACTCCACCACAGTCCTTACCTCCATCACAGTCCACACCTCCAGCACGGTCCATACCTCCAACACGGTCCATACCTCAAGCACGGTCCGTATCTCCAGCACAGTCAATGTCTCCGACACAGTCACACGAGAAAACAGCAACTGTATATGTGTATTGTGCAATAGTTTTAGCCACCTGAGAAAATGACATTGTCTAGAAAATGGCACTATGCATTAATATTATAAATATATATGATGGTCTTCAGAGCCCCCGGTTCCTGGGAATATAGGCCAGCGTTACCTGTTTATGTGGAGGAACAAAAGAAAGTGGAGCATTGCAATCGATCGCATCTGCCAGTGTTTCTCATTCAGGTGCATTTGACAGATCTTCAGGCAATCAGACTCTGATTGAGACCTACGTCCAATAAAGTCAGCATGTTGATTCTTATTGGCCTTTTATGCTGTGATTTATGGTTATACCCATCTAGACTGGGGCAGGGGTGTCGTGTGATGAATGTGTGTTTTTTGCCTTGGTTTTTTGTTTTTTGAACTGATGGATGCTATTGTACCGAAGTGGATATGAGAGAGAGGGAGAGAACTGCATGAGCCAGTGAGTCAGTGGAGCAGTCAGATGGCTGGCTTTGGTCAACAGGGTGGTGGATGATGGGATGAATTCACTGAGCACGTATGGGCCTCCTGATGTGTTTGCTAAATGTCACAGAGGGGTGACTCATGCCGCCACATTGCAATGGCAGCTGTGTGACGGCTGTCGAATAGGATTTTTTAGTATTGGCGCAGCCTTTTGTAACGCGGAAGAGAAGATTGCGCTATGTGCACCGCCTCTTCACTGCAAGTGCGTCAAAAGCAGAGGAGCACCTTAAGCCTCATTCCTTTAAAGGGCCCATGGTATGGGAAACCTAATCTTCCTCGGCTCGTCAAACACATATAGCATGTAAATAAGGAAGTACTGTTCACTTCACAGTCCATATATTAAAGCTTAAGCTGCAAAACAGGCACAAAAACCTACATATTTACATACACATATATACTGTGTGTGTGTGTGTGTGTGTGTGTGTGTGTGTGTGTGTGTGTGTGTGTCTGTGTCTGTGTCTACAAATACAGTCTACGTCAAAGGATTAGCTGCACCCAGGAGGAATCAACCGACAGGACTGAAACTTGGTGGGTAGGTTTGGCATGCTGATGATTCAAGTTGCATGCTTGACCGCACATTTGACATAAGCAAGGACGGGCCTTATCGCTGTACCTGACTGACCCAACAGCCAGGATTACATTCAGCGAGCAGTGATGCCCTCCATGAGTCAGCCTGTTAGTGCAGCACCATTGGCAGACGGCTGCACCACGCAGGACTACATGCACACAGACCGTTACGACGACTGTCCTTAACACCACGTCAGCGTCAACAAAGACTGCAATGGTGTCGTGCCAGATTGTCATGGAGTGACACAGAATGACAGCGGGTCATCTCCAGCGACGAGTCCCGCTTTTGTCTTGGTGGAGACAACCAACGAATCCGTGTGTGNTCTTCAGTGACGAGTCCCGCTTTTGTCTTGGTGGAGACAACCAACGAATCCGTGTGTGGAGGCACCATGGTCAGCGCCAAGATGAACGGTTTGTTGTCACCCACGTCACACATCCAGAAGGCCTGGTGTCACTCCACCTCCACCCCTACCACACCATCTGCAGGAACTGTGTGAGAATATTCAAGCTGCATGGGATGGATTATCACAGGACACCATTAGGAACCTCTACAGCTCCATGCCGAGACGTCTGGCATGTTGGGTTAGCAAACGCGGTGGCCCGATGCCGTACCGAGAGACACTACGTCTGTATGTGTAGCTCAATAAATATTGGCCATATCAGTCTAAATGTATCATTTATTATAGTATTATCATTTTATTACATTTATTATATTATATTTCCCTTACGAATGTTTATGCAGCTGCATTAATACTGGCATCAAGAAAATATAGGATACCCATCAGCCCAGAGAAAAAGGGGGAAAAAAGAATATGTGCAAGCCTGAAGACGTATCTGGCAGTCAGTGGAGCTGTGCAGCTGTTTCAGTCTGTTACTGTCCTGAGTGCCACTACTACTCTTTGTTTTAGGCTGCAGTGGTCCATATCAGTTCTTATGGGGCTTTCAGGTTTCAACTCATTTCCAGTCAGATATGACAGAAGCCTGATACAAGTCATGTCAAACACAAGGGGAATAGAGGGAGGAGGAAGAGGAGGAGGGGGAGGATATATTCACAAATTCACAATATAATCACAAGCACTCTGGCCTCTTAGAATTTGCATTCATTAACCGATTTAACCCTTTGTCCTCCACCAGTGAGTCACAGTCCTGTCTTTGTTTCAGTGACTGAGCAGCCTACGTATACATGAGCCATACAGGAAAGGGGCCAAATGACATCAGAGCTGCATTAAAGGAACCATATGACACATTTTTCCGTGTTTGACTTTTCTCCCTCAGGTCCATTTACCATGTTTGTTAGACGTTTTTCTTTATATAAGTAAATACATGAATTTCATGCTGGGGCACGCTGAAGGAGCATTCATATAGTCAAACACGATGTTGACTTTGCCATTGAGACCCAAACATCAGGCCAGGCTTCTTCTGGTCTGTGGACGTGATGCTAAAATGTGAAGACTCTGCAAGATACGACCTGACTCTTCCATCATTACTTAATCATCCATTATTTTCAGAGGTATTGTTCACATGTATTATCTTTTATTTACAGCAGGAACACTCTATGTTAAGTTGTCACACCCAATTTAAAGGGTTCCCCTCCTGACTCGGTAGCACTATCCCATTGTTACCCCCAAACCTTTTACAGTGCTGCTTTAAATGAGAAAATAAAACATAAAATTAAATACATCAAAATTACTTTCAATTTCCCCCAGAAAAAATATGCTTTAACACTCAACAAGACTGCGCGTGCGCCGGCCTAGTCATGAAAGATAAACGTTACCAGGAACAATAAATGATGATAAATGTAGACTGACATGATGAATATTTATTGAGCTACACATAATTAGTGTCTCTCAGTACGGCATCGGGCCGCTGTGTTTGCTAACCCAACATGCCAGACATCTCGGCATGGAGTTATAGAGGTTCCTAATAGAGGTTCCTGAATATTCTCACAGTTCCTGCAGATGGTGCGGTAGGGGTGGAGGTGGAGTGACACCAGGCCTTCTGGACATGTGACGTGTGACAACAAACCGTTGATCTTGGTGCTGATCACGGTGCCTCCACGCACAGATTCGTTTGTCGTCTCCGCCAAGACAAAAGTGGGACTCGCCACTGAAGATGACCCGCTGCCATTCTGAGTCACTCCATGACAGTCTGGCACGACACCATTGCAGTCTTTGTTGACGCTGACGTGGTGTTAAGGGCAGTGGTCATAATAGTCTGCGTGCACATAGTCCTGCGTGGTGCAGCCGTCTGCCAATGGTGCTGGCACCAACAGGTTGACTCATGGAGGGGCATCACTGCTTGCTGAATGTCTGCAATCGTGGCTGTTGGGTCAGTCAGGTACAGCGATAAGGCCCGTCCTTGCTTACGTCACATGCGTGGTCGAGCGTGAAACTTGAATCCTTCACATTCCTGACGTTTGATTCATTCTGGGTGCAGCTATTTGTGCAACTGTTCTTTTGGTGATGAGTGTACAATGTTAAATACTGGTTTTAAATTTCAGACAGATCAGTAGGTCATTTTCAAGCTTTTATCTTCTGATTAATTCCAGTATAGTTTTGAAATCAGTGGTCACAAGCCATCACAACATCCACCCACCCCAACACAAACACAGCAAGTTTAATATCTACACCTCCTGCAGAAACCTGCTGGTGCCCTCCTCCCCTCCTCCTTCCTGAGCTCCTGGGGTTTTGGTTACTAAATATCAGCCCTCATGGAGTGTTTTGGTGGCCGGTCCGTCTCATGTGGATACACAAATGATCTTCGGGCTATGAATTTTTCCGTTCCGTTCAAGCGTTGCCTGACTCGGATTCCTACCGGACATTAATGAAGTGTGCTGGACAAAGTGAATGTGCACTTGTGTGATGTGAATGGGTGTCTGGGGTCTGGCCTAGTTCTGCTGGGCTGCCGTATAGGTGTTTAACTGGGTTCCCTTCTCATGCTCCATTTCTCCACACCACAAACTGTTTCTGCTCCCGCTTTGATGTGATGCGTGTTGTCATTGCCAATTGTGCATTCCTTAGCCTCTGCCAGTGGCCATAACGGATTTATTCTTTTCCTGAACTACGGCTGTTTGACTTGGCGTTCCAAACAGGGTTCAAGTCGTGGACTCTCTTTCTCGTTCTGTAGTGAGACTTTGTGTTTTAATGCTCACAGACGTGAGGGCTGAAGTGAATGTGAGTTGTGCAAAAGGCATAAGATATAATACTCATGGATTTTCAGCAATTCCAAATTGCAACAATTCCCAAATTCTATTGCATTTTACATTGAACATTCCCACGAGTTTTTTGTGCTTTTGTGTTTGTGCTCATGATCATGGTATTGCTGTATTCATGGCTTTGTTTGTTTGTTTGTTTGTTGTTATGAATACACCGAGCCTGTGATGTGATGCCTGCTTAGAACCTTATGAAGGCTTACCCGCAATATTCCTTAATATTCCGTTAACTTGTGGGTATTCATTCCACTGGCTTGTACCTGGCAGCTCTTAAGCGTTTGGTTTGGCACAGTGTAGCATGCTTACCGTACAACTTGCTAATCATTTAGATCTTTTCCCAAATCTGTTCGCTGGTCTTTTCCAGAGTTTTCTGCTGACTCAATCCTGATCTCCAGCAGGGTTAAGGTACCAGCCTCCAGGCACCTTTGTCCCCGCTGAACTAGACCTAAAACTTGACCTCAAGCCTGTAGAACAACAAACCCATCTGACACTTCCCTGGTAGGGCACCCCAGTCACATGACACCCATGGAAGTGGGAGTTCTGCCAATTCCCTGTTCAGTCCCAGTTCAGTAGTCTTGTTACTACGGATGCACCTGTATGGGATTTGTGGGTGCCGATATCTGATACACTGATATGTATCTGCCCAGGCCAGTGCTGCTGATGCCAGGGCCGGAGTAGGACTTGTTTTCAGACAGGGAGTTATTTGATCCAGAACAGCCCACCTTAAACTCTACCACCTTATATGCTCTACTGAGATCACTAAGGAGGTTAGATAGTGATGAAATGAAAACCTAACATTTTTTTATATTTCTTAATTGTGATGTTAAAAACAGTTAACATGCTATAAACGATGCTAACGTTAGCTCAGCAAGTTCTGTTCCACCTTAAATAGTGCAGTGGTTAGTCTAAATACAGTTATCGAGATGCAAGTGCTACACCATTTAAGGTGGAACTGTTAATAAGAATAAGAAGCCAACTTCAGCTTCACCCGATCTCTAACGTATGAAGTATGCCGAATCCATACGGATTATTGTGCCTGTGGAATGTAACGTTTTTATATCTCTGGGTTACAGGTGGTTTGAGAACCCCTGTCCTAAACGGTCTTCTTTTCGGGGGTGCAGTATACACCTCATTAAAGATTGGAGATAATCGGTCAAATCTGCCAATGCAAAGCAATAATATAATTCCGAAGGCTTCATGGGAATGTCCCTCCTTTCATTGGACTGTCTCATCATTGGCAATGTCCCTCATTTCTTTTCCCGTTTGAGAATATTATCTTTGGGACCGTCCCTCAGCTCTTTTCCTACTGGACAGCCTCATCTTTGGGCTTAACTTATCTGACTTATTGGGAAAAGAGCCGGATGACTTAAGCCAGACAACTTAAGCCCAAAAATGAGACTGTCCAATAGGAAAAGAGGTGAGGGACATTCCCACAGATGAGATTGTCCAATGGGAAAAGAAATGAGGGACATTTCCAAAGGTGGATTGTCCAGTGGGAAAAGAGATGGGGAACATTCCCTAAGATGAGGCTGTCCAATGGAATAAGAGCTGAGGGACATTCCCAAAGATGAGATTGTCCAATGGGAAAAGAGCTCAGGGATATTGCCAAGGATGAGAATGTCAAATGGGAAAAGAAATGAGGGACATTCCCAAAGGTGAATTGTCCAATTAGAAAGGAGCTGAGGGACATTTCCAAAGATGAGGCTGTCCAATGGTAAAAGAGCTTAGGGACATTCCCAAGGATGAGGCTGTCCAATGGGAAAAGAAATGAGGGACATTCCCAAAGATGAGACTGTCCAATGAGAAAAGAGATGGGAAAAAATTCCCTAAGGTGAATTGCCCAATTAGAAAAAAGCTGAGGGACATTCTCAAAGGTGAAATTGTCCAGTGAGAAAAGAGATGAGGGACAATCCTAAAGATGAAACTGTCCAATGGGGAAAAAGATGAGGGACATTCCCATTGGACAAGCTTATCTTTGGAAATGTCCCTCAGCTGTTTTCCTATTGGACAGGCTTGACTTTGGACAAGCTTCTGACCAGAGAAATCCTGCCTTGTGTAATAACCGTGCCCCCTATCTCCCCGCAAAACAATAACATACGAACACAGCTCAGTGGTAGCTAGTATTAAAATTAAAAAAGCTTCACCTGGTATTAATACAGGTTCCCGAATGATTCTTGGCCTGGTTGTATGTTTCTGGGAACAGACTTTCATTAAATTATGAACTTTAGTACAGTTCCTCATACTGTCTTATCTCATCTATTGAGCAGTTCTAGTGAAAACCAAAAGTAGCCGTTGTTCTTGCGGCATCGCTCCAAAGAACCTGTTTTGGTGCTCTCATATTGGAGAGTGCAGGTAGGAAGAGGACAGGAAGAGCTTTACAGAATCCATACTCTGTGCTCGGCTCTGCTGACGTAAGGACCTTCCACAGACGGAGGAGGGGCAGGATCAGACCGTGCATGTTTGTGTATGACCGAGGAGAGAGAGAGAGGGAGCGAGCTGTAGAGAGAGCGAGCTGTAGAGGAGGGGTGTGCAGGATGGGAGGGGAAAAGAGCCATTGTCCAGCCTCCTGAGCTCTCCACAGGCAGCTAACTGATGGTCTCATCTGACAGCTCGGGGTGGAAGTTGAAGGACCGAAAAACCAGGGGCTCCCCCACCATCCATCCCCCCCTCCTCTCCTTTCCACTCAACACTGCTTTGAGTGGCTCGGAGCCCCGTTCCTCTGCAGAAGAGCCTGCCTGTTGGCTCTTTGTCAGCGCATGAAGGTTGTAAGGCAGGCAGGCAAAGGGGGGGAAAATATCATGTGCACAATAGAGCGAGCGAATGCAGCGCAGCAGCCATGAAAGCCCAGCGAGAGAGGCTGAGGATTCCGGGTCTGACATTGGAGTGAGTATTCTCTCTCTGTCTCTCTATGGCTTTCCCTGTCTCCCTTCGTTTGTCTGCGTCGTTTCGGTTGACGGCAGTGGCAGACATCTTCATTTATGCTCAGTGTCCCTGCTGTCACCGTAAGCCAAACAGTGCAGCGTTACCACAGCAGCAGCTTCTGCAGCATGTGTTAGATGGTAAATACAGCCAGGCTAGACAGCGTGCTAGCATAGCACCAGCCAGGGTTATGCTGGCTCATGATGCTGGTAGCAGTCTTGCGCAGGTCCGAGAACAGCTCTGCGCTTCTTCGTTGTAGAAGCCAGAGCTAAAGCTTGGGTAGGGGACACTGATCTTGGATCAGTGCTAAAGGGCAGTTGCCTAGAGCCTGGCTGGTCAGCCTGGAACCGAGGGGACTGCAGCAGCTGTGCAACCTGCCAGTCTGCTTGTGTGTTTGGATAAGACCAAACGCCGCCCCTCAATTGACTTAAGGCTATTCGACAGTGACGAATCACCTGAGATGCCTCGGTTGCCCTTCTGGTGACTCAGGTTGTTTAGTAGCATGGTCCACCATATTACTGTAGCTCCTACAGCGCAGCCACCAATGAGAAAACAAACAGTCATTCCCTCTGCATATCTGCAGCACATCCTCGGTCACACGCTAAGGAAGGAGACCGAGCTGCTTTTGGTGGGATGTACAACCTTGGAGTTTGTCTACTGAGGTTACAGACAGGTTTACGTATGTGCTATGTGTGTTGCATCACAGCCGGTGTAGCTAAAGACACCATCCACACTCCTCTCCAGACGTGCAAGCTCAGCACTTTCAGCTGACATGATTGGTTTAATCTGCTCATCAATAGACATACGGGCTCTGCAGCACCAGGGACCCAGCAGGCCTTGCGCACACGCACTGTAGTGATGAGATTTCAGGGGGGGACGTGTTGCAATGTTTGTTTTGAAGCAGTTGCTCTGGATTGAGTTACACAGTGACTGAAGCCTTGATATATATATAGGTCCTGACAAAGGCCTGACCGGGGTCCTATCTAGGACTCGCTGGTGTTTAATGCTAGATACATACAGGAAACCGGTAGCTTTTTTTTTCCTCCCACTGTGCCTTTAAATAGGTTTGACAAGTGTTAAATTATAGACAAGCAGAAAGCAAAGGTGCCAAAAGGTTGTCTGGAGCAAAGCCACAGGAAAAATACTTTTGATTCCCTGAAAAATTCCCTGAAGGATTCAGTTTATCGCTTTTCCAAGGAATGTTCTTGGAAAATGTAGCTGTAATCTTGTTAACAGACTGCTCCTTCAATCGAAAATTAGATTGGAATCTTTTTGATCATGCACATGATCAGAGAGAGGTTAGGTTGAGAACACCGGGACGTTCCTTTAAAGATCTGAACCCTGGAAAGTTCTGTAGTCAGCCACTTCCAGGCCCTGGGTAGACGTGACACTTGGTGGCTAATCGGGTTAGCATTAGCAGCTCAATCAAAGGTGGAGTAGGTGATTTTGTAGAAACCAGGAAGTGGAGGCTAGTTTTTGATAAAAATCCCACACCAGCAAAAAAAAAAAAAAAAAATTCTAAAGGCCCCTCTCCCAAAAACACATGACCGGGTGACTGGGCACGTCCTGACTAGTCCTGTCAGAGAGCGTTGGAGCGAGGTGCACCATGCGGTGTAGAAGCTGAAGAACCTTTCTCAGAACCTCAGATAAACTCATCAGCTCGATTTTAAAGCCCCAACCCCCACCCCTCCCCCCCCCAGAACCTAAACGTAAAAGGCCCTTCAACATAAAAGTCCTTGTAGAAGTGAAGCTGATACAGTCACTAGAACCTAAACCCAAGCCCCTGTATTCAGACTCTTCAATTTAAAAGTCCCTGTAGAAGTGAAGCTAATACAGTCGGAGCTACTTACAGTGCAGCACGGAGACGCCACCATACCATCAACCAGCACAGCTCAGGACCGCAATGTAGACAGGTTACATACCAGATAAACATAGCTAGCTCTTTATGTTTCTAGTGATGCACCAAAACTAAAATTCATAGCTGTAATTAAAAACTGAAAAGAACTGACAATAGATGAGAAGAGTTTACAGAACACTGAATAAATCGTTATTACAGTATATACACTGCCATTTTAAATGTGTATCCAAGCTGTTTGAATCATAAGCTCCCTAGACAATAAATAAGTCCCTATTGTGATGTTCAGGGGGTGTTATAATTCCACTCATCATCGAAAAGATAGCTGCACCCAGAAGGAATCAACCGGCAAGAATGAAACTGGGTAGGTTTGACATCATGAGACATGAGAATGAATCGAGTTTCACGCTTGGCCGCACATGTGACGTAAGCAAGGACGGGCCTTATCTCTGTACCTGACTCACCCAACAGCCACGATTGCAGACATTCAGCGAGCAGTGATGTCCTCCATGGGTCTTCCTGTTAGTGCCAGCACCATTGGCAGACGACTGCACCACGCAGACCATTACGACGACTGTCCTTAACACCACGTCAACGTCACCAGAGACTGCAATGGTGTCGTGTCAGACTGTCATGGAGTGACTCAGAATGGCAGCGGGTCATCTTCAGTGGCGAGTCCCACTTTTGCCTTGGTGGAGACGACCAACGAATCCGTGCGTGGAGACACCGTGGTCAGCACCAAGATGAACAGTTTGTTGTCACACGTCACACGCCCACTCCCACCGCACCATTGGCAGGGACTGTGTGAGAATATTCAAGCTGCATGGGATGGATTATCACAGGACAACGTTAGGAACCTCTACAGCTCCATGCCGAGACGTCTGGCACGTTGGGTTAGCAAACACGGCGACTTGACACCATACTGAGAGACACTACTTCTGTATGTGTAGCTCAGTAAATATTGATCATATCAGTCTAAATTTATCATAATTTATTGTTCCTGGTAACCTTTATCTTCCTTCCCAATAGCACTGCAATCCTACACCTCCTTCTGGGTGCAGATGTTCATTAGAGTGTAGATGGAAATGGGTTCTTTGGTTGAGGTGACAGTAGATTTGAACTGCAGTTCCGACATGGTTTTCCGACCAGGTTTCGCCTTTTGCTCATCACCTTACCGAGGAACATAACATTCCTATCCCTGTATTCCAAGATGACCATTGGCATGATGAGCATTGTAGGAGCAATCTGGACTGGCTCACAAAATCCCCAGATGGAGTTCTCTTGGAAATCTGTGGGACTGCCTGGAACACCCAGTAAAACGCCAGGGAAGGCATTTACCAAATCTGGACCAACTGACCAATTCTTTGATGTAAGAGTGTCTGAACATTGATGTGGCCTACATCCAGAAACGTGTCCAGTTCATGCCCAATCCAATCACAGCTGTTATTGGTGCTTGTGGAGGGATTTTGTGATATTAGGTGACTCATGGTTTTTGTCTGGTGAGCTTATAATTGGTGTTATAAGATTATTTCCATAAATAAATTATTATTATGGGATGTTGTGAGCTATCTGTCTTAACTCCGGAATATGGCGCAGATCTGTAGGCAGAGAATTCATTTCACTTTAAACTCTTTAAATTGCTCAAAGCGTCAGTGCTGCTGTGGTGAACCTACTCTGTGGTGATGTCTGCCGCTCCGACCGGGTCTCTCTGTCTGTGTGTGTTGGGTAAATAAACATGCTGTATGTCCGTGTCCTCAGCATCAAAGACTTTGCATGGTGACAGATGCTGTATGAGCCATATGGTCATGCTTGAGGATCAGCATTTCTGAAAAACTCAATTTGACTTCCAGCCTCACTCCAAGAAGCTTGAGCCCAACTCCCACAAGCCCTTGCAGCCCATGCAGCCCGCTGCACGCCTTCCATTTTTGGAGGTAAGACCGCGCCGCTTCTTTCACATAGCCATTTTGTTGTTTGCGGGAGCCGAGAGGGTCGAGCGAGGCTCCGCGCTCTGAAGATTATGTCGATGTCACAAGTGCGGATTTCCGTGATCAAAAGGGCACAGGGTCTCGCTTTATTATCAGTTCTGATTTACCCTAATCCAAAGCCTTTGTATGAGATTTGATAGAAAGCCTGAGTGTGCTTATATAATGTTCTTAGGCTCAGCCCCGCCCACTTCCCCCTCCCCCCTCCCCCATGGACCTTTTGCCGAGCTTCTCTTTCACCCCTCTTTAAAGTGCAGAATAGGATTTAGTGGCTGAATGTCTGTAATATTCAAATACAGCAGGAAACCAGGTCAGGAACAGCCTGGATGGGAAGCGACTGGAATGGGTTTGTGGAAGTCGCTGCAGATCATGTGTTTTATATGAAGTGAGTCAGAACTGAGTGGTTTCTTGATTGGAGGGTCAGTGAGCCAGTCAGTAACTGGAAACCAGATAAACTGGGACTCTCTCTCTCTCTCTCTCTCTCTCTCTCTCTCTCTCTCTATCTCTCTATCTCTCTCTCTATCTCTCTCTCTGTCCTTGCTCCCTCCCACCCCTGTCTCACTCTCTCCCCTAACTCCCCTCTTTCTCTTTATTCCTTCTTTCTTTCTCTTCCCCTCTCTTTCTCCCCCCACCTCAGTCTCTCCTCTGCTCTCTCTCTCTCTCTCCCTCTTTCTCCATCCCACCACAGTCTCTCTCTACCTTTCTTTCGCTCTCTCCCTCTCTCACTCTTTTTCTCTCTCCCCCCCTCTCTTTCTCTCCCCCTCACTCTTTCTCCCTTCCACCCCAGATTCTCCTCTCTTGCTCTCTCTCTACCTCTCCCTCCTTCTCTCTCATCTCTCTTTTCTCTCTGTTCTTTCTCTTCTCTCCTCTTTTTCTCCCACCCTTTCTGTTCCTCCTTCTTTCTTTCTTTCTTTCTTTATTTCTTTCTTTCTTTCTCTCCCCCTCTTTCTCTATCCCACCACAGTCTGTCTCCTCCCTTGCTCTCTCTCTACACCCTCTCTCCTCTATGTCTCTCTCTCTCTCTCTCTCTCTCTCTCTCTCTCTCTCTCTCTCTCTCTCTCTCTCTGTATATCTCTCTCTGTATCTTTGGACCTGTAAATGGAATGGGTCGTTGAGCTGGAGGCGTTTTGTATTCTCACCAGTCTGATTAGTTACTGCATGTTTACACGTAGTGACCTTCCTCCAGTGAGCTCTGGTGTAGGAACGTTAAATTACTGGATGTGTTATTGAGAGACCGAAAGTGGAGCTTATCTTGGACTGTGTGGTCATGAATAATGACACTGTACTTTTACCAACATGCTTAAGCAACTGACAGTTCTATCTGCACTGGTATCTGTTCTCTTCAAAGCCAGTACTGAATACAAGGTCCAAACCAGAGCAGCAGATACAGATCCTGCCGGTGTGGAAGGTTTCCTGAGTTGTGCTCCATCAGTTTAACACCAGTCACTGTTCTATTTCAGTGTACAGCTGTGTTTGTACCTGAGGTTCATTTTTAGGGGTTATTTAGTCAGGATGATTAAACTGTGCTGTTTGTTTATTGGTTATAGACTTGAGGGTGCTGCATTATGAATCCTTTCTAACTCCAGTCCAGCTTAGTATGGAAAACGTTCTCCTAACTTAGGCACATCTACAGTCTTATCTCATTGCATTAGTGCTGTTTTCATAAACACAAAGCAGTGCAGGAGTTTTATTGGCCGTTATTCGGGACTTACTTGAAAGAAGTTATCAAGGCAATGCACTGATGTAACCTGCAGGTCAATGAGCAACCTGATTCCGACCTGGAGTGGTGCCTTTGATTCACCCTCTCTTAATGGGAGCAGTATAAACGGAGCACTTCCAAATCTAGAGCACAGGCTGCCACATTGGACCCTCAGGGACCCGGCAAGCGAAGAAGGAGGTTAGGCCTGGTTTGTTCCTAATGTCAGCAAAGTTTTTGAGTCAAGATCTCATAAATCACCGGCCTAGCAGGAAGAGATAAGGCTGACGCTGTCATGAGACCCAGGCTGGGTGATGTTTTTTAGCCCGGACTTTGGTCCTCGTGTTGGGAGAATGGGCGTGTATGTAGGTTTAGTAATCAGTGTGTGTTTGCGCGTGTGTGTGTGCGCGCCTTATGATTGTATTCATGTATTCATGTTGCTAGCATTCCCCGGAAAACCTGGTAAGCGTTAGCTGGCTCTGGCTTTGTCAGGTGAGTCTGCACCGTGTAACAGGATCCTGGCTGAGGTCATTGTTTACGCCCTGTTCTTTCAGGCTTGTGGCTACACGCCTCACGGCCCCACTCCTCTCGGCCCGCTTTGGCTAGAGCAGCCGTAGCTTCTCTCTGTGTTCAGCAGCTAATTGTGAGCAGCCCCATCCCACCCCAGACTTCATCTGTCATCTGTCAGGGAGGTCAGGCCACTCTTGGGGCTTGCTTGCCAAACGTCCAGATTGGAGAGCAGAAGAAAGGAGGAGATCAAAGGTGCTGAAGTGGAAGATAGGTGGTAAGGGCGATTAAAGAAGGCGTTGGTGAGGGGGGCTGAGACAGTGAGAGAGGACTTGGACCTCTTTAGGTGGAGATAACCAGTGAAAAACTGGTTTTTGAGGATTTCCATTTCAAACAGTGCTGGAGGAGGGCCAGTCATGGAGTACATTCACTGCACGACGTCTGCTGATGATGCAGTGCTGCTCTGACTCACGCGCCCCTCCTCCCCTGCCTTATTCCCCTCCCTTCACTCCAATCCCCCCAGCTCAGGATGTGAAGTGGTAGATGCCTGTTACATGATATGGAGCATGTTGGAGTTCACTGAGTGTACGGGATAGACACAGAGTAACGGGAGTAACCAGAGAAACAGAAGTCTCCTGGTGGATCCGGTCCTGTCCCAGAGGTAAGCACGGCGCGTGAGGGGTACTGAGTATACCTTCAGTAAAGCGGTGCAGGTCAGCACTCTCCTTCTCTCCACATTTGTTTTTTCGGACACTTCAAAGGACACACCGCCCCTTTCTGACAGCCTGTGTATGCTGCCGCCGCTGTCCCCAGATGTGCCTGGACAGATCTCTGCTGGCTCGGAATGTTGCTGCTTTCCTGCGGTGTTAAGAGAAGGAGCCGGGACTCTCGTGGTGGATGTGTGCTTGCCCATGCGAAGCCAGGCATTGTTCCTCTCCCAGTTTTCCTGAGGAAGACCACTTCTTTTTCGGTGGCATGATTTTGAGACCATGTCTGACTCCAGCTTGTGGACCGTCCTGTCTAACTTCTCCATGCCTCACTTCCTCAGTGGATCTAGACTCCGACGCTCGAAAAGGTAACCGAGGGAGCGCTTGGGGGGAGTTTGAGGTCGCAAACGAGAACAATACTGTAAGACGCGGGGCTAGATTTTGCTATTGTGTGGAGTTTCCTCTGAGTGCATGGTGAGGAGCATTTGATTGTAATCAAGACATCATTGTTTAGTCCACACGGCACATACAAAAGATGTTTAGATGTGTGTTGTGTGATTTCTTACCGTCCGTGCTCGGGAACCGAAAGTAACCCGTGGGTAAGGAAAGCTGAGTGCTCCTGATATCAGCTCCTTTGTTGACAGGAAACCACAGTTCACTGCCAGCTTTGTGCATGCATAAACATGATGTTGAATGCAATAATCCAGCACTTATAAACTGGCCTTCCATACT